>JAPMOR010033545.1:368360-420762 GCA_026543865.1 Argiope aurantia
AGTAAAATTGGAGCATTACACGATAGAACAATGTGTTTTCATTGTTGAACAATATTTCAAAAACAATGAAAGTCTGGCGCCCACAGCTCGAAAATTTGAGAATTGGCCCCCTAGATCGTGTGATTTAACACCATTGGATTTCTTTTTATGGGGTTGTTTGAAATTAGAGGTCTGTGCCAATAAGCCCACAAGCACGCGCGTTGATGGAGAAAATTTAACGCTGCATCAGCAAAATTCGGCCACATTTATGCAAAATGGTCGTGGAAAATTTCGATAAAAGCGTGCGTATGGGCCAGAAAAGCCGTGGAGGCCATTTGCCCGATGTGCTATTCCATACATAACGCTATCCTGTGTACTTGACAATTCAACCAAAATATAAAAATTTAAAGAAAAATCTGTGTTTTTTATTTAATTCAAATATTGTGTCAACCCGTTGTTCCATCGTGTAATGCCCCAATTTTATTAACTCTAAACTATTAGCTGTCAAATGATTTTTTAAATAGGGTTGCCAACACTTTATTGCGCAAATGGTAGCAAATTCAAATACTGCGCTAATATTAGGAAACCCTATAAAATTACCTTAATTTTTTTATACTTAATTAAATTCCCTTCATTTTTTATACTCAATTTCCTTCTTAAATTTTCTTAAATTCACAAAATCTCTCCCCTTCACAAAAAAAAATTTTTTTTTTCAAACTCACATGAGAGCAAGAGATTTCACAACGCCATATAAGAAAAAAACCTTACAAACGAAAAATTAACGAAAGTGCATATAAGACAAATTTACCTTCACATAGTAAATTTAAGCGTAAAATTGTCAATTGAGAATATTTACTTCGTGACATTTCAATTAAATGGAAAAATTCAGCAGTAGTATTTAGCCAAGAATTTCTGAATCTCATCAAAATTCGTGATCGAAAATTGTAGAAGTCTTTCTTAAATATTTGAAATATAACGCAAATATATACTCGGCATAGGTATGAGAATGACAAATCACGCATTGAATCGTAGAATGAAATTAGTGTAACAAGAAAACGTCAGTTAAACTACTTACTCCATGTTGTTTTGAACTTTACTGATTATAATTGGAAATTAATTCAATAACGCGCCGAGGCTCGAACAGCGAAATAATTGAATTTTGTCGTCAATGTTTATGAAATAATATTTATTCGGTAGGATCTTTTCTTTTAATACGCGGCTAATATAATGCAATGATAGTGAAAATATTCATGAAAAAAATTAAATAATATTTGACGTGCTTTCTCAAAATCCAAAAGAGTAGATTCAATCTTTTATAGTAAATATAATAAAATTTCACTTTCAAAATTATACTTAATTTGCCAAAATTATGCAGCGATCCGTGAAATGAATATTTCATGAGCCATCGGAAATTTAGAAGTTGCCCGCAGTTTATTCGCGAAAATGCATTGCTAATTTCATAACAAGTTGATTCTAAGGAAATTCTAAAAATCTATTTTAAACCTACTTTTATGTTGGAATTTATTAATCTGAAAAAAAGAAGCGCTTTTGATAGCAGCACGAATAACAGAAATTACTTGATTCTTAAATATGTTCTTAATATTTTAATATTTCTTAAATATTTTCGAGATGTTTTAGCAGGAAAAAAAATAATAAAAAAAAAATTGACATTAATTTGAACTTCAAAAATAACACCTTTTCATCTTTCTAAATGCAGATATTTGAGAAAATAAAGTTTCCAAAGTGGGAAGAACTAAAAAAAAATTACTGAAATGTTATTATAGATTTTTTTTAAAAAAATTCCTCTCGGCAAGCTGGAAGGCAAAGGTAGATTGCTTTCCATCTAAGTTACTATCTGGCAACAAAGATTATTGATGTTAGGAACAGTCGAAATTAGAGCTGGAAAATCACTTTTCAACCCCTAACTTTTAAGATATTGCAATTATCGAAACACTTTAAATGCAAAAGTTGTTTGTCTTGTTGGCTAATTGTATTTATTTTTCTACCTTCAATATTTAGAAAATTATAGCGAAAGGACAATTTTCACACCCACCATTTCCACCCCCTTTGAGCTATATGGGCCATTTATGAACTCCTCCTAGACTTTTAATTTCTAACAACATATTCCAAGCCAGTTAAACTCAAAACAAAATTACTCTAGGTATCCTGTTCATAACATAACGTGAGCAAAGCGTTATATGCATATTATAAACGTTCGAACGAAGAGTGGTTTTGGGTTCTAGGTACCAAGATCGGTGAAGAATTGGAGATATATCCCCGAAATCTTGTCATGAGAACCATTGAAATATGCAGTCTTCCTATAAGAATCTACCTAAAATTGTTGCACTCTTAAACAAGAAATTTCATACTGTGTGTTCTCATCCCAAATGTAGTCGCGAAAATGTCGATAGAACTAATTCTGTTGAATTCTATAATGAAAATAAAATGAAAACTTGAGAAAATCAGATTGTATATTTTCGGTAAATATACCCAAATAAACATATCTTATTTTCTTTCGATTTCTCATTAGCTAATAAAACACTTGGATCGAGGAAATATTTTCATTGGAAGGAAAAAAGAAGGGAAAAGGTCAAGTTGAAGAGCAATATAGCGAATAAAATTTTAAATCAAAAGATTTCTGAAATATTAGTAATATCTTTCTATCTATAACAAAACACATTTTATCTATTCATTATAATCATTATTAATGCAAATATTTCATTTTTAACTGAAAAACTCTTGTCATGTCACAAATTGAAAAGTTGAAAAATGGGTAAGAAATATTAACACATACATTAATAATTGTTAAAATAGAAGAAAAATAAATGTGCCGAGTAACCGTTATATATTAAAAATATTCTTTAAGTCAAGGTAATTTCCTTTAAATATTTTGCTTACAGAGCAGAACAATCCAAAAGATGAATGCTCTGTAAAATGTTCAAACATCCAGAACTTTTATCTATAACTTTGTAAATCCCACATAGAACTTTTATCTATAATTCAAGAAACCCTAGTATAGAATATTTGGCTATGTTTCTTTTTCCTCCTTACTATTTTCATACGACAAAATCTGTACTAAGAGTAACCTTAACTCACGCATTTCAAAACAAATCAAACATCACGCAACTGTTGCATATGCTCAACACACTGGCCTTACGACCAGCTGAAGTCAGGATGCCAGCTGTCTAAATAGCGATCTGATGCGCTAGATGTGCTCATCAAAAAAAAGGTAGTGCTTTTCCGCTAATGCAGTAGAGTAATGGAAAAGTGGGAGGGGTCAAGGTCAGGTAATTGATGTGCAAAAGCCATTGTGTCAATGACTCTGCGTCCATCGGAATGAAAGGTTTGTCGCGTCGCCGTCCATTCTCTATTTTACTATTACAGGATGGGGGAAGTCCATTAACAGAAACTGGGCTTACTAGCACGGAAGGCACGACGCCGATGTTCAAAACGTCCTAGAAAACTGTCGGCAACCAACAGAGCGGAACGCATCAGCTAACATTTTTTTTTTTTTTTTTTTTTTTTTTTAGGCATCGGAACAACTACATCCGAGAAGGATGGAATTACGGTCATCATTTAATATTAGCATTTTAATGATGCAGTTGTTAATGAATCCGATGGTAAGAAATTTTCAAATGAGGTTACATTAGCAGAGGATGAGACGATTATCTCGAGTTATTAATCATTCCGAATAACGTCATCGAGTTTCTGTCACAATATATCTTTGCCGTCATTACTTCAGCTCCTTACTGGTTTCGAATTCAGCAAATTTTCCAAGTTGAAACAGATAATGGATCCTCTTGCATCACTGTATTCTATTTGTTACCTTTTGAAAATATTATTCAGAGGTAACATTATGACTTTTATATAGATATATTGATTTAATTAAAAAGAACTATAATACAATACTAATCAAAACATATACAATCCATATAATACAAACATATACAATCCAATACAAATATATAAAATCCAATATATAAAATACAAAATATACATACAGCTATATATAAAAAATTGTATTGTCTTCTAATCATTAAGTGCGTTCGACACGTATATACACATCAACCCAAATCTTCATTGTGGCGCGGTCGATGTGTCATTTTTTGTCATCCATATAGCTTTCATTTAGTTTATAAATTTTAAACTATATTTGTAGATTCCTTTCAAAATTTAAATTTTAGTGGAAAACTGGCTGGCTAGCTGATCGAATATAAGTGATTTTGAAAACGAAAAAATCGAATCTAGATAAAAATCTGGAACACAGACTAGAATATAAAATGTAGAAATTCATCAAATTTTGAACTAAAGCTATCCAAGGCTATAATTAAGACATCTGTACTTTTGTATACAGTCTGTATACAAAAGTACAGATCAATATTATATAAGTCATAAACGCGATGTCTTAAATTAAAATTTGGTATACGATTCTGCGATTACTACAAAAAATTCCATGTCAAATTTTGGTTTCAACCGGAAGGTAAAAAATGTCTAAAATATATATTTACACAATAGATTCAATAAAAATGCTAGATTCATGTGTAAATTCTATATTTCCTAACTTTGGTACGCCAAATATCGTGCGAGGCATTCGTGGTCGAACCCAATACCTACAATTTTATATAAAAGGAAAGCAATAACACCTTTATTGTAGAATATAAAAGAGAGTTTCGAGGAATCAATTCCAGGAGATTATATTAAAAATAGAAAAAAAAAATACAAATTCTTCTTTGCCATAAGAAGGTGTTGTTTAACCATAAACTTTATCAAACCAATTCTTTTCCAGTAGTTTAATAATAATAAAAATATTTTCTGCAATAGTATACATTTGTTTTAAAATAAAGAAATTAAAATGCTATTAATCAACAACTTTGTCATTCCAGTGGTCTTCTGACATCATATTTGCCAAATTATACAAAATCAACTATATCCATAAATATGCTTCATTAAAATAAATTAACAAAGCGAGAGTGGTCCCTCCAAAACCTTATCGCATATTCCCTAATAAAGGTGTTTACCAGAGAAAGCCTTGCATGGATTGCCGCACAATAGTAACGAAATATTACCATTTGGCTTGAATTTATCATTTTTACTGAATCCATCGTGTCATTCTCGGCGAGTTATTTGGCAATTAAGTCCTGGGCATGCAGTTAATAACATCTGAAAATCGAATCTGTACTTTAGATCTGTTTTTCCTAATCGATTGAAACAAAAATTTGTTAAAAAGCTGCACTAGTAATTACAAAATCCCAAATCAAATTTAATGTATTTAACTCATTGCGTTTTTCATTATCGCACTTCAATGTATCTGAAAGAACAAACTGACAGACGGTTAACCCCCGATAGGATTTGGCTCAAAATTTGATAAGTGTCTACACTATACGTGCTAATTGAGTATGCCAAATTTCATCCATCCAGTTAACTTTATTTTGTAGTTATCGTGTTAACTTATATTCGAACAGCAAGACAGACTGACTTCTCCTAACCAGATTTTGCTCAAATGCTGGCAGAAATCTTCAAATTTAGTGCAAATACAGTATACCAAATTTTATTTGACTAGCCCAAATCGTTTTGAGTAATCTTTTTGAGTCTTATAAACAGACGGACATTTTTCAAAAATGTGTTTTTCTAACTCAGGGAGGTCTAAAAGTGGAGATTTGTCAAAATCTCGAATTCGAATTTTCTGACGACTACTATATTATGTATGCCCAGAAAGTAAAAATATTACCAAATATCTACATACCAAATTTTTAAAAAACGACTGGGCAATTTCGGAACTTACTGAAGTTCAATCCTATGTCACAGTCCCCAACTATCATTCAACTGCTTTACACTGTTAATAATCGTATAATAATAGTAATTTAGTTTAAAAGGCCTGGTTTCTGTGCAAGTTGAAACTCATTATGAAACATCAGAAAAATGAAACTACCGAGTTTATCCGAAAATAGAATAGTACAACTTAGTTTGTTCCAATAACCTTCTGTTCAATTTCTAACAGAAAAATAATCAAAATTCTAATGATATATCGGATAAAGCTTTGGAAACATGACAATTTAATAAGTAATACACTTCCGTCAACAATAAAATTCTTTTAGGGTTCAATGAAGCCATTAATAGGTTAACCGTAAGAGGAACTTAGAGCTATCCACTGATTAATCGAGTAAACATCAACTGGGCGTCAGAAAATTGACAATCCATGGCAATATTTCACACCGTTGCGCAAGGCAAGCTGTTAGGCTTCTGCAGTTTTAGAGGAAAATTGGATTTGTTTCTTAAAATGATCATAAATTCAGACTGTTAACCAATGAAGTGGTAAATATTCTGTTAAAATCAAAACGAAAGCAGTTGCATAGTAAAAAATGATTGCATAACGTTGGTTAAAACATAATTTAAATCTAAAGTAGTATTTAACTTATGCGTCAATTTTAAGATATTTGTGAATGGTAGTCATAGAAATAATGTTTTGATACTCTACAACAGGTTTCAAACTCAAACATTAAAAGACAATTTCATATTCAAGAATCAGATTGGACAGAAAGAATCAAGAAGGATTATTATTATTTGATGCTCTTGAATGATAAATTTATATTCCAAATTAGATGCCAAATTTTATTTTGTATATTTATTGTTAGTTCCGTTCACGTAAGAATGAAAAAAAAAGTATTTGAGATCCTTAAGTTTGTTTAACTGATTTTTTACCTTTAAAATTAATTGTTGCTTTAACCTCAATCGATTTAATTTCAAGAAATCCGAAATTCTATGCGGTGGCGAATTTTCAACTATTCAGTTCCCTTGAATTGCTGGTCTAAGTTGGAGGGGCGGGGGGGGGGGGGTCAAGAAAGTCTATTAAATAACGTTTTAGCTGTTAAATAAATGAACACGTAGAAGATACGAATTCTATGAATTATAAAATATTAAGAGTACAATAAGTGTTTACTTCTAATCATTAAAATCCTTATTAAATAAACTTCTTAAACTGAAATAAATAACATGTTTAAATTTCTGGAAATGTGAAACAAAATTGCCCAATTTTTTTAAAAAAAGGGCTTCGTAACGAGCATTTCAGAGGACCATGAAAAGTTGAATACTGATTCTAAAAGTTACTTCTAATTACTGACTCTACGCTAAAAGTTACTGATTCCCCGGGCAAGTCTGAGAGTCACTTCAGCATAAGCAATTAATAGAGATATTTAAAACAAACAATTTAGATTACTGAAAGCTCAGAAGGATTTTCGAAATTATTCTAATTACGTATTAGAATTGTTATTTGACAATATTTCAGTATATTTTAAAGCGTTGGCTGCCACTTAAATCACATGCGATTCACACAACCTTTCTATTTAGATGGTTCTTTCTTGAAAAGAATAAAAGCGAAAACAAAAAAAAGGGGGTATCTAATTAGATGGTTGGAATCACAGGCTTAAATATAATGGCAACGAACGTGTTTACAAAAAAAAATTAATATAGCAGACAAAACTAATCAAATGGAAATAAAAAGCGAATTTAGGAACCAAGGTTACGTTTCACGAATTAGGCCAGTGCAAGATTTAAATGCTCGGTGGGTAGATGGATTTTAATAGTGCAAGAGCTAGATATGGCTATGTTGCGCCAACTCAAAATCCAAATTAATCATTTGGAAAATTATTGCAGCAAACATTTTAACTCAGTCACATTTAGTTCACTCCATTTTTTATAATAGGGCTTTTTAAAGCAAATGAAATACACGTGCCTCTACTTTTATTTGAAGATAAAACACAGCAATCTGAAAGAAACATCTTTTAACAAGATAGTTCTTATAGACTGGCATCTTATATATAAACTGCGACATGTGTAATGAAGAAGAGATCATTAAAGAATCTACAGTAGTATTTCAAGACTTTATTTACTTTAAGATCTACAAACAGATATAGTAATAATACTATAATACAGAGGTGTTTATATTTTTACTAGATATGAAAAAATGATGCATGTACATAATTATACACATATAGTTAAATTCTAAAAAAAAAATACATAGCAAAAGATTAAAGCAGGAATTAACCCAGATTTTTTGAAGAAATATTACAGAAAATTGAGAAGAAATGCCTGCCTGTTTTGTTCAAGGATTACCGAAATTTACCCATAATTGCCTGATATCGGCTGGTGGTACTGTTTCTCTCGATGACCGATTCTAAAGATAAAATAGTCGGCGTCCTGGCATAGTGGTAGCGCGTCTTCCCCGTGATCTGGGCGTCCCTGGTTCGAGTCCCTGTTCGGGCATGGTTGTTCTTCATCTGTTCTATCTGCGAGATGTGTGAATGTGCCCCCCTGTAAAAAGGGGTTTTGCAAGCGAATGTGATGCGTGAGTAGCAAAGACGTACTCTTGGCCTTAGTTGGCGCTACTAAAATAAGAGACGCTCCCTTGGCTTAAAATCGGTGACTTCATCAACGAGCTTGTCCATGGCAAGTACCATTATAAACAACAACAACAACAAAGATAAAATTATTCCTAAATTGCATTAAAAACATTCACAGCTTTTTGAATTAAAATTATTTCTATAATTGATTATTACTATTAAACATTTTTTTTATTACTCATAATGAAATATAATTAGGACTGGAAATGAGAGCGGTTACAACAGGTCTTTTTTCGTACGTTCCATCTATCTTTCAATATCCACCAATAAATTTTTCCTTCCATTACCCCCCCCCCTTGCCCGAGACTATTTCACGTACTCAACGTTTCTCAGCAAACCACAGATTGAAAAACGCTGCTCTATAAGGAAGGTATCAGCAATAAAAAAAAAAAATCATAGATGTTAGTTAGATAGTATAATAAGTATATGCTGAAATCTGTACGAAATATAAAAAAAACTTAATAGGAATAACAATACAAATAGCACTCACAACTGGACGAATATTTTACCACTAAGTTAATTTTGGCTTTTGTTATTATAACTCTCAATTTCTCAAAATAATTGAACTATACTTCAAGTTTGACCTACCAAGATAAAGATTTCAGGAACATAACGGAAATGAAAACAGGCTGAGAGTAGTTTCTCAAAAACTTTTACGTTACTCTTCAAATCCGATCTTATCCTCCTCCCTTGGCATAAAATTATGGACTTGGGATATGACTGCGAATGCTTAGAATAGCACAAACGACAATAAATACGAAATATAAATATTTGGCGTGAATCTAGTATTTGTATTGGTGCGAATACATATTTTGAACATCTTTTTTCAGACTGATTGAAAATTGAAATCAGAGTTTGACTTGAAACTACTTGAAACCACATACCGAATTTCATTGATTGAAGTAATGGCGTTTATGAGTTTTTGCGGTTACACACACGCAAAAGAAGAGATAGATTTGATTCAAAATTTAATGAGTATCTACATTTTAAATTTGAGTACCAAATTTTATGTATGAAGCTCTTTATATTTTGTAGCTATCAAGTTGAATTTCATTCGAACAACTAGACAGACAGACTGATCTGAATCGATTCCGTTCAAAATGTGAAAGACATCTACAAATTTGGCAAGTCAAAATACCAAATTCTGCCTGGCTAGCTCAAAGCATTTTTGATTTATAGTGTTCACAGATAAATATACATAATGCCAAAAATGCATTTTATGAACTCAGGGAATACAGGGGGGCTTGTAAGTAAAGATTTGTCAAAATCACCAGTTTGAATTTTTTGATAGATTATTACAATACTTTTTCCACACCTCGTGTACAAGAATGTAAAAATCATAACCACCTCGTTTAATATTGGACATTTAAATGGGCTAGTAGACACTGAGATCTATATGAAATATTGCGAAGCTAAATAACAGTGACAAAACAAGTGGGAAACACAGCTCTACGAATATTGAATTTTGCACTTATTAATGATGACGCTCTAAAAATGACTAATATATCTCTTCAAGCCTGATCTTCCAAATAAAACCTTTGGTCGCATAACGGAATTCCACCACAAAAAAAAAAAAAAAAAAAAAAAAAAAAAAGGAAAGTAGATTCAATCACATTTTTTTTTTAAGTGCAATAATCGATCTTGCCTATGTCCACCGTCGCTTGTGAAATAATCATTCAATTTCTTTTCAACTCACGTAAGTCCGGTATCCATTTCACACACACCAAACGAGGAAGTAAAGGAAAAAAAAAATCCGACATTGCTCTTTCTGTCCTAAGTCCCCAAACCTCTTCGTTCTTTTTCTCTCCCCCCTCCTCTCCACTCGACAGTGGGGTTTTTGGCGGGTTTTCTAATTTTGATATAGGGGTGCGTGCAGAAGTGCGCTCGCGATAACGTCCTCAAGATGTATGGGGTGTTCTGGAATGAAACACTGGAGTTATTTCTCTTGATTATGGGATTAGCGTTCTCTTTTCTACCCACCCCACCTTCCCTCTTGGAACGAGGGCTTTCTTTTTAGCCATTAAGGGCGGGTTTGAAGAGGGGATTGTGATTGAGATTTTTGCTTCGGGGTAAAATCAGTATCTCTGTTTGCGGCTAACGGAGATACGTGCAGCAGTAAATTAAAATCAGTATCGGGTCCGGGTGAAGGGATGGGCAACTTTTAATGTAGTGTTATCGATTTCTTAAACTTCTTTTATTTTTTGAGAGCTATTTTTCAAATGAACAAAGAGTTTCAAAAAGAACCAGATTGAATTTGGTCTTTATGGAATATATTTTAATGTCCAGTGAAGGAAGATAGATAGAAAAATCACAATTCCCGTTTTGGCAAACTATGGGTTTACATGAAAATGTAAATATTTTGTTTTTAGGCATCTAAATATACTGTAACACGCTTCATAATCCTCACAACTAGAATTTCTTACTTCCTCGTATACTAGATCTACAAAGAGAAAGAATTGTAATCGTCAAAAAATTCGAATCCTGGATTTTGACTAATCGCCACGTTTCAGATCTCGAACCCAAAACACATATCTTTGAAATTATTACTGTGCTTGAACGTAATAAATAAATTTAAAAAAAGCATGAATCAGACGAATGAAATTTAGTATAATGACTTTACATCAAATTTGTTAATTATTACCTCATTTTGAACGAAATCAATTCAGAGGAAGTCTGAATAGATTCCGTTTGTATTTTAAATAATTGCGAAATATATCATTTAAATAATTACGATAATAATTTTCTTCTGGCTGTCCAAATAAACGTGAACATGATAAACGTAAAGAGTTATAAATGAAATTTGGTACAAAAGTTTAGCATCTAAATTTTAATTCCCAATCAAATTTTGATTCGAATTGCAGTATTGTAGATCCCAATCAAATTTTGAACGAAATCATTTAAAAGGTTGGAATTGCAGAATTGCAGATCCCAATCAAATTTTGAACGAAATTAGTTAAAAGGTTGACGGTCTTTAGTTTGTATTTGTAAACGCAATAACTGAAAAACGCCAAAGACTTAAAAGAAATTTGGCATTGTGGTCATGTGACTTCTACAGTAGTTTCTATGTCAAATCTTTGCATCAATCGATTGGAAAAAAGGGCGTTTAAAATACATATTAGATTTTCAGGTATTTGAATATTACAAGAATCCCAGAGATTAATCATCCAAGATATTTTACCAGATTTTGTAAAAATGGTTCATTTATGCTAAAGATTAATATTTCGTAATTACTGTTCACCAATATCATGCAAGGCCATGTCCAAGGTCAATTATTTTAGAGGATGAGAAGGGGTAATATCTTTTTTAGAGAATATGCGAGACAGTTTTAAAGAGACTTCTCATGCTACTAAACAATAGATTTGGGAGATCATAACGGAAATATAGAATTGTATCGTACAATCTCAGAAACAATGATTGAAAAGAATTGAATTCTCTATCTCAAAACGCTTACAATGCTCCAGTATGAAGACATTCGATTCCGTGAAATATAACGTGCACTATATACAACTAATTTTCGTTGACATCTAATCTTGAACGTAAGACCTGATTCAAAAGGTAGGATGATTATGCTATCAAATTTATTGCGGTCTAGTGGCAGATGCGAACTAGCTATCTATATAGATAAGTGATTTAACTAAAGTAACTATGGTTCAAATTCTTCATAATACTTTTTCCCATTATAGTGATTTACTGGCAGCATTTTCACCATTGACTTAATTCGTCATTTTACCACAGATTGAAAATGCTTGTACATTAAACAACACCGGTAAAAATATCACCTACGCTGTTTTTTTTAAATTAAATTTATATAAAGGAATTTTTAAAATTGTCTTAAAAATACCCAATTGTAAACCAACCATGATACATAAAATTTGAATGAAGGCTCACAATACACATTATTAAATAATATACTCATAGCTATGATAGACTACTTAATATGAAAAAGCTGCATTGAATCTTTGAAAAAGACAATTTCGCTCATATTATAACAGAAAACAAGCCTCTGAACAATGACAATGCCACAATTTTCAAAAAATGCCAAACTGACTTTAACAATCCCATTTATAAACAGAAATTTAAAAACAAATAACCGACATATCGCAGATAATCCCCTTTTCTATTATCCAAGTTACTTCGTCGAAAACTAACATCTATATTAATGAGTCAAAAATTGGAAATTTTTAACCGCGCACAAAGAACCTTGAAGGCCTTATTTACGTATGCACTGTGGAGCCCTGCTTCAGACTGTAAAACCTTGAACTACCCATCCATCTCTGTGAATGGGATCTGCAAGTTCATTGCACTCCAAATAGAGAAATATACGGCTTTCTCTCGTTTTTGAACCAAAAAAGTGGAAGTAATTTACTTTCTGCAGAATTTTACGCTCAGTACTTTTCAATTTGAATCGGATTCTCCCAAGCATTAAGTTGATGAAAGCAGACAGATTGCGTTTTCGTTTATAATTATTTTTTGGTACATTAGTGAGATTGAAAAACGTGCGGAGATACAACATAGACGCATTAATATTGGGAAATTTCGTGTAAAAAGTTATTCAACATTAGATTAATTTTGAAGATACTAACTGGTAAAAGCAGTTAATATATTGCTTAACACCAAACAACAGGATGAAAAAGGATAATTTCAGTATATGGTGATAATCATTGAGTAATGTTCATTGCCATAATCAAATTTAACTCGTTAACTAACTGCCTTGCTTTTTTTACTTTCTGTTATATGTAGCATAGAGAAAGTATTCGTCAAAACATTCGAAAAAGAGATTTTGACGAATCCCAATATTTTAGACTCCTCTGTATTCCAAAAACACATTTTTAGTAAATGTCCGTCTGTCTGTCTTATCTATCTGTGACATAGATAATTCAAAATCACTTTGAGCTAAATGGATGAAATTTGGTATATGGTCTCTGCACCCCATTCTATCAAATTTTGAGCAAAATCTATTTAGAGGAAATCTACTGATCGAATACAATTTAACACGATTGCTACAAAACTAAGAGAGCTAGATGGATAAAATTCGGTACATATATTTAACATCTATAATGTAAACATCTATCAACTTCTAAGCCGAATCCAATGAAGGGTTGACCATCTGTCGATCTATATTTTCAAAATCATGTAAATACGATAACTCAGAAACAAACGCAAATGACTTAAATATATTAAACTTGACATGGTATTTTGTAACTAGACACGCAGTTTTGAATCAATTTTTTAAAAAATTCGGTTGGGAAAAACACCTCTAAATCACAAATAAGATTTTCGGATACTATTTATTAACTGCTTGCCAGGGATAAATCACCAAAAAACTCATAATCACATGACAGATTCAGTAAAAAATTCTTACTTCTTCCGTTAATCTTATACGTCAGTTCCATGCACGACTTTCTCCCAAATAACACGTTTATTAGAGTTTATGCAAGAAAGTTTTGGGGTGACCACTCCTGCTAATTTATTGCCTACTAGCCGCCTTTGGCGACCAGCCGGTTCGCCAATCTTAATGTTCGTTTAAATTTTAATAATTAAATATTTTACGCAATTCCAATTTTAATAGATTCTTCATCAAAATATTTTAAAACTTCAAATCTTGATAGTCATATAATTCACTCATAATATTATAAAGGCTTTCAGTCCTAACGTAATATGTATCTCTCTAATTTTATGTTACCTCTCGTAGAATTTATGCTTTAAATTAAAGTGGAAAGAATTAATCTGCAATTAATATAATTATATTTTTTACTGAAACAAAGCATTTTTTATAATATGATTACTGATAACAGAGTCACTGAGCGTTTAAACTTTATGGGCACTAAAGAAATGTTTCTTAATTTATGTAATATCTCAAGAATTTGTCAACAAAATTCTCAGATCCATCATGAACAGAACAGATTTATTTAACAATGTCTAATTTTAAATGCACCAAACACTAAGAAAATAAAATGAATCGTTTAAAATAATCGGTCGAAAACGGGTTTAAAAAAACTACTTAAAAAACGATGTACTTAAAACTATAAGCATAAACAAAAAATATATAGCTAACATAAATACAATTTAATTACAAAAGCATGCAACTAACCTAAAAATAATTAAATCAAATCCGCATCCGTTGATAATAGTTGTCAACAATCAGAACACAATACGCATGCGAGAATTTTCAACGCCAGTTACGGTAACGCAAATGCGTGAATTTTCAACACCAGTTACGGTAACGCAAATGCCTGAATTTTTATACGCCAGTTACGGTAACGCAAATGCCTGAATTTTTCTACGCTAGTTACGGTAACGCTATGCAGATTAGAAATTTTTAATTTCCTTTATTCTATGTTATTTTAATTCAAAGGAACTTCAGAATGAATCTGAAAGTTCGATTATTTAACAATGTTTAATTTTAAATGCATAAAACATTAAAAAAATAAACAGAATCGTTTGAAATAATCGGCTGAAAAATGTTAACCCTAGCCTTATTACTGTTGGGGGGAAAAAACTAAAGCCTTACTCATTTGACGGTGAGGAAAATGGAAGATTTTTTGGCGGGAAAGTTATTTTTAATTAATAATTAAAATTCTAATTAAAAATTCAAAAAAAAGGGACCCTAGGTGCACATTCCCGACCTCTAAGGTATACATGTACTAAATTTGGTAGCTGAATGTCAAATGGTCTGGCCTGTAGAGCGTCAACACACACACACACACATTGAGCTTTATATAAGTATAGATTTAACGTCCATTTCGAGAATGTCTTCTCTTACTGATTCGATTAAGAATCATAAAATATTTTTACGTGTAGATTTTTTATCGAATTATAGCGTCTCTGAATGATTTAATTTCAGTTTATAGTTTGATGAGGGATAATCTGATGCCTATATCACGCACCGACATGATGATTAAGGGATTATAAGTAAAACTGTTGAATTACAAATTTGCTGCGAAATTCCACTAATTTTATCATAGGAACATAAAATTCCTTACGTACCAATAAATAATCCTTTAATTATTAATTTATTTTAAATCACAAACATAGTTACTATTAAATTCTGAATTATACTTTGAGTTTTTGGTTTATAAGTTACAAGTGGCTAGTTTGGTGACCAGCTGATTCGCCAGGATTACGGTGTGGAAGTTGTTAAATTTACTTTCGTTTTGTGCAGCATTTGAGGATAGTTCGGGGTAGACCTTATAATTTTGCGCGTTTTCAGATGAAGAATACGACACTTGGGCCGATATCTCTTCTTCCAAATTTCCGCGCCATACAAATGGGAAGATATTTTACCCTAACGGATTTAAGGCTTACAGAGTAGTTCTGCGGTTAAATCCGATTTCGAATCTGGTTACAAAGTCGATATCTTGCGACAAAATCACTGCGGATATATTATTACGGCGTGTGAAAGATATAAAAATCTTTTATGCGAGCTAAGTCCTAATAGCTCGCCTAGCACAATAAATTTAAATTTCAGATTTTGCTAAATATGTCATTTGTATCATTTTAGAAATTTTACACCAATTCTATTCATTGTGCTATTCATCAGACCAATTCCCTCTATATGTCATTTCATCTAAAAGTTGAACTTAAATCCAAACTAAATAATGAATTCAATAACTAGCTTCATATATGGAAACCTACTCATAAATAGCATTCAGCATGAAAGCATTTTACGCAATACGAAATAAATTTATATCAATATTCTATCAAAGTAGAAGAAAAAATTATTAGTCTACTAAATTGGTATCATTCACCCATTAACCACTTAACTGTTTTGCCCGAGTGCTATACGTGCTTCGATTTATCGAATTTTGACAATTGTAAGCAAAAAATAAACCATTCATAACGATTATAATTCAATATTAAAATTACTTCGAATATATAGATAAATCGAGTATTCAATGGATTTCCATTTGAATCAAAATAAGAAAATATTCCCAAAATAGAAGGTGTCATCTTATAAGATAGTAAAGAAAATAAAACTGTTACGTAGTTAACTGCTGATTTAAAAAAAAAAATGATCGGATAAATTATGTGCACAAAATTAATAGTATAATTATATTCAAATTATGTTTTGTTATAAAAATATTTTGTATTCCGAAAAATGGAACCGCTTAATAAGATCATTTCAATAAAAAACAAAAGACTGTAATAGATCGTTACTATAATCTCTTAATTTACATATTTGTGTACGGTATTTCATTATAATATAAAAACCAAATAAAAAAAATAGAATGCTTGAAATAAGAATATTCTGTTCCATTCAGCTTAAAGAAGAATTTCAAATTTGTTTCGCTTGTTGTACAGAAACGAAGCACATAGATTACATACTTTTAGCCACACATTATATTAACTGATATATACAGAATAAAACTAAATATTCACACACACAAAATATATTTTCGACGCCATGTAATTTACATAAAATTCCAAAATCCCCAAATCGTGGCAGTTAATGTGTTAAGAAGAAAATATTTTGAATTTTCAGATATACTGTAAAAAATCAATTTTGTGCTGTAATATTTTCGCAAGTTATCACGGGGAATCATCAATATTTCGCCTAGTTTTTAGTTCATTCAATATCTAACTAAAAACTAAAAAATAGCTCCGAGGTGCGCCTACCCTTCAAAGTATCCTTTTGCCAAATTTCATCGCTATAGATCCTGTAATCTACCCTATAGTAATCATACATGTATTCTTTTTTACTTTCTCGTATACGTAGTATAGAGAAAGAAGAGTAATCGTCAAAAAATTCGAACTCGAGATGATGACGAATCTCCACATATTAGGCCACCCTAAGTTCGAAAAAAAAATTGGTAAATGTCCGTCTGTCTGACAAAGATAACTCAAAAACGCTTTAAGCTAGATGGATGAAATTTGGTACACGGTCTTTACACCAATTTGCAGATTTCTATCAAATTTTGAATAAAATCTGTTTAGAGGAAGTCCGTCCGTCCGGCTGTTCGAACATAAATTAACACGATAACTACAAAACGAAGAGAGCTAGATAGATAAAATTCAATACACATATCTAACATCTTTAGTGTAGGCACGTATCAAATTCTGAGCCAAAACCAACAACCAGTTGACCGGCTGTCGGTCTGTAATTTCAGAAACATGTAAAGGCGATAATTCAAAGACGCAATGACTTAAACATATCAAATTTGATAAGTGATTGTGTCACTACAAGTGCAGTTTTGTATCATATCTTTGTTCAATGAAGTGGGAAAAAGGAGTCTAAAACCCAAATTCGATTTCGGATACTGTTAAACGCATGCCAGGGATTAATCGCCAAATAACTCGACAACAATGGCACCAGAGATTCAGTAAAAATGCTAAATTCAGATCAAAAGTAAAAATTTCATAACTATTGTACGCCCAAAACAATATGAGAAAGTTTTGTGGAGACCACAACCGCTGGTTATTATTATACAGTATTATTATACTTCATTATATACTTATAAGAGTAGCATATTATAGTCCCCCCCCCGAGCTCATTAATGCGCATACCTTAGTTTTTAGTTCAATTATTCAGACATGGCATGAAATAATGAACTACACAAAATAAACACCAAGAAATAAAATAAGATTAATTTGATGATAAAATGCATAAATTTAAGCAAAAAGTGTTTGATATATTAAAATTATTGTAGAATTATTACACAGAGGAAAATTAATCGATCTAAAGAATGATACGATTCGATTCAGAAAATGACGAAATCCTTATTTTCGCAGAAATATGTCAAAACTGTTTATAACAATTACATTCTACATCATTAGCTATACGAGATTTGGTAAGAATGTATTTCGAAACTTTGTTTCGAGAAAGAGGATGATTTCTGAAATTGCAATCCATTTATAAAATTCTACATATAAGCATCAGTAAGCACGTTGGATCTTTGGTGTCGGAATTAGCGTTCATTATAATCCAAATAAATGCTTATATGCAATGGAATAGTCTAGATTTCTCTATTCTAATCCAAATTCGAAATTCTTGACTTTAAGCACTGAGAATTAAATATCAAAAAGTGTTGGGAAAATGCCATTTATGCATTTAAAAGGGAAACGAGTACGAAATCATGTGGATCATTGATTAATTTCAATTGTTATCAGTATCTTATTATAATATTTGAATATTAATATAGAATTAAATCATTAGCATTTTAAAAATTATTTTAGGTTAACTCCGAGCACTTCTTTGGACATTTTATTTATTATATGAATAAAATTTTAAAAAATGTGATGACATAAAATTGTTTAAGAAATCCGAAGATCCCTTGATAAATTTTATGTAAAACATTTACAATTTCATATATTAATGTAGAATTCAAGAAACAGAAAAATTACAAAAACGTTTATAAGAAAATTTTGGTTAGTCCACCATGACTGCTATTCAGACTATGAAAAAAAATTAATAATAAAGAGAAATTGTACAAATTATCTTCGTTTACAAATAAATAAAAATAAACAGAAAGAGATAAATAAAGAAAAATGTTTAACAATTATAATGAAACAATCCAATTAATTTAAGTGGAAAACGAATAATGAAATACAATAATAAAAAATACAAAATAACTGAATGCATTTGTCCCAAACATTAAATATAACCCTTAGACAATAACAGTATGCAAAAAAATAATTTAGTTAATAAAACTTATTTTACTTTCAGTTTTCAACGAAACGTAACAACTACATAAAAATAAATAAATAAATAATAAATAAAACACGCTAAAAGACAAATAAATTCACGCTATACGACAATCGTTACACACTGGACACACACCTGCGCAGCTCGTATTTTATTTTTAACTCGTTTTTCTCGCACAAGGATATGAAAAACATTTATTATCATGAAGGATATCCTGAAATTGGAATATCGCATGAATTTGTCTCATAATAATCTCATAAATAATAGGCGCACAAAATTTAAAGTACAAACATTAGAAAATGCACTAGTTATTGAAGATAAAAGCATGAAGCAAATATGAATGATATATTAGTAATAAATTAAACGTATGTAGTAGTTAAAAACACATACGAAAGTGTATATTTCCTATAAATAAACAAAATATAATAAAATAATCGAACCTTTTTATTGAGAAAAAAATCCGTTTTAGTAAACTAGTTTTCGACAACGAAAAACCTACAACTGAGTAGGACAGAATTTTCATGTTCATTGAATTCAATAAACATAGTAATAACCTTTATTTTACTACTCCAGTGTTTTTTAAAATATATATATGTAATGATATTTTAATTCTAATTTCAATTTAATTAATTTCTAAGATTTTATCTTAATTTAGCCCATAGTAACTTCATTCTAAAATATTCTCTATTTCGTGATCCCATTCCACTTTCTCTACTTAATTCGAGAGAAGCTATGTAAAATTGCTGAATCAGCTAAAAACTTCACATTCCCCCACTCCGCGAAAAGGGATAGAAACATGTCCCGTAAGCACATTCTAAAACATCCCTGTGCTTCCCCTGCCTTGTCGGCGCATGTAACGAAAATCCCTATCGAAATCTCATTATATATTAGCACTATGAAGAAATATTTTCCCTATCAAAATCTTAGGTTATATAAGACTGAGGATAAAATGTTCAAGTGATTTTTCCTCATTCCTTTCTGTATCTATCTGTGTTGTGTGTTGCTCATCACTTATGCTGTAAATACTGCGTGCTTCTCCAAGATGAAATAAAACGACGTCACGAAAATGAAAGTCTCTTCACTGTCTTCGAAACTGCATTCTGCTTCACTTAAAATTATGCTTACATATATATATAAAATGACAATTTCATTAAATTCCCTCAGAAAAAATGGAAATGTATTGATGATAGGCAAATCAACAGTTCATATTTTAAAGTATTTTTCAAATTTTTAATATTTATTTTCACATTCCCGAATTTAAAGTACACGAAGAGAAAATACTGTAATCGTCAAAATATTTGTAGTAGATATTTTGACGAATTTCAAAATTTCAAATCTCTTCCTGCCCTAAAAACACATTTTTGGAATTATGTCTGTCAATCTACGAATACAATAACTCCAAAACATTTAAGTCGAGATAGATAAAATATGGCATACAGATTTTACACCCAATTTTTATATTTCTATCAAACTTTGAATGAAATCCATTTAGAAGAAGTCTGTCTGTTACAAGTGAATACGACAGTTAAAATGTGTAAGAGCCAGTTAAATAAAATTTGTCACACGGGTTTAGCATCTAAGATGTAAATTCTTAAATTTTTTATCAAATCAGTTAAAGAATTACTTGTTTATTTGTCATTTGGTACTTTCGCACGCATGTAAATGCAAAAACTCAAAAACGCAGGACTTAAACTAAAGAAATGAAATTTGGTGCGCAATCCTGTTGACAACTATACTTCTATGTCAAGTTTAGATTTCAATCGGGTGGAAAAAAAGGCGTCCAAAATATAAACTTGATTTTTGAAAATTCGTATATTAATTTCATGCCAAGGATTAATCGCCAAAAAAAAATTGCTAACAAAAGTTGAATAAAAATGCTAAATTGACGCCAAAGGCGAATATATAATAAATTTTGCTAGGCAATTCCATGCAAAACATTCGTGGATTTACCCAAGGGCTACAATTTCATTTCATGCATTTCTTTAACCCTTTAAAGGGCCATTTTTTTTTCTAGTCATATTATGTTAAAAATATTTTTAGGCTGGAAATTAGAATAAGAAAAGGGATTCATTTAGCTTATTCGATAAATTTAATTTGATTAATTAATTTGGTTAATTAATAATTAAGTAACAAATCAAGACACATCATTTTGTCCGAGATAAAGAACTGAAGCATCTAAGTTTCTGACTTACTAAAAAAATTTGTCAGAATTTATGCCAACCTACATAATTTCATACAAAGATTAATAAATTTGGTAGGAAGCATACTTCCCACGGCTCTAGAAAGGGTTAATACGGAATATGCGGGAAAGGTTTGTTGAAACCACTCCCACTAATTTAATTTACTAACCACATTGAAGTGCACAATGTGTTCTCTTAACTATTATCAGTTTGCATAAAGATAGGTTATTTGTATATTTTTGAAATGGCTTTACAAAAAAAAAAATAATAATAATAATAAGATTTCCTCCCTAAAATTGTCAACTTTAAATACTCGGCTTCATAGCTCTTATTTCTCTCTTTCACGTTTAGTTAAGATTTTTATAAAATATATCTTTTTTATTATTTCTATTTATTTCCGAATAACAAATAATTTCCGAATAACAGCAATAAATTTTTTAAAAAATAACAATACTCATAATAATAATTTTAAAGGAATACGCCAAAGATTGTTAAATATTAGTCTGCTATTTTAAGAACGGAATAATAAACATTTCATAATCACAAGATTTATATTAGAGATAAGATTTAATTTCAAAAAAGTATTTTTTATTTAATTAAATTGTCGTTAGATTTCTTATACATATTTTTTTGAATTGAGGCTAGGAATTTGAGATGTCCCTAAAAACAGATAATACCATTATTTCAACAGTAATGCAGCTTTTATTTAAAGATTCGATTTAATTTTAAAATATTATTTTTTAAGAAGTTCGTTTATACGGGAAAAAACTATGAACAACAATAACTGATAACAATACTTACTTTGAAACGCGAATTATTAAAATTTTCTGAAGGCCAAGCATTTCATTAAAACATTCCATACACCGGAATGAAAATATTAACTTTATAAAACATAAAAACAAAACTTTTAATAAGGATAAGCTTTAATTTTAATGAGCGAATAAAAATATACAGCTCCGAATAATTGTTATTAGCTAATAACTGCATCTCTCTTGATTTGTTTTTCATCTATTCATAGAATAATACGTCTTAATCCGATTTCCTAATGATTTCTTGGGATGAAGTTGCAATTATTAAAATTCTAGCTTTAGGTTATTTAGAAAGTCGGCTCAATTATTTTGTAAAATATTATGGAAAACATTATTGCATTGAACATTCAAATAGAAACTCGCCTTGGTTGAAGAAGAAAAAAATAGCGATGTATATAAATTATAATTAAAACTAATATATTTGAATAAGAAAAAGGAAGAAATGATCTGAGTTTTAAAGATTTACTAATTTTTGGTCTGTACGAAGAATAATGAAGACAACTACTACATAAAGTTGCAAAATGGATAAATTTTTAAATTTTTTTCTTATTTAATTGTTTAAATTTAATTTAAATATACTAATATCTTGTTTCGAAGTTCCAAGAAAACAATTTTGGAAGGCAGCTTGTTATATTGAGCTGTAGAAATTGAAGCTGATGCCACCTGAGCTAGCAACTCACCATAATCACCAAACTTTTACACCATACCAGCAGGTGTAAAAATACTGATTAAAAGAAAGACCAAGTTTTAACCAGTTAACTGTTTTTGACGAGTATACTCATCATGGAAAAAATACATTTTACATTATGACGAATTTATCCAATAACATTATATTTATACAATTGTTTAATTATTATATTTATACAATTGTTTAATTATTATATTTATAATTGATTATTTATTATATATTTATATAATAAATGTTTATGACGATTCAGATACGCATTTTTCGTAGAGTTCGAAACAATTAACTGGCTAAACAGAGAATAAAAATTTGGACTATAGATCTTCTAAAGTCGAAATTTTGTCATAAAACTAATGCATCCATAAATTCTAATTTTTTTTCTACAAATGTAGTTTTGTATCATTGATAGATATTCAAATTAGTTGTTTAAAGAAATATATACTTCCTAAAATTTATTAGTCATTTGATAATTGTTTTCTAAAAATCGATTTAAAAAATACTTTTATTTTAAAGAAAAAGAAATCATTATTAAATACCAAACATTTTTTGAGAAAATTTTAATTATTTTTTTTTTACCGGCAGAATTGATTATTATATAATACTCTTTGATCAATTTTTTCCATCACTTTAATTGCTCATTATATAATATATTCACCATATAATAATATATACATATTCCAAAAATACTTTTATTACGAAGAAAAATGAATCATTATTAAACATGGCGCATTTTTGAAAAAATTTCAAATTTTTTCGCCGGTTTAATTGATAATTATATAATACTCATTGATCAATTTTTTCTACCATCGTAATTGATTATTGTATAATAATATATGTAATAATAATTATGTATTATAATATATAATAATATATGTATATTATATATGTTCCACTGCAATAATAATAATATGAAAAAATTTACCCATGTCTTAAAGAATTTTTAAAAATTTAATTTCCGATCCACCAATCACAATAACTACAACCCCACATTCAAACAAATAAATAAAGGGACTAAAAGATTATCATGTTTTTAGACCGCTTTTATGCGTAACATAGATGTACCACTTTAGAGGGGTTTTTTCCACTAGAAAGTTTCAAGAGCAATTTTCACTCAGTATCCAGTTACACGTTCAACATGACGTGGGATAACAAGGTTATGGTTGAAGTTCGTGTGATGGGGTAGGGGCCTGCCTGCCAAGTAGAATGGAGAGAATTCCAAGCGATCTTTTTTTTTTTTTTTTTTTTTTCGCTTCTTCTTTACTATTTTTTGCGGGCGCGAAATTTGATTTCGCGAATATCGTAAATCTGTTTGAAATGAAATTTCGCCGGATGGTTTCAGACGTTCCGCAGTCAAATGGTCACGCAGAATTTTTGGACGATATCACCTGAAATACACTTTTTTTTTTCAACTATTCAAAGGAGGTGTTTTTTTTTTTATTTGAAAAAGATGCACTGAATGATATCAACAAATGTTCTTTTTAAAGTTCTGTATAAATGTAAGGTTTCTAAGTTTTTATGACTAATAAACAATATCTGGGCATTTTTGCGAGAGCCTTTCCTGCATATATTCAATACCAGTTTTTTTTAATTATTTTTTTTATTATATAAGTAGCATGGCGAAAGTATAATAGTCGTCAAAAAAATTCCAAAACGAGATTTTGACGAATCTCCATGTTATAGACCTCCCTGAGTTCGAAAAATACATTTTTCTAAAACGTCCGCCTGTATGTGACAAAGATAACTCAAAAGCGACTTCAGCTAGACGGTTGAAATTTGGTACACGGTCTTTAAACTAAATTTGCAGTTTTCTATCGAATTTTGAGTAAAAACCTGATCTAGGGAAGTCCTTCCGTCTGGCTGTTCGAACATACATTAACGCTTTCTAGGGCTGTAGGAAGTATGCTTCCAACCAAATTTATCAATCTTTGTATGAAATTATGTAGGTTGGAATAAGTTCTGACAAATTTTTTTAGAAAGACAGAAACTTAGAGGCTTCAGTTCTTTATCTCACACAAAATAACGTGTCTTGATTTGTTACTTAATTATTAACTAACCAAATTAATTAATTAATCAAATTAAAAATTTATTTAATAAACTAAATGAATACCTTTTTCTTATTCTAATTTCAAGCCTAAAAATATTTTAACATAATATGACTAGAAAAAAATGGCCCTTTAAAGGGTTAACACGATAGCTACAAAAGGAAGGGAGCAAGATAGATAAGATTCGGTACACAGATTTAACATTTATAGCATTTTTATGGCATTTGCACTTTTCAAATTTTGAGCCAACTCCAACAACAGATTGACTGTCTGTCGGTTTGTACTTTCAGAAATAAGTAAACGCGGTAATTCAAAAACGCAGTGACTTAAATATATCAAATTTGGTATGAGAATTTGTGACTACTTAAGGCATACATGCGAGGGAGTCATCGCCAAAAAACTCGTCAAAGATCAAGTAATAGATTCAATAAAAATGCTCATTTCATGGCAAAAGTTAATATTTCTTAACTATTGTAAGTCAGTGTCATATAATGCGTTCTCTGGTGTGACAAATTTATTAGAGTATCCGAAAAATTTTTGGGGAAACCACTTTTACCCTTGAATAATACCCCTGAATCTTAATCATTTAACAATCTTTTTGTATAACGCTGTTGTTTTTTCAGACTTTTATTTGAGGCAATTTTCATCTATATTTGGTATTAGAAATAATGAATTTTTAGATTTATATTATAATTCTTTGTTTTAATCTTCTGATTACATATTCTATTTAAATAAGCAATAATATTTACCTATATATATAATTTAAGGCCTTCCATTATTTTGATTCCTTTACGGACTATAATATTAAAAGTGCATATTACAATTTTATTATGAACTTCAGTTTATTATTGAAATCTCGATTTTTAAAAGTACTATAGGTGTACATAGAAATAAGGAAAATAGATAAATAGAGGATAATTAAAATACAGGATTTAAAATTCAATAGCATTATTTGGTAAAGTTCACTAAAGCAATTTAAAAGAAAATAAAACTCTCCGCAAATTTTTAATTTGGATTTTTGAAAATTGAAATTGAATTCTTTTGAAAATTGAATACTTTTTCATTGTTGTAGTCGTTGCTCTTTTGAAAATTCTTTACTTTTCTGTCGTTTAATTGTTGCTATTTCAAAAATTGGATTTCTTTTTTAAACTATTCTTTTGAAAATTCGCAACCTTTATTTTTTTAAATGAAAATTCATATTTTTTTCCGAACCTCAGATTTTGTGCACTGTTAGTGTGTTTCTTCAACATTTCTTTTTTCTTTCCTTTATAGAGAGAGCTATCTCTTAAATTTACTGGTTTAAAGCCGAGTAGAGGTAACACCCACTGGGAAACTATCCAAGATAAAATTTTCAAGATTTTGCAAATAAAAACAGAAAAATGAGCAAATTGAACAGAAGTGAAATACAGAATTTAAAATTCAATGCCATTATTTAGAATGAAATTCTTTATTACTTTTTTTCTTTTGATTTTTTTGGTAGAAACCTTAATGGTCTAAATTTATCGACTTGAAACATTTTATGAAATCCTGCTTTACAGTCGAAAAGAATTATAATCTAAGGGAATAAACAGTCAATCGAAACGAAGCTTAGAAACATTTTAAAACGGATTTTCCATTTAAAACTAATTGATTTTGATTCACCTTTCACGAAATAGCAATCAAAATGGGAGTTTATTTATAATAAAGTGATTATAAGTTCATGCGCGAACCATGATCTAACCCATCCAAATAATCAAGGATAATAAAACGGCTTCTTTCATCCAATTATGCTGTCATGGCTGTTGTCACTCATCAAATTTGAGATAAACCTTTTGACCGGCATTTACTGAATTCTTATTGCCATGATACATGATTGGACAGCAGAGCTACTGATTTTATTTTCGTAAAATTCCATCTTTAATATGCTATTATTACTTTTAAAATAGTGATAAAAACTCAGCTCCGTAAATTAAAAAAATCTTTATTCCTAATTTATCTACAAAATGATTTTTCTTATATTTGACTAATGTAAATTAATGAATTTGACTAATGTAAATGAATTTTTCTTATATTTGCCTACTGAAAATGAAGGAATTTGACTAATGTAAATGAATGAATTTGACTAATGTAAATGAATTTTTTCTTATATTGACTCCCTGCTCGCTTTCGCTCGCCAATTCCGATATTGACCGATACGGTATCTGATGTTAATTAATTCCAGTTAGCAAGTTTTTAAACTCCTCTAGCCATTCATTCCATGCTGGAAGCTTAATCTTTTCCTTATGAGAGCATACAGTTTTCGATCGACCTACTTCCGATTCAATACTCAATACCTCATAATGAGCACCATTATTTGTTTTTATCCGCAATATTCAAATATTGAATCAATTTATCACATTTTGCAGCCAACTTAGCAACTTTACGATCAGTTTTTCTTTTCAAATTGCCAAATTCCCGCCCGATCCTTCTTTGCAAATTTTCTTCATCCAATATCGTTGTACGACCCATTACTATTTTTTTAAAAACAATGCAAGATTAATAAATGCATTGCTTAAGTATTCAGACGATAGCTAGTTGAGAGACGAAATATTTCCGTTACTCGTAAAAAGTAAACAAACCGGAAAATTATGAATTAGGGTTGCCACAAGCGGCGAATCTAAAAGAAAAATTAAATAATATTGTTTTAAACAAACTTGCTATTAATGTGGAGTTAATTAAAACTTTACACTTATTTTATTATCATTTCACCTTCAAATTCAATATAAATACTTACTTACTTACTAAGACGTAATAATAATTTTCATTAAATATTTCAAACAATATTGGCGAAACGAACCGCAAATGTCATGAGTCACGGTGAACTCACTATCTACCAATCATAAACTATCGAACCCAAATGCAATGTTTACATTAAAAAAATAGATTAAGATATTATTTTAAGACAGTAATTATGCTATTTTCACCTAACTGTTCATTCGGGGCAAAGTCATTCATTTTCTTAAGACTTCTCGCAGAAATAGCGATTGAGATCTACATAAGGAGAATTTTGTGAAGCATCGTCTGCTGTGACATAGATACCATCTGGATAGGCACACTCAGGCCGCTGTGTATCAACGCAGATGAAGGCATCTAGATAACTGAAGTATCAGGTTACGCGGTTACTCATAAGCAACAGCCGTTTCCGTTTTAAATAGGCGATAAAATCCGTTACATTATATAAGCATGGTAAGATCTAGGCAAGCCGAAACGTCAAACTGATTACAAATATATTGCTGGCGCTTTTACATACTGTGTTTTTATACAGAATTTATTTTAAAGTTAATCAGATTTTTATGTAGGATCATAGGCTCCAATTTAGGCTTCGAAATGAGGTATTTAATTATCAAAACGTTTCATTTTAAATAAATAATAAAAAATTAAATTTTTTAATCTGTGATTCACACTTTGTCGTGAAATACTCATATTTGGCGACCAGTTCGTTCGCCCAGGTAACTGCCTTTTTAGGCTATTAAATGTTTAATATGTGATGAATTTTCTAAAAGAATTTAACCTTTTTATTTGTTACGACTGTAAAACATGACTTCAAATGAATTAATTTATTGCAAATTAAAAAGTGTACTATTATGAAATAAAAACGAAAGTGAAAATCCTACTATAGGGTTATTAATCTTTGGGAAAAGCACTCGACTGTATGCTTTGATGAATGAGTCTGAATTCCATCATAATGTTTAAAAACATAGTCACAAATAGTGTATCAAATTGAATTAAAAATATTATTAAAAAATAAGGGTGGTGGTGGTAATATGCGTTTGATTAAATTTTCATTTGAAAGATATTTTTTTATTTCTTTATGCTTTCGTTTCTCGGTCAGAATGGACATTTTGATGGCGCAGCGCACCTCTCCAGAACATTCCTTATAATATGTTTCAGCTTTATTCGGAACTTTGAATTCAATATAACTGTAAAAACATTCAATGAAATAGTCAGAAATTAGTGAAATTGTTTGTTTACATTTAACTGTAGCCATTCGAGTCTAAATAAGAACTATTTCTACGTACGTTAGCGTTTTATATATATTTAAATACAATTTTAATTTCAATTAAAAGTGTTTTTTTTTTTCAAGTTTTAATCTATAGTTCGAGATGAATTATAGATCAGCATACGACAAAAGAAAATAAAGTCAGGGATAAAGTGATGGACTGAATACTTCAATTTAATAAAGGTAAAATTACTTATTAAAAATTTACATCAACTTTTTTTTATTAAAATAAAACAAATTATTGGCAACAAATATTTCATATCGAACATCGAATTTATTAAATAAGAAAAAATAAAGTTCAAAATAAAAATCATAAGTCATTGCATCATTTCGTTAAATTACAAAAACACCAGACAACGTCATAAAGAAAGAATAGGGTCATGACCCAGGGCATATAAAAGTACTGAGGTCGTAAAATCTAACAAGGTTTCTTTGTTTCAGTACCTTCAACATTGTAAGCAAAAAATTGTTTAAAAGAATCACGTTGACCTCAAAGATTTTGCTAAAAATTACTAAATAATCATTTTTAATTGGATGAAAATCTACCATGCGGAACCAATTCTAAAAAATTATAATTCTTTCATATATATTTGTTATCGTAGCACATTACAAAAAAATTCTGACACTGCATTTTTCTGAAACTAATTATTTCCTGCAAAGGATTGGAAACCGTTCATAGCAAATATATAATAGTACGCCAGAGTACAGAACACTCGAGTGAATCCGTAATCCATGATTGGTTTCCTGTTGGATTAATTGCGTCCACCAATTGCCTCTATCATGAATTCATCCTTCATTTATTAATTTGTTTATTTTCAAATGGATTGGTGGTTGTTCAATACTGCATGGCAAAGATATAACAATACACCAAAGTGCAGAACACTAGAGTGAATCCGGAATCCATAATTGGTTTCCTGTTGGATTAATTGCATCCAACAATTGCCTCTAAGTTATATTAATTAATCCTTCATTTATTTATCTATTTATTTTTAAATGGATTGGTAGCGGTTCAATATTGCATGGTAAATAAACAAATTAAAGTACGGTTTAAACAGAGAACCATGAATCCATGACTGAATCCTGGTTGCATGAATTGCCACCGCCATTTGAATTTTCTTTAAATTATCGCGAATCCTTTATTTTCTCATTTATTTTCCAATGAGAAGTTCACTTTAAATTATTCCTCATGTATATAGGGACACTATTTTGTCGCCATTAGAAAAAACTCGACTACGCAGGTGTCTATGGCTGCTTGACTGTAGACAGCTGCAAGCAAGGATTACAAATTTTGTAATCGCCTAGACGCCAAACACATAAATTTTGTAAAAGAAAAAAAAAGTACAAATTCTATTAATTATAAAATAATGTGGCGATTAATTCTTTAATAAGTATAGTTGGCCAGATTCTTATATGTCTCATTACATTCATTTAGATCTATTGTTGTTGATTATAATGGCACTTGCCATGGACAAGCTCGCTGACGATGTCAGTGATTTTAAGCCAAGGGAGCGAGCGTCTCTTGTTTTAGTAGCGCCAATTAGGGCCAAGAGTACGTTTTTGCTATTCACGCATCACATTCGCTTGCACAACCCCTTTTTACAGGGGGGCACATTCACACATCTCACAGATAGAACAGATGAAGAACAACCATGCCCGAACCGGGTCTCGAACCCAGGACAGGACGCCGGCATTTAGATCTATAATATTTATAAACACCGCAGGTTTGTTTAAATAATATTGTGGACAAAAAAGAGTGCAACTCACCCATGAGTCGTAATAAATAAATGAAAAGCATTTTCATAAAGTTAATAATAATTTTAAAAAATAAACAATATGTTTATGCTTTAAAAAAGTAACAATGTTAATAATATTTAAATGTGAAACTAAATTAACCATTAATTTTTGATGCAAATTATTAAATGAGAGATCTCATAATGTCCACTACTAAGAAGCTCAAAAGATTAATATCTGTCAAATTCGTATAAATAAAAATTCTTGGTCTAACGTCTAAGTTTAGCCAGTTCTACTACAAAGGTTAGCGAAACAATGAGATGGTTACAAAACAAGAGACAGTAAATTACACAATGCTCATAACTCAATAAGATTACTACTATGCAAAATAGCGCGAATCTAAATTGCCTTCTACATTTTTAAAGAAATACTATTTAAATTATGTTAAATCCGCATTGTTATAAATGTTACTATTAAAAAACTCACCTAACAAATAATTTCAAAATGGTTTATGATAATTTTCATTAATACTAATCAGCAAAAAACTTACTTAGCCTCAAAGTAGGAAAAATGTATGTAGATAGCTTTTCTCTAATCAATTACAACAGAATAATGAAAATATAAATCACAAATACAAGATACCATAAAGCTAATTTAAATGGAATAAGTGGCTTATATTAAAAAAGGAGTTTAAATCTTTAATGGGTTGGCCAGTTGTAACGTAAAATAATGTATCGTTCAATTATTGTTTTAAAGTTTATTGTTTAATTATTTATTAAAAACGCATTATTGTAGGAACATTTTGGATTCGAAATTTTTTTAATACATCAAAGCAATTTATATCAAATTTACTGAACTATAGGTACGCATCTGATTCAATTGCATTAAAAAAAATGTAGGCTTTGAGATTCGAAAGATGAATAAAACACATTATTTTGAATAAAGAGTATTATTTAAAGTGTAACTGATAAAGAAAATTAAAATTTCCGGAAACTAATTTTTCACAATTTAAGAAAGCACTGCAATAAAACGAAGCAATATAAAATTTCAAAAAGTAATACATTTTCAACCTGAAAACAATTTTTTGACCAACATCAAACTACGGAACAAACATGAACATGTAGAATGGCAGTTTAGTATAAAATTCCACCCGACATAAAGAACATAATATTTTTTTTAGTATCATTTGATTTCTGGCATTATTTTGAAGAATTCCAACAACTAAGTATGTTTTCTCGTAAATAAAAGCAATTTCTCTAATTCAGACTTGAAAAAAATAGGACTACATTTATTAATTCACGCACTTAACAGTTTTTAACATAATACTAGTATTCTGCTTAAAGTAGACATTTACTTATATTGATTCAGACATGTAGTTTTTACAATTCCTTTTTCCCATTCTCAATTTTAGATATTAAGAAATATCTAAAATCAATCTAATACAACAATGCATATTTTCTGCAATTCTTAAACTATTAAAACACAAGTCACAGTTTTTAAAACGTAAGATCAATGTTTTTTCACACTACGGCAAATTTCTTAAAAATAAAGGCTATTTATCTAATTATGTCTTGGAAAAAAATAGTGAATAAATCAATAATTTTTGAAACTGACATTTTTATTTGTGACATTAGTATTCAACTTTCAGTTGACATTTATTCATATGATGAATTCACTCAACAAAGTCAACCGATATATGCATTTTTTTTTAATTCACATTTTTAAATTCAGCTATTACATAAACAATTGAAACTTAATATAACGATATTAAGATTCCATTCCAAAGATCGTTAAAATTCAAGTCGCCGCATATAAAATATTCGATCACAATTTTCTCACACTACTATTCCCCGCCCCATCCATCTCGAACAAAATCAAATCACTCATAATGACATAAAATTTCTTATAAGAGTTATTTATCTACATAAGATTTGTAAAGAATTAGAGAGTAAATTAGTAATGTTTGTAACTGACTACTTTATTTGTAAAATCAGTATTCAACTTTCAGTTGACATTTATTCAAATTTATTCATTCAACATTGACAAACGATACATACATTTTTTACAATTAACATTTTTAAATCTAGCTGCTACATAAGCAAACTTAATATACCGATTTTTTATAAAACAAAAGATCGTTAAAATTCAAGTCGCCGGTTATAAAACTTTTGATAACAGTTTTCTCACACTACAACTAGTTTTCTCCCGCGACTTACAACTCATTTCAAGCAAAAACAAATAACTCACCTGACATCTTTGAGACGTTTGAGTTCACTCATTTCCAGCTCGAAGCGAAGTTTGTTCACATCGCACAGCAAAGCATCGCGCTCCTCCTTCAGGGCGGTCAACTCACTTTCCAATTCTTCAATCCGGATAAATTGTCGTTTGATTAACTTATCCTTTTCTTCGATAATCCGTTTTTGATCTTCCGTGTTTTCCGCCATTGTTACAATTTCAGATGGGTCACTCAATAATTTCCACAAAGAGACACACTAGACATGATAGCGAAGCACACAGAAAAAGGTATACAATTCCGGACAGTTTGGTTTCGCCGGTTTTTCCTCAACCCAACGCACTTTGCACAGCTCGTACGGCGGACGCCATACTACCAAGAGTCGAACAGCGCTGTTCCATCGGCTGTCAGGTTTTTGAAACAGGGTTGCTTTGGCGAGAGAAAGATTCGCCTGCTTTCGGCGCCAAATGAAGATGGATTTCTGAGTGTCAATTGAAGTTTGTTGGGCAGTGGAGTATTTGGAGAGTGTCGGAATTTTTGACTTTCCGTTTCTTCGTAAAATATTAAAACAGAAAGATGGTAAAGCTAAAAATAAAAGGAAATATTTTTTTTTCTCTAAGGTATTTGACATAGATATATCTTTTATAAATATATCTGTCAATAAATGAGTTTACCTTTAATTTATGTGCAGTGCCGATTTAGGTATATTGTCGCCCTAAGCAGGAGTTTTTTTATGAGGCTTTTCTTTAAATAATGTAGTCAATTTAGTTTCATATTTCAACACATTTTTGAAATGTTAAGGATATATTTTAGATTAATATTTTTTAATTTAACTTTGTGTACATGTTTTTATTTATTTATCTATTATGAATCCAGACTGCATACCATTCATATTTGTATACAATATTATTGAAGCAAATATTCAGTTTTAAAAATATTTTAATAAACTAAGTTTTTATAATGCAGCGTAAAAGAATCCAACCTTTATACTTTATAAAGAGTTAATATTATCCTAATATTTTATCATTCATAGAATTTGTATTTTTTATAAACTTATTTACTTGGCAACAAGGAAAAGTTTTTTGATAGACAAACTTGCAATCCCCTATTTGATTAATGCGCCTGGGCAGCCGCTTGGTTGGAAATCTACCTCTAATTATATAACAAACCTTCTCAGATGAATTAAAAAGAAAGCACAGTATTCGTCTAAAATATATTGATGCTGGATTTTTTATGTAACAAGTGCTGGATTTCCGTCTAGGCAGAATAGGCAGCTGTCTAATGTCGCTAAGCTGAGAGGCGGCCGCAGCAGGTCAATTAAAGAAATTTGTTCTCTACTCCATCCCTAGATCTCTCACCTCAGAAATGAGGATGAGAATCTTGGTTCTTGCTACCCAAGTGGGTGTAGAAATAATAGGGTTCGACTACCTTCTATCGATGACAGGACGTACTTCCTACTGGAAGGGTTTTACCATAGCCGGTGGTAGCCTTTACGACTCAACCATAGTTCTCGCCAATGTTGCTTTCCGGTCAATCAGATTTATCCGTGTGCTTTAGTGGCGGGTCGGAACAGTCGGTTAAGGTAATGATCAGTATCCAATTCCTGGCATGAAAGATTAATTACATTGTAATAATTAATTTTCGAAAAGAGCAACATTTCAGATTTTGCTTTCTCGTTTATAAAGTGCATAATACATTGCAGATATCAGACTATTCGATTTTTGAGATTTAATGAATACCCGAGTTTAAAATTTCTCATAAATCTGAAATAAAAAAAAGAAAGAAAGAAAGAAAAAGAGAAAAAAAGGAATATTAAATAAATAAAAACTCTTTGACTTATATCTGCCATTGTGTGAAAACAACAACTTAAAAGCTGAAAGAGTCAAGCTGTGAAATGTGGTACAGAGTTTTTATATCACAATTGCATATCTTTATCGAATTTTGAACGAAATCCCTATACAAGAATTTTCTTCAAAATATTGAGTCCTGATACATCCAATCCTCTTGATAATCCTGATGATGAATAAATTATGATCCTAAATGCAAAATCAAGAAGAAGAAAAAACACATTTTAAAATTCTATTCTCTCTCCGAACACGATAACTTTTAAAAAAATGAAGCAATGAAATTTAGTATGCAAACTTCACAGTGAAATTGTATAGCTCTGACAAATGTTGAACAAAATCCGCTTACAAGAATTCTACTCAAAATATTGAATCCTGATAACCTAATTCCCCCCTGGTAATCCTATTGATGATCCAAATATAACTTTAAATTGAAAAAAAAAAACTTCTGAGATTCTGTATCTTGCTCAGAACATGATAACATAAAAAAATTAAATAAAAATTAAATATTATAAGAAGTTAAATATTATAAGAATTATAAGAAGTCTGTCTGTCCATCCTTGCGCTGATGAACTTGATAATTCAAACAGGCCATTATCCAGATAAATGAAAATCTGTTTATGGCTTCACCAGAATTATAGATAAGTACGAAATTTTCAATTATATCCGTCCTCAAGCTGATAATCTATTTGATTACGAAAACTCAAAGACGTAATAAGATGGAAGAATGAAATTTGGTCTATAAATTTAACTTCAACTTTGCAGATTTGTGTCAACTTTTGGATCCAATCAGTTAAAGGGGAAAACTTCAACCTGCGAATTTGATTTTCCACCCTTTACACTAAGAAATTCAGTACAAAACCTATCAAATCGGATAAGTCACAGAAGAAATTGAGAACGAGGCATTCCAGATAGGACTTTTAACGTTATTTATATAAATACTAACCTCATTGGCTACTGTTTGATTATCTTGCTAGTAATTCCAGTTTCTTCAGTAAAATATTTTTAAAATTTTGATAGACACATACTTTATTTCAAAAGCTTTACACAGGTCTGTACATTGTGATTTGCATTTCTCTTATTTTTTTATCCATATCTTTATACATTCCAATTATATCACAGAAAAAAAGCAGCAGAATTTAAAAATGAAGGTTCTTATTTTTTTTTTCTGATATTGCTTGATTGCGAATCCAAATCTTAATTTCGGTACAGCAAATATCAAAATATTTATTAAAAGTGTGCTTTACGTTGAAATTTACTCAACATGAAAAAATTAACCGAATCTTCTTATCTTGATCACAACATTGGGAAAATGCCATTATGAAATGTTATTAGCAATAATGTGAAAGGATTATAATTCCCTTCAACACTGAGACATACTGTTGTAAAATATGTTTAAAATATTTATAAATTAACTAAAATAAAAAGAAAAATTATATGGCAAAAATTGGTATGTTTACAAGTAACATTTTGAATTTTAATATGCTACAAAAAGACATTTTTCTGCTGTAATTCAAAAGTTATCGCGAAGAAATGTCAAAATTTTTCTTAATTTTTAATTAATTAAAATTTCAAAAAAATTTCTGCCCTCCAAAGTATATGTGTGCATGCCAAGTTTGGTATCTTTATATCAAACAGTTTGGCTTATATAGTGCCTACCAACACAAACTCACTTTCAACTTTATAATTAATTGAGATATCTCAAAATATGTTTTTTCAAAATTGTTTCGTATTGAAAAACTATTCCCAATATCAGTGCATCTTAAGATATCGATTTAGAAATTAAAATTATACAAGCGCTGCGTAATTAATATTTTTTGATTAAATATCAGAAAATTTACAAGTAGCTGCGAAAAAATTTGAAAATCTTTTGTTATAGACTGTAGCTGATATACTTCTTTAAATAAAGTCGAAAAAGCATTGTATAAGAGTACAATTACAGCAAGTGTTTTTATACCCAGAGAGTATATAGACGTGTAACCCAAAAAGAAGCGACGCCATTTGCAATGCAAGGATGGGCAATCCTAAAATCCAACAATAGAGCTCATCTGCCCCAATTGAAAAATCCCTGGTCTACTCTGCGTGTCTTGTCCAGAGTATGATATCGACCCTGTGTGACTAACACCTTTTCCAAAGATTATGGGATTCTCCAAGGCGTTGCCACCAAATTATGATATAAACCCCCCTGCGATCGATTCACTATTATTGGCTGCCAATCATTCAAGTTCTGAATTAACTCTGTCAAGAATTTTCTGATCTGATAGTGTGAATCCAAGTATACGACTTAAGATTAGATAAGATAATCTTAGATAAACTTGTCATACCTCATCGAAGGGATTATCTCCTTACTTACTCCCTATGTCATCTATAATATTCTAAGTTCATTATTGGATATTACAGTGAGTATCTAAATAAAGAAGGTAAATATTGTTTAATAGGCACAGAATGCGTATCATATATGCGATCATAAATACAAGTGATAATCATTAATCTTGTTTTCTCTTGCACGAAAAATAAATCGTAACTAGCCGCTTTTGGTGATTAGGTTATAACTAAAACTATTAACTTTATAGTAGTCAGTTATAGAGTTAAAAATTATGAAATACATTATTTTTAATTTTATCTAGTAACATCCGATTTCAAAGTAATGTCCATGGAAAGAAATTTTTTAATTCTTAATTTTAATATTTCCAACAGTACGCAACTGAATGTTCTGTTTGATGAGTTTGAATTTTATCATAACATTCAAAGCATTGTTACAGACTGCGTGCTAAATTAAACTTTAAAAAATATATATAATTATCTAAAAAAGTATATGGAAATAAAATTGATATAATTTAGAAAAGGTATAAATTTTGAGGTAATGCAAAAACCATTTTTTGTGTGATAATAGTTTTGGAAGATACTAACATCAATTTCCATATACAGATCATTGCAATTATCTGTCTGTAGATAGTTAAGCCTATTTTCGACTTCGATTTAACTTTGCTTTGATACTTAATTTTTTCACCTTAATTTCATTTTCTTCCCTTATACTGACTGAAGTTTTTTATGACACAGCGAGCAATCTCCCAAGAATTTCTAATAATATTTTGCGATTCCAATAATTAGCTAAGCTCAACGTTGGCGTACATGCAGCTATAAAAAGGTTCGGGGAAATAACCGGAAAATGTTCGTCGAATGGTTTCACTTTTTGCTATTCGACAATAAGTTATAAGAGCGATAACTGTGCAGAACATTATTCGTCATTTTTCATTTTTAAGCAGACGTTTCCATTCTATAATGGTTTAATCATAAGATTTTTTTAAATATATTTTTTAGTTTTACATTTTTTTTTCCTTAGATACAGAAATTTTCTTCGCTTTTATGCATGCGCAAGGCGACATTGTTTTCACAAAAATAGGGAGACGATTAAAGATAGATGAAGAGATGTTTATATATTATTTAGCAATACTGTAAGCGCCGATTATTTGTGAAATTGAATGGCGTAGTAAATGTAGAAATATAAAAAATTGAAAAGCCATATGAGCACTAAATTTACGAATTTCGAATTAAAGTTAGATAGTACGGTTCAAAAGAGCAATCGGAAATGAAGACCCAAAACAAAGCCTTGACAGAGATCAAGACGAGATGAAAAACAATTGAAATACAAGTACCTTAACTCATTGCATATCACCCTTCTGCAAAATAAGATGGTCCAAATATGATAGTACTGGACTTCTGAAACAAACAGAAATCAAAATATATTTACGAAATATTGCATTGAATTACTCTTTCAGTTCTTTTTCTAAAGAAAATACTCTTTCAATTGTTTGACAAATAGTTTAATTGTGTATAAAACGTAAGGTATGTTTAGTAAAATTAGTTTTAGATAAGAGATATTTATAATCGCTATTCTGTTAGTTTTAATCAAAAAAGGAAATCCCTCCGTCGCATTAGAAATTCATAATTAATTTAATTCATTTTTGATAGTCAACCATATTTTAAATTCAGATTGAAGCCAATATTGATCTTAATCCTGCCATACATAATCATTCATTTTTAAACAAAAGTTGTATGAATATAAGGAATGTAGTAATAATAGTTATTTTAAATTTTGGTTTTAAACAAAATTTTAAGCAATTTTACTAATTAATTATTCAGTTAAAATTTGCTATAGAAATTTTCTCCTTTAAGTAGAAAAATGTCGTAAATAAACAATTTTAATAATATCTGATTAAATTATTTACAGTTAAATCAAAATGAGTGAAACTGTTAATGTGATTCAGATGTGAATTTCTGTAGATTTGATCACACATTTGAATATTAAATAAACAAGAATTATCATTAAAAAAGAAATTATTTTTATTCTTCAAATATGTAAAACGTTTTATTTTTTCTATTATGCATGATTGTAATTCAAATATTCTAAAATTAGGAGTAAATTAATCCTCATTATTTATTTTATTAATCCATATAATTTGTGTAATTTGTTTAATCCAAGAGTGAGAAATTATTTCCGAAATAAATTAATCATTATTATTCAAAATGGAAATTTCCAAACCTTCGACAAAAGGCTTTTAACTAAAGTAAAAATCGAATTTTAGAACGTACATAATAATCTCGATAATAAACTATAAAAAGAATAGTTAATATTTTAAGCAAACTGTTATACAAAGGGTCGAAAAATTCATATTAATCCGTTAATATTCTTGATAAACACTTATCATTGTTGTATTAAGTGATTTTGTTAGAAAATGTTTCTTTTCTCCTTGGCACTTGACATTTAAATGTAAATGCTTCTTCCTTTAAAACATTGTTTTTTAAAAATTTAATCCTTTTAAACCGTTATTAAATAATTTTTGCACTGCTTTAAAAATTCTGATTTTGCATGGATATACATGCAGCTTGTCCATTCTTGATAGCAGCCGAATAGCTCAATTCTAAGCCCTTAAAGATGAGCATACTTCCTATCGGAAAAATACTTTAAAAGAAAAGAATTATGCAGGATTTACATAATTAAAATATCCTATTTCAAATGATCCTACAGGCGAAATCCGACATCCCAAATTCGATTTGATTCAACGTGGAAAAAAATCATACATGCTGATACCAGAGTGCATTTCATCAAGAAGACTTGTAGGAAAGAAGTTTTTGATACCATGCCGTAATCGCTACAAAACCGAGAAACATTCGAAGAGATCTTCTTTCCTGTGTGTTTATTTGGTGCCTCCCTAGTCCCCGGAGTGCAATCCGGGTTGTGGGAGCAAGAAGGACGGGAGGGGGGGGGGGAGGGATTTGAAGCGTCTGGTACATAGAGACCATCTAAGAGCTTTACCTCACTTTAAAAACAACGTGTACAGACGTACGCGTTTCGAATGGTTGTAGGAAAGGTCATTTTGCGATTTCACATTGAAATAATGGACATCATGTAAATGATGGACATCTGAAAATGAAGGACATTACGAGGAATAAGTTGCACCGCAAATAATATTTCTATATTGCAAATTATAATTCTATATTGCAACACGTTCCGTTGTAGCAAAAATTGTTAAAATTGTACAAGCATGCAAAAATCGTAATAATTGTGAAATTGTTTAGAAATTGTAGATAGCGTAAAGCTGCCTAAAATAGTATTCATATTTTAAGAATTTCCAATTCGTACGGATGTAAAAGTGTTTAAAATTCATATAAATGGTTAAGGTTGGGCTAAATGTGTCACTTCTTAATAAAAAGCTCTCTTGTGTAAGTTATTTTTTCATTCTTTGAAACAAATTCCTATCCCTTCTTGATATCTTCCACTCAATTTTGCAAATTTCAAATAACTGGTTTCGCTGTCTGTAATTTAAGAAAGGTCTTTTATTTATGAACATTCTATATATTATAATGTATGAATTAATGAACGTACTGCCGAAAGAATTTCAAACTCCTAATTTTTAAGCAGTTCCCAGCGCATTAGGACGTTAGTTAGCGCTGTTAGAAAAATATTTCTAACACACTAATATTTTATATATAAAATGTTTCATTTATGTGATATTAAGATTAGGCGAGTAATACTTCAAATATTACCATTTCATACAAGTCTGGAATATTTGAATGGCCACCTCGAAGGAAAGCCGCACGACACTCCGAAGTTAGGAACTTAAAATAAAAAGAGAAAATAACACAGAGTTTCATAACTCAGTCAGTTTCAATCCAGAAAAGTAAAACATTTTTTTAAATTTATTAAAATGCTAATGTGCCCAGAATATTTTACTAAATATGATTATTAGAAATGGAAGAATTGAATAAAAATTTAGATACACTAGCAATTTCAGCTATTCATTTATGATTTCAAAAAACATAAAACAGAATTCTTTAAGTCATTTCAAGCATTTTTTTTTCATCTGAAAATATATGCCTATCTCTGAAGGTTTAAAAATTAATGATAGAGATTGTTAATTTCTAAATCATTGCATCGACTAAATTGTATTTATATGGCTTACCGAAATAAAAGTGGAATTTTGGACGTAGTAACAATATTCTAGATGGCAGAACTTTTAGATTTATCTGGTAGAATTCTTGACTGAAGGAATCTGTAACACCACCATTAATACGTCGTTGTGTGAGATAAAACGTTAAAACATGAAACGTTGTGCCATAGATTTTTCCGAACATTCTTTACACGCAGGATACTATCAGCAAATGATCATTAAAGTGCTGATGACTGAACATGTAAGAGAGACAAGACATGCAACAGAGAGACAAAACATGTAACTTCGGGCAATAGATTACCCCAAACAAGCTCAGCACGCAAAGCGTTACCAGCAAACAACCATTAGTAGAATAACAGCGTTGTGACCCCTGTTAGCGATCGTTAGCAAAACAGCGCGACAAAATGTATAGCGTTGGGCCATAGATTACCCCAAACAAAATTAGCATCGAATGCATCACTAACGAATGACCGTTAGTATGCCGTTGAGAGAAAGGGTGCAAGAAAAGTTTTAACGGGTCACAGATAGTTTTCCGAACTTTGGGAGGTTTGAATTGTTAGGGATTCGTCAAATCTCTAGGTCGAATTTTTTGGCCATTACAATAAATTTTCTTTACATACTTCTTATGCTAGAAAGTATAAAAAGTTATGAACAATAAATTACGTAATATGTTCATATTATCATTAATTTATACGCATCTTTTATTTTTTTGAATATTTTATCTTAATGAACAAAAAGGTCAATAATAAAAGAAAGAGAAAGAAGAGAACATTTTAAGATTATTGCATTATTATATCAAGAAAAAAGATTTAGCAATGCGTTCTATGTATTTTTTTTATCATTAAAAATGATATAAAGAAACATGAAACGCTTTCTTTGTTCTGTAGCTTTCGCAATAATTCTTTGCAGTATACTTTAGAAATTACAGATTCATTATGTAAATCAAAGTATTATAGTATGAAACAAGAAAAATTACGCAATGCCTAAAAATATTAATAAAAGATATTACATAATATCCATTAATTAAATAATTTCTAGATAGATGAAAATACATTAGGAAAAATTATTTCAATCAAGTAAACGGGCATTGCGTTTTGTTTAGTTTTATGTAAATTGGTCCAGAGATGAAATCAACAGTTGACAATAGTTGAGTTCGATAAAATCTTATAAGGAAGAATTTGTTTCTAGTTTGGCTTAAAAATTCTTTGGTACCTATTAGAATTTGAAATATTCGTCGTTGATCCGAGCTACACGAAAACAACTGAAATTTAAAACATTTGCTTTTTGAAAATAATGAGATAAAAAATCTTAATTATAAAATACGAAAACTGTTTAGATCTTTAGTATGAAAAAGAAAATATTTGGTTATTATAAAAATAATGACCGGAAATTTATTGAATTTCAGAAATGTTGGTAAATTTTGCCACACACACGAAAGAAATTTTATTTTCTTTTGAATATACCCTCATAAAACCACTTCATTGTTAGAATCAGTTAACAATTATTTTTCTTCTAGATTACAATACACCAATAAAAAATCATTGCATACACTGAAAACCAGCGGGAGTGTTCAAGTGAACTAGCAGGACATGGCATTGGCGTGAATTCAACATTTTTATTGGCTCTATAGTGTCAAACTTGGCGAATAATTTGACGATTAATCTCTGACATGCAATTAAAAATATCCGAAAATCGAATTTTTTGTTTTAGACGTGTTTTTCTTAACCGATTGAATCAAAAATTTGGCACAAAACAACACTTGTAGTCACAAAATCACATACCAAATTTGAAATATTTAAGTCATTGAGTTTTTGATGGATCGCGTTTGCATGCTTTTGAAAGTATAGACCAACCGACAGTTAACGCCTTGTTGGATTTAGCCCAAAATTTGACTAGTGACTATAGATGTTAAATATATGCACCGAATTCTGTCTATCTACTCTATTTTGTAGTTATCGTGTTAGCTTTTAAAACAGACAGACAGACATTTTCCAAAAATGCAATTTTCGAATTCAGAAGAGTCTAAAAGGTAAAGATACGTCAAAATCTCGAGTTCGAATTTTTTAATGAATACTATACTTTCTTTGTACTACGTATAGAAAGTAAAAATAGTTATACATTAAAAGTTTTAGCGTTAAAGTTCAATAAATATCACTTTCTATAACGGTACTATTAAATAATTCATAATAGTATCAAATTAAACTTTTTTGCAATGCAATAGAAATACCATAGAAGCAATCACTGGTGATTGATAAATAGACTATAGATATTTCAATTACTTCCAATATCTGCCACTATGTTTTTGGGTAATAATAGTTGTTTCTCTTACATTCAGTATAATTTCTGAGTTTAGGTTCTACATAAAATACATAATCTCTTATTAAATCTCACAAATTTCATTCAGTCGTTTATTCTGAAAAGATATTTTTGCGCTGAAATGTATTTTTGCTACTTTTTCTGTTAAAATACATCTTACAGCAGAGATAATGGCGTATTCGTGTCAAAAGCAAGTAATTTCACAGAAAAAGATATAGATTAAAATAAATAGAGGAAATGTGGAAAAAATATTAATTTTGTTTAATCGCACACGTACTATTAAAGTATTCACAGGGACTCAACTCTTTAGCTGTTCACTTTTAAACAGTTAGCACATGCATAAAAACAAAAGATACAAATAATTACCAATTGTGTATGCGTCGAATTAATCTTAATGGCTAACATCTTCACATAATGTTCACTAATTAAAAAAAAAAGATTTTTTTCCTTAACATTTCTATTTTCTAGTTCACAAAGTATACAAAGTATTAAACTCGTTATTTAATGCATCTCTATATTTCAAATCGTCTTGAATCCGAAAAACACATTTTTGAAATTATGTCTATCTCTAAAAGGGATAACTCAAAAAGGCTTTGAGGTGGATAGATGAAATTTGGCGTGTGGTACTTACTTTAATACGTATATTTCGATCAAGTTTTGAGTGAAATCGATTCACAGGAAGTTTGTCGTCCATCTGGTCAAACATAAGTGAGCGCGCTATGACAAAAGATTTAGTGCTGGAAAGATAAAATTTGATGCACAGTTTTAGCATCTAAAGTGCAGATTCTAATAAAATTTCAACGCAATCGCCAAGTATTAACCTTATTTTTGTCTACACATTTACATACATATAAATACTTATATACAATAAAACTTGATGCAAATGACTTGGTCTTAACGTAAAACGACATACAAAAATGAAATTCATGTAAATCGTTACTAAAATTGTGATTCGGAGCCAAGAATTGGCTTCAGTCTATTAAAAAAAGGGCACTTCTTCATACTTGCCTTGTTCCATCTATAACATGAAGCATATAATGAGCATGTGTGGGTTTCTGAAAATAAAAATCTGAACTCTCTTTGCACAATATTCACATTTTTTTTGCGATGAGGAGATGCATAAGACTTTAATGCCCGTTTCGGGGAGACTTCTGACGAGGGATTTTTTAAATGAAATCAAGTCCCTTCGCTTATGCATTAGTTTAATAATTGTCATATAATTAATAGACAACTGCACTTAAAATAGATAATCAGTAATTACCAAAATGCTAACATTTAAAATATTTTTCCTCAAAATTTTGATGAATTAACATTTGAGAAATTTGTGTAAAAAAAGATGCTAATCAGTGAGAAGGTAAAGACGATTTCACAAGTTTAATTCATTCTTAAATTTTTCAGTGATAAATTTTTTACTTCAGGGAAAAAATTTAAAAATAAAGAATTCATAAAACAATAATATTATATTAACACATTTTTTTTGTGCGTACGTCACAACCTAAAAAAATATAAAGAAAGTAATTTTGCAAACGATGTATAATTATTATGGATTTAAAGATATTTTGTTTTCATTTTAAAGGGACACGTGATCTATCTTTGTTTTGGAAATAAGAGCCTAGATTCAAGACCCAAATCCATTAGGATTTTATCCATTTAGATATTTCTGTCTTGCTTCGATACAACCCAGGAACTATCTTTTGTCTTCGGAGGAGCCTCATAAATTGATCCTTAATGAAAAGACAAGGGCGATACCTGAGTCGATATGCAGTCTGACTGACAGTACTAAGCAGGTATGCAATATTAACCAAAGTTAAAGATATGTATTAAAATTTACATCCAATCGATCGGAAACAAAACGTACGAAAATCATATTCGGTTTCTAATTAATAATATGGAACAATCCCACTGAGAGGCATTCGAGATATTGGAATTAAAAGCTGTCATATAAGTAAACAAGTTCTCGCTTCTCTGGTGAATATAATAATAATGTGAGGTTGAGATATCTCTATATCGATATCGAGTCATTTTTAAAACTTTCTTTAAAGAGGAACATTTAAAAAATCCTCGAAGATAGACAAAATAAACTTCTAATGAATATTTCTTCTTAAATTTTACTATACGGATAATATGATCATATGATAGATCAATAATGGTACGAAAGTATTGAAATTCTTTTCAATATTAATGGTTCTCAGCAATTCACTAGTGCTATTTTAATATCGATTTGAAGAAATCAGACGTCCAAAATTATCAATCAGCAATCCAGTTCATCACTACGATTCTCGGATTTTGCTTGTCCATAAATATTTCATAGAGGGGGAAAAATCAATAAAAATCTCTCTAGACATGAAACAAACTGATTTCTGAAGAGTTCTCATTCCAATTTTCGCTTTATATTCAATGTAGTTATACAATGTAATTCTTCATGCAAATTTATGAAAATTATAGACTTAGTGATAAAGTAAATTCTGTCGCTCGGATCTTTCACTCATTTGAAAATAATTAACTTTCTTTATATGCCAAATTATACTATTTTAGTGTCAATCCAACCAGGCTTTTCAAATTAACTCTCCATTCGAATCTTACACTTTTTATCCCCCTTTTCCCTCTCTTTAAAATTGAAAATTTTACCATTTTACATTTGGAAAATTTTAACGAATTTTTCTTATATGAGAGAAATAAAACCACTCCCCTAGGAGACTTATCCTTTCAAATTTTTATTTGACACTATTATCATTTTATATGAATTAACAATGACACTTCTCTCCCTAAATTTGAATTCCTTTGAATATTATTAATTTTCTTTGAAATTGAGCTCATTTAATTCCGGCGTAAATCTAAATTATGTCGAAGTCCGAAATTAGCCAAAGCAGTCCCCAGTTTTTGTCTAGAAATTACACATTCCAGCACCTTCATTGACATTCAGAAAATCGAGTTATTTTGAAACACCGAAGAGTTTATCACTTTTATTCAAACCGCCATTTCCTCCAAAATCGCCAACTTTGGCGATAAACAACAGGCTTTGGAACCAATTCCTTGAAACGGAAGAAAACTCGGAAATTCCCCTATGAAGACGATTTCTTTTTTATTTTGTTATTTTTTACAACTTTTCCCCTCCGGGGAGAATGCATAGCCTGGGTGGGGGATCGAGAAACTGATTTCATTAGTCCAGCAAATGAAGGAATTTTTCACTCAAATAAATGAATTACTCTTATTGCGTTAATTCGGCTGCCCTCTTCGTTAGGAACGGTGGAGAGCATTTAATTCATTTATGCAAATCGAGCTAAACTGTTTCGAATCTTGAACTTTATTAATAAAGTCTTGGGATGGATTAGAAGCTTTGCAAATTTCACGAAAGCGATCAAATGAGATTATTTGTTTGAAAGTGCAGGATATTTATTTCTGTGGGAAAAGATTTGAAATTTTAATTTCCACTCTGTGCTGTTAGGAGTATAGAGCAACGTAGAACACGCAAGGTTCTAATTCAATGGCGGACAGCATTTAGCTTTACTTTTTTACTTTCATAGGTACGAAATTAGTAAAAGTATTGCAATTGTCAAAAAAGTTTGAACTCGAGATTTTGATGAATATTTACGTTTCAAACCTCCTTGAGTTCGAATAACATATTTTTGGTATTACGTCTGTTTGTTTCTCAATCTGTCTCTGAACTTAATAGTTCCAAAACGCTTCAGGCTAGACAGATGAAATTTGTTATATCTTAACCGCCTAATCCGACCCGCCCAAAGGCACATGGAAAAATCTAAATGACCAAACCTCCATGACATTAACACTGGCGGGAAAATAGTTGAGTTCTAAGAACTCACCGGCCACGGTACAATCCTTCCAGTGGGAATTACGTCCCTTGATCTGTAGAAGGTAGCCGGCAACCAACATTTCTGTATCCACCAGTATGGCAAGAACCAATCATTATACCGGAAGCTTCTCATCCTAGTTCTGAGGTGTCCTCAGTGAGAGTGAAATTTGGTATACGGAATTATGACGAAATTACAGATTTCAGGAAAATATTAAATGAAATCTATCCTGCGTAAATAAATCTGCCTAGGTATTCGAATACAAGCGAAACCGACAGCTGCAAAATGTAAAGAGCTACATAAGATAAAATTTGTTGCACATTTTAACATCTAAAATGTAGATTTTTATTAAATTTTGTACCAAATCTTTCAAAAGATTGATCGTCTATCACTTTTATTTTTTTCATTAAAGAAAACGCAATAATTGTCGAGCAATATTTTATTACACGAATAATTTGATGATTGTTTTCCCTGAAATATTCTATGCAGCGTTGCAGCACGAAATCTGATTTTCAAATATCAACCGGTAAGGACCCAAATATCAAATGATATTTGTATTGAGATTAAGATTGGAAATGAAAAAACAGAAAATACACAAAGGAGCTATTGCACCACCCCCATTGCCATCCTGGGTCATTTTAATGACAAATGTCCCAACAACAATGAGGTGGGAACTATGGTTCAAACTTAATGACTATTACTGCCACCGATATAATTCCTACCGTAGTAGGTATGCACTGTCCTTCTAATAGAGATAACCGGATTCCACTCCTTTATCCACCAGGGAAGCGAGAACCAATCACCATATTAAAAGCTTCTCAGCCGCTTGTTTAAGCAACCTCGCCCCTGGTGGGAATGCAAATAACCTTCCTCAGAGATATAAACTGAGCTATTAAGTTGTGGCTGTGTTATTATAGCTTATGAAGTGGTGAAAACAAAATGTGGACTTCGGCAATGAAGCCTTTATTTTATGAACAGTTTCAGTGTTTATCATCTCTCAAAGTTAAAGATACATTATTCCTCCTATATTATAAAATGATGTTAAGATTCTAAATATCAGAAATAAAATTTAATCTGTAACTGAGAAAAGAGCCAAATAAAAATAATAAAAAGTTCGTGCTTGATAATTAACAGGTGTTTTTTTTTTTTTTTTTTTTTTGCTGAAAATGGATTCTAAAGTAAGAGTAATTAAAAAAATTTCTCATGTATGAAATGATTGTATGGAAAATACTGCAGTTGTCAAAAAAATTATATTTAATTTTAGCTTTTACCGCTTAATTAAACTTAGAAAAAATTACCCAAAATTTCAATAAGTATCCAAGTATAAGAGATTTTGGTTTCCGAACAGCACAGTTTTTACTTTCTCGTATACGTATTATAGAGAAAGTATAGTAATCTTCAAAATATTCGAACTCGAGATTTTGACGAATCACCACGTTTTAGACCTCTTTGAGTCCGAAAAACACATTTTTGGAAAAAGTCCATCTGTCTATGAGAAAAACATAACTCAAAAACGCTTTGAGCTAGAGGGTTGAAATTCCGTATACCGTCTTTAAAACAAATATGCAGATTTCTATAAAATTTTGAATAAAATCTGACCTGAGAAAGTCCTCTGTTTGTATATAAGTTAACACTATACTTACAAAACGGAGAGAGCTAGATAGATAAAATTCGGTACACAGATTTAACAGCTGTAGTGTAGACACCTATCAATTTTTGAGCCAAATGCAACAAAGAATTGACCGTAGGTCGGTCTGGACTTTCATAAACATGTAAACGAGACGACTCAATACTTAATAACTTAAATATAGCAAATATGGCACAGGATTTTGTAACTAAAAGTCAGTTTTGTGTTAAATTTTGATCCTAATCAGTTGAGAGAAAAATTTCTATAGCGCATATTTAATTTTTGGAAGATACTTACTACATGCCAGGGATTTAACGCCAAATTATTCGTGAATGAGGACGTGATAGATTCAGTCAAAATGCTAAATTCCTCATATTTCGTAACTACTATATACCAATACAATGGAAGGCGTTCTCAAAGGTGACAAATTTATGAGAGATTATGCGAGAAAGTTTTAGGGAGACCACTCCCGCTGGTTTGTATTAATGTCTGGATGAATACAATAACTCGAAAACGTGAAGAAATTCTGCTTGAAAATTTCATTACGATCTTTATACTAAAATTTACAATTTTGTTTCAAATTTTGAGCCGAATCCGTTGACGGAAAGGTCCACATTTTTATAGTAACCTACTAATAGTAATAACATTTTTACAAAGCTTAACAATTTAACATGCATGTTATCATTTATGCTAAAATAGTATATGAAATTTTAATAAAGGTCTTTATTTATTAAAACATTTCCACCGACATCCTGAGATGAATTATGCACATATCTAGTAATTACATTTATTCACGCACCCATTTGTCGTTTAGTAACTATGCTAAATATATTCATTTGCTTGCACTTTATCGCAGCTAAAATTAAAAACACATTTTTAAAAGCATTGTTGTAATTTGTGAAACCAGCAGGAATTGGTTTTCCAGAAACTTTCTCGTATACTATAATAAATGTACTTGTATACTACCGTTTCGTACCTACCCTAATATTTAAACCCCCGGGGGCACCTCGAAATGAGGATGAGATGCTTCCGGCATGGTGCTTGGATCTCGCCACCCAGGAGTGTACACAAATAAGTGGGGGATCTGACTCCTCCTATCGATGATGGGACGTACTTCCTTCGGTGAGGGTTGTACCGTGACCGGTGATGACCCTTAGGACTCAACCACAGTTACCGCCAGTGTTGCTGTTGCGGCGGTCCGGTCATTCAGCCTTATGGTTTAAATCCGGGTGCCTTCGTGGCGAGTTGGAGAGTTAGTTGGTTGACTACCCTAATATTTAACCCTCTTTTACCTAATATTTAAGAAATAAACCATTGGATTACAATTTTTAATGATTCATCACTGGGGTGCGATTAATACACAGTAATCAGAGCACTGAACATGTATTTTGAGCCTCTTTTTTTCCAAGCATAACTGGATAAAAAATATACAATAATTTTTACAAAATAACATACTAAATATGATATAGTTAAGTCATTGCTTTCTGTGCTATCGTGTTTTCATGCTTGTGAAAGAACAGATTTACAGGCATTCAACTTGATTTAGTTCCAAATTTGATAGGTATCAAAATTTTGGGTTTAAAATCTCTCTATCAAGTTAATTTTATTTTCGTTTTGTAGTATTAGTATTAACAAATTCGGAAGGTCGGATTTTAATCAAAATTTCATAGAAACCTACAAATTTAGTGTAAAGGCTAAATTTCATCCTTTTAGCTCAAAGCATTTTTTACTTATTATGTTCGCGGACAGACAGACATAATGTGTTTTTTGGTCTGAGGAAGGTCTGAAACGTTTAGATTCGTCAAAATCCCGAGTTTGAATTTTTTGACGATTACAATGCTATATACTTTATATGCGAGAAAGTAAAAAAGAGACAAATCAGTTAACTCATACAGTGCCCGAAAAAATTATAAGGACACGCGAAAAATCGCCAAATCTAGAAGCCTTGTTTACAGAATCGTATGCAAATTTTTGCAGCAAAAATAGAAGTAAAACTAAAATATTTTATGCGTAAAGTAATTAAAATTTTCAATTTTAAATCTGCTAAAATTAAAATTTTGATTTTTATTAGACAAAATTTGAGTTTACCATGCTCAACAAGGACTGTTCAAAATATTTTGAGTAAACATCCTCAAGTTTCTTATGGGAAATTAGTGTCACGCCCCCCTCTTACAAATCATCATAAGAAAAGAAGAGTTTACTTTGCCAAAAAATACATTTCTCTTGGTCAAAAGTGGGCTGATGTAATTTTTTCGGACGAAAAAAAGTTCAATCTTGATGGACCTGATGGTTTTCGTTATTTTTGGTATGATCTGCGAAAGAGAAAGGAAGTGCTTTCCAGGCGTCAATATGGTGGTGGCTCGGTTATGGTATGGGGCACTTTTGCGACAAATGGAACCACTCCAATTGTATTTATCAACCGTAAAATGAATTCGGACAGGTATGTTGATATGTTAGGAGAAAGTTTGTTACCTGAAGCGCCACTAATTACTTCAGGGAACTATATTTTTCAGCAGGATAATGCTTCGATACACGTTTCTACGAGTGCAAAACTCTGGTTTGGAGCTAATTCTGTAAATTTACTTGATTGGCCGGCGAGAAGTCCTGATCTTAATCCAATCGAAAACTTATGGGGACTTCTAGCCCGAGAAGTTTATAAAAACGGCACACAGTATCAATGTACACAAGATTTTGTCGTCGCTTTCAAAGACGCTTGGGAAAAAATATCTGTGGACATTTTAAAAGATCTTTCAGGATCTATGACCTCTCGGCTTATTCAAGTGATTGAAAAAAAAGGTAGTATTCTTGATTATTAAAACATTTTTTAAGTATTTTACAACATGTCCTTATAATTTTTTCCGTATTTCCTTTAGTGTTAAATTTTGTAAAATCAGTATTTTGAAGCTAAATTATGTTTTTTTATGTGGTATAAGTGTTATCACAGAATTATGCAGCAGAAGTAAGAAATATAAAAAGTTCATTTAGGTGAAATGGAAATAAAGCATATTTTCATGCAATTACATGTTGTCCTTATACTTTTTTCGCGTACTGTATTAATAAATAGATAAACTCTTGATTTAAAGATGGACGGAGGAGTTTCACTTAATTATACAAACATTCCGCTTTCAGAGCAACACTGCAGCTATTTTGGGACGGACCTCGCAATTTTGAACCGCCGTCTGATGACGAGGGTGACATCAAATTTGACGCAGTCTGATGACGTAATTTGGTCCCGATGGATGTAACGTACCCCATACCAGCTTACACTATCGTTCTTCTGTGGAATCGGTCTGGAACTTAGAACTTTCCTATCTCGATGACGAGACCTTACCACCAGGCCACTGCGGCCCGGAAGTTTTAGGATAGGAACATTACAATAATACAATAAACAAAGCATCTGATTTCGGGGGAAAAAACCTATGAAAACAGAGAGTAACAGTTATTGTTTGAATCATGAAATTGAATTTATTTTCAAGAACATTCAGAGGGAAATTTGTCTACAGTTATTATTTCTTTCAATTTTCTACTGAAATCCATACCATCCATATGAAATGCTTGACACGATTCGGCTTTAAGAAAATTTTTTATGCTACATACTCCAATTTTGTCTGGGAGGAAGTTATACAAAAATTATATATA
>JAPMOR010033545.1:424268-450261 GCA_026543865.1 Argiope aurantia
ATAGATTGATTTATATTGATTTATTGACATTTAATTGATATATAGATATGCATCAAATTTTAGATTTAAACTCTCAATAAGAAAAGTGATATCCGAAAATGTGAATTTTTTCCAACCTACTGAATATCGAAATTAAGCACTGAACTCGTCATATTGTGAAAGTGCATAATAAAGCATATCAAAGAAAATTCAGCTATTTTTATTATCATTAAATTTTTTTTTTGATTTACGTGAGATATATTCCGATTTTCTTTTTACTATCAATGGCTCTTATCAAGAGAAACGGTGTTTATAGAGCGGAAAAACATAAAAACAAGTTCCTTTGCTAGAAGACCCGCGAGGTGTCTTACTCTGACTGTATACATAAATACCTTAAACAGCTTCGGAGATTTTATCTGCGTTTCTTTCCAGTCAACTTTAAGAACTTTACCCAGATGAGAAGATGAAAGCCGAAACTTCACATCTTCTCACGGATTTTGTTTCCGATAAAGTCTTAGTTGCCACGCAGTCTCCTCAAAGATTTTATAGCAGAGATCGTCTTTAAATCTACTATTTTTTTCTGTACTGTTTCAGAAAATATCGCATTGTGAGTTCTGAAGTGCTGCTCTGATGTCAAAGAAGGCGGAGAGAGAGAGATTTCCTTTGGTCGAGATGTTTTTGTTGTTGAACAAGGGATGCAAGTCTGGAAAGTTTCGACTTTATCGATATTCCTCGGATAATTTTCTGAAGATGTGCTGATAAGATGCTTTTTTTTTACTTTCTAGTATACGAAGTATACAATGGGTAAGTATTGTAATCTTTAAAAAATTCGATCTCTATAGATTTTGACGAATCCTCACGCTTGAAAACTCTTTGAGTCCGAAAAACACAATTTTGGAATTACGACTGTCTGCTTGCGACACGATAACTCAAAAGTGCACTGAGATAGGCGGTGAAATTTGCTTTTTGTTTTTTTACAACAAATTTATAGATTTCTGGAAACTTTTGAATGAAATCTGTTCATAGGAAGTTAGTCTTCTGTTTCTCTGTTCGATCAGGTAAACACAATAACTTGAAAAAGTCCATAAAGAAAATTTAATAGACAACATTAGTATTTAAAATATATATTCGTATCGAATTTTAGATAAAAGTTATCAACGATTTCATTGATTGTTGGTCTGCATATTCATATGCGCACAAACGTGATACCTCAAAAATGAAGCGACTTTGAGAAATGACATTTGATCCTATAATTAAAATTTTAATTCTGTACCAAAGGCTGGGATTCTTCCGTTTTATTATGAAGTACAAAACGCTCATGTACATCACTCTGAAAAGTAGAAAAATTCGAGCACTCGTGCCTTTCCTCGCCTTACCAAAGATAAATAGTTTTTATATGAGGGAGGGGAGGCGAGAGAGGGATATTGACTGTATGAAAGAATATGAGAGAAAATTTCCAAGAAACCATTCCCGAGGATTTTTATCAAAGAATTAATGTAAAGGATTTTATAAGGTTAATGTGCTCTAAGACTATATATTACTGAAGGTGATATTTTAAAAAACCCTTTTAGTGTAGAAGAAAAATTGTTTCATCATTTTTCGAATATATATATATATACATATATAAAATTGTGAAGGTAAAAGATGTTTTTGTCAATACATTTCATAAATTTCAAACACTCTCTCTTGCACACACATAAATCGGGTATCACCTAGATAAAATAGATAAACAGAAGAAACTATATTTCCTTTACATAATGAGTCCTTTATTTGTGAAATTGGTTAGTCATCAACACAAAATCTCTTAACAAAATAACTGAATATTATAAATTTGATCAAAAGCAATATTGATAGAAATGATGCCGAAAATTACAACGCTTGAAATAAGACAAAGTCTGATTTTTTTTTTCAGTTTGAATTTAAATTTTGCCTAATAGCCTAATTTTACACAACAACACATAAGTTTACACAAATCGAAATCGTCTGCAATAAAAACATCGAAATAATCCACACATCGCATTATTTATTTTTGGTTTATTTATACATGCTTTATCTAGTTTTTTTCTTAATTTTTACCACACACAGAGCACTTAAACAGGATCATTTTGTATCTCATTTCAATCAACCGCATAATTAATTCCATTTCATCCGACCGCTGATAACGGAGCACTATCATGGAATCCGATACAAAAATCGTGAAGAAATACTTCCACATCTGCATGACTAGTTCCAGATTACATTAAATACAAATTACCAGCTGATGATAAGAGAAACACGATCTACATTCTTTTTTCCTTTTCTTTTTCTAACTAAAGTGAGCTGATAAGAGAATTCTGCTGAAAGCTGCCACAAAAAAAGCGTCGTCCGTCTTGCGAACGTCTTCTTTTCTTTATTCTAAATTATACCTTTTCACCGCCTGTTGTTCATGACAGAATCATTTTTGACAGGTATCTTGACCAAAAGCATCTTAGGTTCCTGATAAATGTTATTCAAATCGCCATGTCAGATACAGACAGATGTTATGATTGATGGCCGTTAAATCTGCCTTGCAATTTTTAAGTCTAGAAAGAGAAGGTGTTCTTTTTTATCTTCTTTTATCTGGATTTTTTTAAGTCTTGTTTGATTTTTATAATCTTTTTAGTCATCTTATGAAGATTTTTTTTTAATTCTTTGGATCGTATTATTTTCAACATTTTTCTTTCAATAAAAATGAAGCTGGCTTATTATTTCTTTCTCCCATAATTTTGGAATAAAAATAACTTGCACAGATCATTAAATTTTATTGTTGTATCTTTGACATAAAAACCAAACACAATTTGAAGTATTGATTTTCTCTGTTATAAAGAAAATAAATTAACTTAAAATTGCGAAATAATCAACCGAAGGGGATTAAAATAATTCAGTGCACTTTTTTTGTCATGTAATTATTTTGAAAATATTTACATTTTGGAAAAGAAATCTATTATTTATACTTGAATCTCAACTTATTTTGTAATCTTGGCGTGGTTTTAAAACGTATTTTACTTATCTTATAATGATATTTGTAAAATTCTGATAACCTATCATTTCTAATTTCTGAAACACAACAAAAGGAAAATTAATTTTTTTCTATTTTTATTTTTAGAATAAAAACAACCATTGTGGTTTAGTTAGAGAAAGAGAATAGTCATAAAAAAACTTTGTCAATATCGCCAATATACGGAATTCTAGTTATCGGTCCTTGCAACCTATCGAGATGAGATTTCAGGTATAATTATTCAGTGGTATGAGTTCGGGATTCTGTGAACGGTAACACAATGAAGTTCATGGTTACCATTATAGCTATGGAAACTTGAAATTTTCGAATGGCAACTCCTACTTTTTCCTGTCGCAAAATATTGACCGTGTACGAAATCTTAACGAGCGTTGGAATGCTAAGTGTATTTCTAAAAAAGAATGTTTAACACATATACAAAAAATAGCTCTGTAATTGCCAAGAAAGATAAGAAAAAGAAAGAAAAAAAAAATACGATCGAGTAAGCACAGGGAAAATTTGCATATCATATGACAGAGGCAAGACACCAATCCCCGAGGACAACAAAAATCGGTAAAAGAGGATAATATATATGTATATGAATCTTTCGGAACCTTTCGGAAAACTTGGCCTTCCCAGCTTGCTATTTCATTTCTATACTGGCTAACGAATCAAGTTCACTATTTCACCGTGTTTGTAATTTCGCGCCAATCAAAAAAATGTTTCACAATCGCTGTTAATAACAAAATTTGACCTTTTGTAAGATATCCGACTGCACTTTTCCGTCGACATAAAACTCAGAAATTCGATACTGAAATAAGCATTTCGGGTATCTCGGACAACGATATCTTTCAATATGATTTCATTGAACCCCTCGAGGGTATATCTGAGATCGAACGTTTATCGACTTGTCCACTACTCTCGAAATCTAAAAGAAAAAAAAAATCAGATCAAAAAAGAAAGGAAATACCAATTCCTATGAAAGGTGGATTTCCCACTTTTTCCTTTCTACTAAATAAAAGAAAATTCGAAAACATTTTTACTGCAATTTTTACTGTAACACTGAAAAGCTTGTTTTTTAGCTCTCGTTTATTTAGAGTTTATGTGTTGAATTTTGTGATCAGTTTAATTTTTTGAATTTTAAATTCTTATGCTTAATCTGTACATTTTTTTCTTCTTCTTTTTAATACGCAATTTTGCTTTTAACTTCTTTTCTAAATTGTTTTATTTTATCCCAAATCATAAAGGTTTTAGAGTTTTAACTAGTTTTATTGCTATATACATCATTAAAAAATTTACATAATTAAAATCTTTTAAATCATTTTCATAAAACAGAATTATGATGCTTGATCTGAACAAAATTCTGATTTGATCTGATGAAAAATGAAATCAACAATGCGATCTTTTTTACGAAATAATTGTTAGGCTGTTAATCCTCTGACACAACAGTCTAATAATTATTTCAGAGGGAAAAAAATATTTTCTCTGAATTTTTTCTCTGAATCATTTTTTTCCCTCTTTCATAGGGAAAAAAAGGATTTCTCTGAAATATTTTATCAGTTTTGTGCACTTTCGTTTTCTTTTAACTTTCTTCTAATTTAATATCGCTTATCCCTCCTGGTGACAGTTCAAAATTGGGAATGAGAAAAATCCCACATGGTGGTTGGTTCTCTCTGCTCTGGTGGGTACAAAAATGATGTGGCTTTGGTTACCCCCTCTCGATAACGACTCATGCCTTCTATGTGAGGGTTGTACCTTGGCCTTTGATAACACTTAGGGTGCAAACATATTTCCCACCAATAATGTCACGGTGTTTCGGACACTCAGAAGGCATGTGGTGGCCTGCTGGTAAGGTCTCGGCTTCAGAACCGGAGGGTTTCAGGTTCGAGACCCGATTCCACCGAAGAACAGTCGTGTAAGCGGGTCTGGTGCACCTTAAATGTCCTGGCCAAACGTCTTCCCACTGGCGTAGCGTGACGTGGTGTGGAGAGGGAAGGGGGTCAAAATTACGAGATCCTTCCCAAAATAGCGCTGGTGTTGCTTTAAAACGGGACGTTAATATAACTAAACTAAACCGGACATTTAGATTTATGCTAATGCCTAGAGCTGGGCGGAGTAGCCTTCCGTAGTGCTCATATCGTTTGATGAAAATATATCTATTCCACTTTTAAATTAAGAAAAGTAATTGGGTTACTTCTTCAAAATTTTATAGTATACTCTAACTGTCCCCGAGAAGGACGCGAATGCACAGTTTTAATTTTAAGAGCATGAGAATTTGTGTTTTGTATTACGGTAAAGGAAACAAGCAGTAGCGGGTGTTAGTTAGGCTTATAATTTATTAATCTATAAAAATACATGTCAGTTGACGGAGAGGGAAGCATGGAGGCGCCGACTTGTATTACTGGAGGACCTTGTTATTTCTTTCATTTATATAAGTCTAGCTCACGTTCTTTGAGATCATACTTGATTCTGAAATTCACTGGATATGGATACCGAATGAGTTGAAATCCAATTCAATTTATCTGAGCAAGAGAAAATCAATCATCTGAAGGAATTCAATGGCATTTTCAGCACTGAATTTCCTTCTTGCATTTTTAGAACATTGTCAAATTCTATTATTGATTAAATATCATTAAAATGCGAGTTCTAGTTGTGTACTTGCTTCAAATGAAGATAATAAATATTTATATTTCAGTTGGTTTAGAAAGCTCTGTATTATTGTTTTTTATTGCAGGAAAAAGCTTAATTTACGGGTAGGAACTTAATAAAAAAACTAAAAAACGCCCTCCTATTTATCAAAATAAAAATGGAGCTTGTACAGTAAAATAATGATTAATTAGATTTTTAAATGGATATATAACAATATATCTTGCAAAGCATCTTCGAAATCCATCAACAAACATAGATTGCAAATTTTTAAATGGAATTATAATTAATACAACTCTCACACTTTAAATTTTCAGATTTATTTCTAATGAAATCTTTGTTGAATAATTCTTTGAGATATTATAAATTATGGAAATTATTCTGTGGTGCACATAAGATTTCAATGCCGAACGACCCTACTTTCAAATTTTTCTTTAAAGACAAGCTTGGATTCTGTAAAAATCGTTTTTATATTAATTGTAGTTTCATCATTTCTACTTTAATTTAAAATTGAATTTGACGGCCGCTGATAGAAAATTAGAACGAGATGCGTAGTACAATGAACAGAACAGTTTAAGGCCTACATAATGGTATGAGTAAATTATATGACTATCAAAATTTGAAGCTTTAAAATATTTTGCTGAAAACCCTATTATGAAACTAAGTTACATGAAATATCAATTGAACTGGTCGCCAAAGACGGCTAGTATAACAACAAATCTTACAAAGCATTTCGAAATCCATCAACAATCATAGGCTGTACATTTTAAAGTGGAATTATAATTAGTATTATTACCACACTTTAAATTTGTAGATTTAATTTATATAATTACAAGTAAGTAAGTAGTTTGAAAAATCCAAAAATTCGAAGCAATCCTTTTATGCAGATAAAGAATCCAAAATGCCATAAAGCAAAAAGAATTTTAAAAAATTTAACTCATTGAGTTTTTTTTCGTATACACACACTTTATAAAAAAAAAAAAAAGAAGTTTCTCGAAAAGGCAATTTTGAATATATAAGAAATCTGATCAACTTTTTTCGTAAAAATTTCAGTCAAAAGCCTAAAGTGTTTGCGCAGCGGATTACATTTTCTTTCTTTCTTTTTCTTATATAATTCCTGTTTTTTTTTTTTTTTTCCCCGAAAAAAAAGTTTTTCGGAGTAGCATTTGGCGAGCGAAAAAAACTATTATTGCCTCTTTCAAGTACAGGTAATGACACTCTATTATTTTAAATGGTTTTACAAAGAGGAGTTGTAGTCAGCAAATCTCCAAGAAGAAAGATTTACCGAAGGATATTCTAGAAAAAGTTTAATGAGAAAAGTCTTCTAGAAAGAAAAAAAAAAAAAAAGGTATGACTTAAAAAAAAGTCTGTCGCTCAATAACTTTCGACTTTTCTTATATATGTGCATCAAATATTTTCAAACTTTTTCTATTGAATTATTTTTTTAACTGTGAAGAAGTGCACGGATTTCGAAATGGTTGATCTCGTAAGACGATTAGAAAAACAGCAAAGAATTTTAAATTATTTGAGGAATGTTTTTTACACTAAGCTAATTTTGTTAATTATATTTTAACAGTAATATTTATTAATGCACATTTAATGCTTATTATGGTTTTCAGGTGCATATATATATATATATATATATATTCTAATTTGAAATAAAACCAAAATCAAATAACTATTTTTTAATAAAATTTAATAAGTAACTAACTTTTCTCTAATAATAATTTCAATTTCTGCACCAAAAATAAATGTGTCAGAAATAAATAAGAAAATGTAAAACTAATTCCAATTTCTATACAAAAAATACTTATTTTAAAACAGTTCATCAAATTTTTTTCTAGTTATTGAGATTTTAACCAGATCTTTATTTTTATATAACTAATAATATAATTAATTATACAGCTATTTTGAAAATATTTTAATCAATAAAATATTTCCCCTAGATGAAAGAAATTATTAAAAATAAACATCAGTGGCATGTTAATGAAGTGTTTATAGTTACTTAAAATTAAAATATTGTCTTTTATAACGAAATAGTTAGAAATAATTTTAAAAAATGAAGAAAATTTTTTTTATTTAAAGCATTTGAAACTTTTTTATTGAATTTATGAGCCAAATTGATGTCAATTATCAAATAAACAAATGGTAAAATATTAAATTGTATTATTAATTTAAGAATAGACCCAAATGATAGTATTTAAGCTTATTGTTAGCCGATAGTTTCTTCTGATAAAAAGTCAATTTTAAACGGACGGTTTTTATTGCGACATATGAAAAATTCTGAATTCTATTTACATGGGTATCATTTTTCATAAAAAAATTACTTTAATAATCTTACTAGTTTTTAGTTAATTAACAATGAAGAATATTTAAGTGAAAATATTTTTAACTAAAGAACTGTAAAATTTTTTTTACTTAATTCAATATATTTTCAAAAAACGTTATTTATCGTCTATTTCTTATATTTATTAATTGTATAACGAAATGTGTCTGTATAGAAATTCTTAAGACGTCTGGTTTTGATATTCTAAGCTGACCTATGCCTGAACGCATGTCTGATGTTGGACCATGAGAGACAAAAGCCTAAAATATCTAGAGAGACCGGCTTAGGAGTCTGGTCTTGAGTGTGATAGTAACAGTGAATCACGACAGAAAAAGACTTAAGATGTCTGGTCAAGAAAATGTTAGTGAGTGCGAGAGTAAAAGGACTAAGATATCAGGTCTAAGAAATATGCTGATGATTCTGGATGACCTTTTGATGTGGAAATTCTGGATGACCGTTTGATACGTGTGAATATGGCATAAATTCAAAATACATCAATGGAAACTGCTCGAATACTGAACATTCCTGAATACACAAATATTTGATGGAACTAGGGTATGTTTCCAGAAATAAAGACATGTTTTAAACATCCAATTTGGAAAAACACTCCATGGACAGGCATTCAATGTGAGGCATGCATTTGAAACGAAGCGAAACGAACATATGTAAAAAAAGTAAAGGCCAAAGGAGTTGGAACTTGAATAGCGGATGACAATGTCATGCGGAAGCTATATTGCTGTCAGCAATCCATATGTGGTACACCAAAAACAGCACAAACCAATAACCATGAACGAAAGATTACAGTGTGTGTCTGGCGGTATTAAAAAGATGTTATTTATTGTGAACTTCTTTCGCTGAAGGAGATAAACTCGGAAGTTTACAATCCGCAGGTGAAGAAACTGAAAATGAAAGTGCAGCAGATGCGTGTAGAGTCTGCGAACAGAAATAGACAAGTGTCTTGTCAACAGTCTGCAGAAGACTTCTTTTGTTCTTGAATAAGCTCACAGAAACTGTGATATATAGACTGAGACGTCTAATCACAGACTCTGCTCTCAACGCCTGACTGTCATTTGTTGGATTCCTTCAAAATTCTTTAGATAGAAAAATCAGTTGTTGATGTAGATAGTGTCGGAAACGGCTTTTGTGTTTCTTTTGTTGTTTTTTTTCTTTTTACCTACAAACCAGCTTGATTTAGACACGAATGGAATCTTAAAAATCTTCATAATATTCTGAGAAACTTATCATCAATCTATTTCTTCTTTCTAGTATTCAAAATAATGATTTCGATGAATCATCAAGATTTAGAACTCTTATTACTCTCCCCCCCCCCTCCAAAAAAACCCCTCACATATTTTTAGAAATTATATCTGTCTATTTATCTGTTTTTGAAACGATAACACAGAAATGAAGCAAACAGAATCAGTAAATCGTGTTTGCACAAAAATTATAAATATATATCAAATTCTGTAGTAAGTTTATTCGAAGGAATTCTGCTTTCCTATCCATCAGTATACACACGGATATGGTTATAAAAAATTTCAGGGATATAGATACATGGATGAAATCAGACTTACAGATTTATCATCAGAATTTTAGACATTTATTAAATTTTAAACTCACTTCGTTTATGGCAGTTCAAAAATGTATATTCTATTTTCTTCAATGTACGTCAAATATATACGTCTCCATTACGCATAAGATGACAAGATTTCGCCAAGATGGTTGCACTTCCGAAATTGGCGTTGACATTCACTGACGATTTTTAAATGATTACGTCAAGAACGACAAAATAATGAATTTACTTGGTAACAAGATGTGTTTATTGTACAAAAATACAAGAATGTTAAGGGAAGAGTGCTCACAAAGATTGTTATACACATGTTAAATACATGGGACTATAGAAGTTTTGAAATGTAATATTTATAATCCAATAAATTTAGATGCAGTTTGTCAAAGAGATTCAAGATGAATATTCGATTTTCTTCAGCATACTGTAAGAATAAATACAAAAAAAAATGTATACTTTCTTACTTTTATGTTCCTTTGGCTTATTGGCGATTTTCAGATTACGCCGAGAGATTTCCAAACTAGATGCAAAGATTTCGACAAAATGATTGCATTCCTGGTTTTATACAAGGCGATTTTCAGATGATTATTCCAAGAATATCAAGATAATGGTTTATGTGATAATTTTCAGATTATTCAAAAATTGCTAAGGTCCATTATAGATAAAATGCCAAGATTAACCAAGACGTTTGCATTATCCTGTTTATTTGACCATTTTCAGATGAAGTTCAAGATTGCTAATGCGAAGTTGTCAATCGCCCAGTTGGCGATGATTTAGTTTTCTTGACGATTTATTACGAAGGTCATAAAAATGAAGGATTTTCGAAATATGTGCGAGTACTGTTCGAGTAAAGATGGACACGACAACCATAAAACGGAAAGAAAAAAAGAGAACGAAATGAATAAAATTTAGAACACAGTTTTATCATCGAAAGTGTATAAAGTCAAGTGTACACAGTCATCTAAATTGTATACAGTACAAATACGCATAACGAATGATTCGCGTACCCAGCAAAACAATATGTAAAAAAGTGGTGATTTGTTTTTGCATAGATGGAATGTAATAACATTTGTAGAATTTCATAAATTATAAAATGTATAAAATCTAGGATCAATTCGAAGAGATGAATTTCAAAATGAATATTTGATTTTCTTCAATATACAGCAATGATGAATAAAAAAAATTGATTTGTTATGCAACTATACAAGTAATTCAATAGAAGAGCACTCACAAAGGTTATTTTTAAACAAACAACTTGCTTTTACGTAGATGGAATGCAATAAAACCCGTGCAGAGAACAGTCTTCATGTAGGTTAATATTTTTCTACAAGGTAGCTTGATTTTATATGAATGGACGCTAAAGTTTGACTGAAATTTTTCGATAACAGACATAGATAAATTTATGGTTCAGAATTTAATATCTGAGTCAACTGGTTTAAAAAATATCTTTAGCTTTACTTTAATAGTATTCTAATTTCTTTTATAGTATACATTACTTTTTGTAAGAGAAACAACCGAAAACATTTAAAAAAAAACTCCAAAATAATGGCATAAATGTAGAGAAACTTTAAAATAAAAAAAAGGATAATTCTACAACGAAAATCAAAATATAAAAAATATTCATTTTGATTGGAAAGATAATTAGATGTATATAAGCCCACGGCAAAATATGAATACTTAAAGAAATTAACAAAGATTAGCAGTAAACAATGGCAACAAAATCGTACTCGATCTTAAAAATGCAATTATCTTGTGAGTAATGAATTGATATATTGCTAATTCAAAATCATAGTGTCAAGAAAAATTGAAAAAAAAATAATTTTGGAACTAAAATTCCCTATTTGAACTTAAATAAATTCATTTTCACCTTTAAAAAGAGGAGAAAGAATATCTCAACTCCTCGCCTCTAAGGAATGACATATCCCACAGAAAAGAAGGAGCTTTTGAAATGTTATTATGTCTAAATGGTGAATTTTGGGTTTTTATCACTATGATTTTCTACAAGTGATATATAGTCTCTGAAATTCTGCTGATTTTTTTCAGCAGCTACAGGTTTTTAAATGAGCACAATGTAAACATAATAATATATATTTTGAGGAAATTTGTTTTAACCCTCTAATCGTTTCTGAAATTTGAAGTTGTCTGTAAAAGATGATACTTTTGATTTTCATACTTTTATATCTGAGAAACAGTTATCATTGTATTGTCAGGTTGAGATCGAAGCGTAGTACTTTGTTCCTAATACGGCGTTTACCCATAACTATCATTTGGAGAATGGAGTTTGTCACAACTTGTTCTAACTCGATAAGATACGTCAAAATATATCACGATCAAGTGAGATAATGATATATTTGAGGCTAAATGATAGATTTACGAGAATGAAAAGGACATTTGTTCCGTTTGGGTGATTTTGATTTAACGATAAAAAGGTTTTCTTAAAGGTTTTGTTACAAATGTTACAAAAGGCAATAAATATTAAGCTACATTAAGTTTTGTTATTCTTAAGATTATTATGTGTTGGAAAAAGGTGCCCTTCTTTCCAAAACTTTCTATAAAATACATAAAACATGTTTTATTTTATTTTGCACGAAGGTTTCTATATGAATGAAACGGGCATCATTAATTTTATTTATTCGTGAATTCGCAGTTTAGTAATTTAAGATTTTTAAACAGTCCTATTTTCTTTTAAATGACAACGAAAAAAATTCATTGTTGAAAATCGTGCAAAAACTATTAACTTAAAGCTTATCACACAAGTTGGTATAATTAAAAAAATATTTCAAAAACTGACCAAGATTTTAAAATTTAAAATGATGTAAAAAATCAGTTTTTTAAAATAACATTTTTTTTTCATGTTATCGCTAGCAAATTATGAATCTCGCTTGATTTTCAACCAAAATTTTAGAAGAAATTACTTAAAGAGGTATATTGCTATTATCCAAAACATATTTGTGTCAAATTTGGTAACTCTAAATCAAATAATTGTCCAGTACAGCATAACGACACACGTATATATAATGACGCACGTACAAATACATATTGCTACAAACCTGTATTGTTGCTTCCCAGTACGAAGAGTTTCATCGTAAGAAAGACCGTTTTTCGGGGAGCCCTGTTGAGTGCTGATCGGGTGCCGCGTCAGTGATCTCAGAGCTTGGCGACAAACTTGGACCATTTGGTGACTTGGCGACAAATTTGGCGACTTTGGCAACACAATAGATATTACTGGAAACTTCGAGAATTTTAGCAATTGAGTCAATAGAAATCGAGATACACCTGATTGGTCCAGAAACTTCTCAGTTCGCCTTCCGGTATATATAAAAAGACGACAGTTTCAATCTGCAGTGAATCAGAGTTGGAGTAGAAGACAAGTAACGAGTCGTCCAAAGGATAACAAAGCGGAATAGTTCAGCTTTGTCTGGAGCTCAAGCGAGTGCTAAACTGAGCTGTGTGCCAAGTCCTTGTGATAATTGTAGAATCAGCATCGTGTCGTGTGTGGAATAATCAGACGTATAGTAGTGACTCGGCAGTTGGTGACAGTGGAGAATTACAGCCGTTTGGAGAGACCGTAGAGTGAAGCTACTGAGATTCCCTCTCCTGCTAAATTTTGCCTGGCTGCTTTGTATGCTGTGACTGTTATTACTACCGATTATGAATTGTGGGCTACTGTTGCAGTGTACTGGGCTGTAGTGTACAACAGTGTGCTGTCCTGTCTTCGTCCAGGTTGTATATATTTGTCGGCAGTGTATTCGTCGTCTTTGTAATAGTGTACTCGTGTCCTTTGTGTTGATAAACGTCGTCGTTGTTTTCTACTAAAGGACTGTTTATTTCTGCATCGTCCATCAAATCAAAGAGAACCCCAGACGAAAGTAGTAAATGAATGACATTCTGTTTTGTACTATCTCGTCTACAAAATATATTAAGAGAAGCATTGCTACAGTATAAAATATCAACCTTGATATTTTTACGAATTTCCTCGTTTGAAAACTTCGAAACAAGTTCGAAAAATATATTTTTAAAATTATGTTTCTCTGTCCATAACTCTGTCTGTCTGTAAAATGATAACTAAAAAAAACATGAGTTTGTTAAATGAAATTAGTATGTGTTCTTTAGATCAAATTTTTTACGAAATCCATTTAGAGGAAGTTTGTTTGTTTTTTAGATGACTTCAAAACCAAGATATATAGATAAATATAATTTTAAACACAAATTGAGCATCTAAATTATAACTTTGCATAAAATTTTGAAAATTCAATATGGCTTTGAATGTCTATTTCCTTATACTTTCACATGCTTTCGCTTGCTAAGCGATAACTCAAAAATATAGCAACTCAGATAAACGAAATTTGGTACACAGTTTCAGCAACCAAAATATAGATTTTTTTTAAAATTTCGTACCAAATCTGTCAAAGGGGTGATCCTTTACTGTTCTGTATTTTCGCATACGTATACATCAATTTAAATAAATACAATGTATAACGTCATCTTTTTAATGAAATTGTAATTCCGTGTCAAATTTTTAATTTCAGTTGGTCTGAAAAAAAATTGCCCAAAATGCATATTCGATTTTCTTTGCTCTATTAAAAAACACAATACATACATGAGCGAGACTCTAAAAACAAAATTCTGTGTACTCGTGGCATTCGCAGCCTTGTCCAAGCTCTCCAATTTTAAGTGGGGTAGGGGGAGGAGATAACACTTTTATTAGAGTTAGCGAGAAAATTTCGAAAAGACCACTGTTGCTGGTTTATTAACGGGGATAGAGATAGTCTGAAAACAATCATATACACATTCATTAGCATATAATTTTATAATCCTTTTAACTCTTACCTTCAAATAAATTAATTTCTAATTATGTTTTGATACATCTTAAATAGATGATATATACGGATATATGAGAGACCATTCAAAGAATCTGTATGGAAGCATTATGCATGTCAGATATTACCGAATCTCCGTCATTAGATTTTATAGACCAATCGATTGAATATTTCTGGAGAAATAGCAACATGTGTACAGGTCTCTACAGCTGGATCGATAACAGACATAACATACATAAATACAATCCAATTTCATCTTTCTTCACAGCCTGAAGCCGTTAGATTTTATGGTTGAATTACTAGGCGTCTACAAAATATAAATAAAGAAAACCCGGAACCTAAAAAGTTCACCGTCTAGCATTTATGGATAATGGTTTAAAATGAATCGGTAATAAAAATTTTTGTAATCTAACCTGTTTAATTTATCATCGTTTTTATTTATAATTTTTCTTCTATTAGCAGAAAAGGAATACAAATGCCAGAATTCTTGGTATCTTGAGATCCTTTATTACCTCTGGAAATAAATTTTATGATAAATACGAATATTATTTTTTCATATTTTTATTATTACTTCATTATATTTTATCATTTTATAAGCATTTGAATGTCCAGGTGGTTATCAAAATAACTGAAACAACTATGAATAAAAGTGACATTTAGGAATGAGCTTCGCAACCATTAAAATAAAACCTACTTATCATTTTTTTCTTTATTAGTTACCAATTACTAATACTATTAAAAAAATTTACTACGAAGTAGCTATGAGGTGAAATTGTATACATCTTTAATTTTTGTAAAAACATAAAATGTCAATACTTTCAGAGAGTCGAAATCATAGGAGTCTGACTAGCTGAAGCTACTATTGCCGAAACATCCCAGCTATTATGCATTTCATGAGGTATGGTGTATAAAGTCATAACAACGTAGATATAGTGCGGTCAGACAAGCTGGATAGAATAGTGGAAGTGGAACAAGTGGACAAACTAAGGGACAAAAGGAAAAGCTGAGTGAAAAAAGATAGACAGATATTGAAGCAGATATTAATTGTAATGTCTAAAAATAAACAATGGTAGCCAAAGTGTCCACAGAGCTTAATCAATAACTGGATTCTCCCAGTGTCAATAATTATAGTTAGAAGGTACCTTCATAAACAAAAATTTACGGCAGAGCAGCAATTTTTAAGTCACTTGTCACAGACATTAATGCCAAACGTCGTCTACAGTGGTGCCATAATCGCAAAACCTGGTCGATTGATAAGAGGGAAACAGTTACATAGTTAAAGAATAATCTTTCACACTTTTCCTCTAAACAGGATGAATACACATTTGAAGGACACTTACACAAACGTATGGTCGTGACAGTCACCTTTCAACAGTCAGGCATGGAGGGGATCTGTCATGGTATTGGCAATCATGTTCTTCTCTTGGACCAACTGTAACTCTGAAAGGAAGAATCATTGGGGAGAAGTATAAAGAAGATTTAGTTGATTATGTCCACCCTACGATGCAAACTTTGCTTCCTGCAGGAGATGGTATTTTCCAGAATGATAATATTACCATTCATCCAGCGGGACTTGAGGAATATGAAGACGAAATTAAGCATCTATCTCCGACCACACAGTCCCTCCCCTGACTGCAATATAATCGAACCGTTATGGTCTTTTTTAGAGCGTTCAATCCGGAATTGATATTTCAGTTGGCATTGACAATATCTCCATGAAGAATGGTACAACATTGCTCTAAACACTATTCAGTACTTTTATGATTAGATTCCCAATGCATGCCACAGGTGACCCAACGTTTTATTAATCAAGATTCTGTATTCGTTTCTGTTATTTCCATTATTTCAATAACAACTTGTATCAAATGAACTATAAACTAGTTGCTAAATGTACAATAAATATATTGTATTTGAATCTGCTCTTTTCCCAGAAAGTCATCTACTTGTAATACATATTTTACATAAGCAAATTCTTTGTTTAATTTTAAGGTATGATTTTTACTTTCTGGTAAATGAATAAAAGAAACAAAAAGAAACAACTATAACTGTCAAAAACTTCGAACACGAGATTTTGACGATATCCTCGTTTCAAATCTCCCTTGGTCCAAAAAACACATTTTTTTGGAACTGGATAATTAAAAAGAATTAGTTAGATAAGATGTGGTACATATATTTATAATCTAAAATATAGATTATTGAATCAAATTTTGAACCAAATCCATCAAGAGGTTCTCCGTCTGTTGGTCTATACTTTTGCATGCATGTAAACGCAACAACTCATGAACACATTGGCTTAAATCAATGAAATTCAGTACTTGATTTTGTGACTACAACTATTGCTTCATGGCAAATTTTGTTATCAATCGGCTGGTAAAAAGGTCTCCAAAATGTATATTCTCACGATAGATATAGTGAAAATGCTATATTCTATACAAAGATCAATATTTCATTATCTTTCACCAATGCTATTCAACGCATTTGCGGATGTATAGATAATACTTTATTCCTTAATTTGGAGGTGACATCTCAATTTGTTCAACGATTTAATAAATTTGTTGAAAAATTTGCGGTACAATTTTGATGAAAAAATATTTTCTGCTGGTTCTTGAGTAATTTATAAGACAAAATAAAACTATTACCTTATAAATCATCTTGCGTTTCATTCTTTTAGAAATGTTTTTTTTTTCAAATGTTATAGAAGATAAGCTCTTTTGTATATAGGTCACTTTTGTTAAAATTATTCTTTTTAATCCCCTTTCCATTTCCTGTCTTTTTTTCCGAAATCCGCACAATTCTCTGAGGTGAAATTGAAACTGATGACGAGGATTTGAATTTGAAATCTCATCTTCGAATCTGTATATCATATCATTCTCGTGCAGTATAAAATTTCACTGTCTAAATGATACATCAAAGGACTCTCGTGAAAGTATCATGCTTAAATCTTATTATCGAAATCGTTTATATATGATTTTTCTTGGCGTACAATTTAATCTGTTTGAAACCAGAAAAGACTTATTTGTTGAAATTGTTTCGATTGCTGTTATTCTCAGTGGTGACGTTCGGTACTTGCAACCTTAGTCATTGAACATATTGTCCAACATATTTTTAACATATTCATAATTTTTTTAAATCATTTTCATTTTAAAAACTGCTTTTTTCTTTACTTACCTATTATGACTCCAGATTGCCATGCATCCACATTTGTACACAATAATATCGAAGCAGATTTACGATGGTTACAAATATTCCAATAACAATGAACATAATGAAACATATTGGAACCTGATTAATTAGATTTATTGATATATTAATATCCTAATATTTCAGAGAGTATTAAAAGTTTCTACATTTGTATTTTTAATAACTTATTTATATACCTATGAATCTCTCTTATCCTAGTTAGCCTAAGTAGCTGCCCAATTTATCTTGTTGAAAATCCGTCATTAGTATTCTTATCTTTAAGTGTCAACTGAAATATAGATTATATTATAGATTCATCGAAAAAAAGTTATGTTTTATTTTATCTCACTGAAGGCAAATCATATAATTTTATTAGAAATTCAACTTAATCAACTTATCAAGATTATTAAAGTCAATTCGAAGTCTATTTATGAGAACAGCTATAATACTATTGCATGCAGTTTTATCAACTTGTTCCAACTCAAAAGATGATTCAAAAAAGAAATATTTGTTTCTGTCTTGAAATATCTCAAATGAACCACAATCAATTAGTTCGTAAGAGTTTAATAACATTAGAACCAAATAGGGCCATGATGAGCCAAACAAATGATGCTAAATAAATTTAGTTAGAATTCTAAGATATCCAGAATTTTTGGCTTTATGAATTCATTAAGCATTTTGTGTGAAGAAAAAAAAGCAAATAAAATAACAACAAAGACAAAACAAACAAACAAAAGAAAAAAGATGCGGCTTCGAAAGATGTCTTTAGACAAGGTACAGAGAATTGTTCAAAGTCAGGCTCCGTCACGTTTATCATGTGACTGTGACGGCACCCGAACCGACTCCATTGTTAAAAATTACTGTCTTCTCATACTTTGTTTTATACTTAGGAACAGTATAGACCTCCTTGCCGGCGTCCTTGCATAGGGGTCTGGCATAGCGGCTTCCCTGTGATCTGGGCGTCCTGGGTTCGAGTCCCGGTTCGGGCATGGTTGTTCTTCCTCTGTTCTATCTGTGAGGTATGTAAATGTGCCCCCCTGTAAAAAGGGGTTTTGCAAGCGAATGTGATGCTTCGATAGCTAAGACGTGCTCTTGGCCCTAATTGGCGCTACTAAAAACAAGAGACGCTCCCTTGGCTTAAAATAGCTGACTTCGTCAGCGAGCTTGTCCATAGCAAGTGCCGTTATAAACAACAACAGCAACAATAGACCTCCTTAATATGGAGTACAGCTATATTAACCTCTATTGACAGTTATATTTTGAAGCAAGTGAAATTCTTCGGGACGATGTTATTTGTTATTTTAAACGACGGGGACAAGGGTGGCCCATCAACAGGCAATTCCCATTCTACATCCCTATAACGGGAGAAAATTTTACCTTTGATGTTTAGATTTAGTGAGTACTATGCTCATATATATGTGGCATCTATGGTAGATTCGGATTTTGAATATGGAACCTTCTAGTCTCGAAGCCTAGACCTTATCACTTGGTTGCCATAGCCCATATGAATGGATTTTTTTAGGTTTTAATTTTATAATCGTCCCGTTTTTCGAAGTTTTACGAGGGTTATTTCAGAACGAACTTTAATAACGTTTAAATTTATATTATGTAGTAAGATGGCTTGAGAGATTCCTCACCTTGTACAGCATGGAAAAAACTATTGAGCATAACGATTGTGTTGATTCGGAAGTTTATTCTTCGTTTAGGAAATACAAAAGTTCAGCAGTGCTTAATGAATTAAACTTAGAATAAATACCATCCGAATTATATGGTTAAAACAAGTGATAAGGTCATAAATCACGCAAGAATGTTTGTATTCAGAATTCGTGATTCTGTTATTTTGTACTGCCTTCAGATGGTATGAATGAGACGCCACCGGCTCAACAAGAAAGATTATGGTGCAAAACGATTAAGTTTATTAGCTATTAGCTCAACTGCTCTTAATAAATTAAGTATCTGAAAAACAGTAATACTATTCATATCATTATAATTAAACAAACTGATATTACAACTTCCGCGATCTTGGCACGCGAACGATGCGGACCAAGAAGCTGAAAAAGAAACGCAGTGTTGCCTGCCTCTCTGCTGTTTTTATTTTTGGTATCCTCTGCAGCCGTATTTTTCCCTTTTTGCCGAAAAGGGAGAGTGTGACAGCTTTCAGAAGCTCCAATCCATCAATCACATCAGAAACGTCGGTTTTTACAAAACATCTGAATTTCCACTTTTTTCCTTCCCTTTCTTTTCGTGCATGAGTGTCACGCTGAAAGAAACAGGAAAGCAAAAAAGAAAAGGGCTCCCTTTCTTCTTTTTTTTTTTCTTGCAGTTTGAGAGGACCTCACACTGTAGGCGTTTTTCTTCGGAACATCTTAAGTTTTCTGTTTCTATCTACATCAATCATTGAGTTTTTATTTTATATGGCACAATGAAAAACTTTTTGTGTGCAGCCAATCGTTACTTAAAGAAGCAGAGTGTATCAGTGTTCTAATGTCGTGAGCATGCATCTTACACGGGACACTTGTGTTTGCATAATTACGGATGCCCGGTTGATTTTAGAGCTTCAATGTGTGACAATGTTTATTTGGCTAAAGATTATCACTTTCCTTTATTGTTTCATAAATTAGAGTCATTTTAATACTTATTTTCAAGTTGTTTAAGTTGTCAACATATTTATATTAATGGCCTTTTAGAATAAAAACTGGCTTTTTTTCAATGCACGGCTTGTTTTCTAATTACAATTGGTTCGTTTAACATTGCAAGTGCTGTTTTTTCTCGACAATCAAGTGATCTCGACAATCCGGTTTCTTACAATGACCAACGAGATGTTAATAATGGGAGTTTAAATTGAATTTTTTAATATTTATCATTTATGATGTAATTTTATATAAAATGTGTCTCATCTTTAAATATTTTGAGTAATAATAAAGGGTATCCCAGAATTAACGCAAGATTATAATTTGCCACCATTCGTGCAGTAAAGTGATAGGAATCCTATTAAAAAACCCATTTGACAGCTGATAGTTTAGAGTTAGTAAAAATAGAGGGTTACACGATAGAACAAAATTTTATTGCAAGGTCTGAATGAAATAAAGAACACGGTTTTTTTCTTTAAATTGTTATATTTTTATTGAATCGTAGAGTACACAGGATAATGGAATAACATAGGGCAAATGGACTCCACAATTTTGGTGGCACATACGCACTCTTGTATCGAAATTTTTCATGCCTGTTTTGCTTAAATGTGGTTGAATTTCGTTGATGTAGCTTTGAATTTCCTCCCTCAATGCACGCATGCTTGTGGGCTTGCTGACATAGATTATTGCCTTCAAATAACCCCATAAAAAGAAATCCAATGGTTTTAAATCACACCATCTAGGGGCCAATTTTCAAATTTTTGAACTGTGATCGCCAGACTTTCAATTTCTTTCTTTCTTTCTTTTTTTTTAAGTATTGTTCAAGAAGGAAAACGCGTTGTTCGATCGTGTAACGCTCCATTTTTACTAACCTTAAACTATCAGCTGTCAAATGGCTTTTTTCAATAGAGTTGTCAACACTTTATTGCACGAATAGTGGCAAATTCAAATCTTGCGTTAATCTTGGGCGTATTGCTTTATATGTAAATATTTATACGTATATACTTTATATGTAAATACATCTCCTAATGTCTAATGTTGTAAGTAAGCAATGCTACATGGTGCATAAGTTTATGCGTAATCCGCAACTAATGATTGATTTCGGGCTTTGACGTATTACTCTCGGTTTCAAATTCTAGAATATGAATTTGCTTGAAAAATTTAAACTACTACTTTTTCCCATCTCATATTCTTAAAATAAAGTAAATTTAAAAATACAAATACACTTTCTTCTGAAAAATGTGTGACCGCCCCAGTCCAGCTCCTCTCATTTAGCCGGTTTATCAAATAGGCAAAGAGGACTTGCGATTTCGGAGGATCCTGCAACCTCTAGATTTTCTTATTCGGTATTTTTAAGATAATCTACTTTTCTGATTTTATTTGATTTATAGGGATCATATATTCGTATTTACTCAAATTAAAATAAAATCAGCATTACAATTTCAGAAAATCACTCTCGCGAGTTTTCTTACGTTTTCCCCAAACATTTATGGACCAGTGTTTTCATAGTTTTTTTTTCATAGTTTAAATTAAATTTTGTAATATTTATCATTTACTTTATAATATTGTATATAAATAAATGTAATTTTATATACAATAGATTTGGCAAGCTGTTGATTAGAGTATTTGGATTATATATTTATATATCTTAAATTTTTATCATTTTGTTAAAAAATACTTTTAAATTAAATTTTTTTATTAGTGGGTTACTGACTAAATTTCTATCTTTGGTAATCTTTAAACGCAATTATTTTGTTTAATTCCAATTCGTCATAATACTAGAAATTTCTCATATAGATATTAAAGTCGATAAAAATATCTTGTTTTGGAAGTTGAGAATGGGAGAGGGGAAGGTTAGATCTTCCACTGCCCAATGTCCACTGAAGGATTTAATCTGGTTTGGCCTCCTCCTACATTCTGATGTTGCAAGAAAACAAATCACTGAATGTTTATTTCAATATAAGCAAGATTGACGCAATGAAATGATAGGATTTTGAATTTTATTTTATACTATGTATGATTAATAGCATTACTTTCTATAAAATATAATACATCTTGTAATATTTTGTGCATTAAGCTTAGTTTTGCCATTAAAATACATTTTTTTCGAGTGGATCTTTACTAAAGCTTCCGCCAATCCATCTTCCCTCCTGTCTGATATCTTCTAAATTACTGAGAATCTTCTAGGAAAAAAGTCGAATTTGCATTTGGACTTAATCTATTTTACTGACTGGTTCCAAAATTTGAAAGATATACAATTTAGTATTGTAACATGACTAACAGATTACATATTTAATATTGTTACAAAGGTAAACAGACCAACAGATATACAGCCAGATGAAAACTTTTGTTCAAAATTTAATATTCATGATCTACAGTTCCATTGGTAAACATTATATGAAAAAATTTCATCAATGTAGCTGGTCTCATGTTTGAGTTATAATGTTTTCATACATACTCATGACATATATAATATATGACAGACAAACATAATTTAAAAATAAAATTTTTTGAACACAAGGTATACAAATACTTATTAGTTTTCAAAATCTTGATGCTGTTTTTACAATGCTATATTTTGTAAACGTCATGTACAGGAAAGTAACCAGCGGGAGTGGTCTCTCCGAAACATTCTAGCATACTTTCTAATAAAGGTACTATGCCTTGCATGGCATTTGGCGTACAAAAGTTACGAAATATTAATCCTTGTATTGAATTTAGCATCTTTAACGAATCTACCATGTAGTTCTTGGCGACTTTTTGTAGTGATTAATCACTGATTCAGTTTAGGCTTGTTTTCCCCAACAGATTGAAGCAAAAATTCGGCACAGAACAACACTTATAGTCACAAAATCCTGTGCATCAAATTTGATATATTTTTCATTGCGTTTTTAAGTTACACAAGTTTTTGAAAATATAGACTGATAGATATTTAACCTCTTGTTGAATTTGGCTCGAAATTTGCTAAGTGTTTACACTATAAATGTTAAACCTGTGTGCCGAATTTTATCCATTTACTCTCTTCGGTTTGTAGTTATCGTGTCAACCCATAATTGGGGAGGTGCAAGATATCAGACCGCTTTGGATAAACTTTCGGTCACCCCTATTCTATTTTTAGCTCAATCGAATGGATTGGCCCTATAGCTTCTTATTCGTGAACTACACTGTACGTGTACTTTTTTAACCGGTTTCAGCGGATGCTTTTTTAAAAAAAATATTTTAATTATATCTTTGCGCGACGTCTGTGAGACTACACCTGCGCCTGTGTATTTTGGAAAATTTCTAAAATATATAAATATATCAAGAAAAATATCTACAGAATTTACAGGCTGATTTTTATGCTAGTACTTAACCTGTACGTTTAAAATGTCCTCGAAAGCTATGTTACGAATGTTTACAAGTATCTGCATAGAGATGATGCAGATATAAGAAAAGGGTCAATTTTACCCATTGTCAATTTTTTTTATTCATATAATTGTTAAATTTTCCATTATATTGTTTTCTATATACCTTTTTATACTGGAAAAATAAATATTATTTAAAAAATAATAAGTAATATGTTTTTTTAAGAATATTATTTGTTGTAACATGTATGTTCAAACGCAATTACTTTTTTCAATGATATTATATTTTGAAAAATTTCTATAATATATTTATATATCAAGAAAAATATCAGAAAATATGATTTTCATACTAATACTTTCATAAGACAATTAAATTTGAGTTTAAGGAAAATGCGATCTCGTAGATCGTACCTCCCCAGTTAAGACCCTAATGTTCATCTCCTTACTTAAGGGTTAATGTATATTCGGACAACCGGACAGTCAGACTTCTTTTGAAGAGACCTTTGAAAGACACCATCAAATTTAGTATAATGACTGTATATCAAATTTCATAAATTTTCCTGAAAGCATTTTTTAGTTATTTTTATCACAGACGATTTACACATTTTCCAAAAAAGGGTTTTTCGAACACAGGGAGGTCTAAATCGCACATATTCATCAAAACATAGAGTTAGAGTTTAAATACTTTCTGTTACCGCTTCGTTGGCGCTTTTTGTTAAAGAATCTTGCAACCATGCACTGACTTGGCTTCAGCGATAAAATTTATTGTAACCCTGCTGACATGGATCAGTTTTCAAAAACAGTTTCGTACTTCGTACTGAGTCGTTGCGGGGTCGGTGAACCTCGATGAAATAAAAAGTTGGCTTTCGAATTGTCGTTTGATTTTAAATAAAATTACAGTCCACTTATTAAAAAATTGAAACGAACCAGCTTAAATTTATGGTAAATTCGTACCACTTTCTCTACTTCGTATACAAGAAAGTAAAATTGATATATTCTGTTGCAACAAAAGCTAAGTACTGCAGTTATAAATTTTTAAATGCACCTAAAATTTAAAAATATGGTATTAATCCTTTCCAATTTTAATAAAAAACAATGCTATAAATCAGGAAAAATTATTATGTTCTAAATACCAAAAGCTCAGAAGTGCTATATTAAGTTAAGGGAAGTGAAAATTTTAGCTGATTTCTAGCTTTAGACACCCAGATTCAAATTCTCAGTAAATTAATAAAGATATTACCTTAGCGATGAGTTTTTGCCTTATTATTTTCTTTCAGAAATCTTAAAATTCAAGACATTGGTTTCTATTCCTACTTGAGAATAACCCTGAATAAAAAATGGAAGTTATATACTTCAAGAAAGAAATCAAATTATATGCTTCCAGCTTTCCATTAAATTATACTTTATTCTCCAAGCCGAATAAAAAAAAGAAGAAATATATAGAGAGAAACTCTCTCTAAAGGCTCTAGTTTTCCTTGATTCGATAAAACTTTTCAAAGGCAACACATGCACGTGAAAATCTTCTAAAACCCGGCCCTAAACTCCCATGCAAATTCCGCAACAATTCCGAATCACTTCGCCGCCGAAATACACTTCCACGGGCCCGGTCTTGGAAAACCGCTTCTTAGATGTCATCCGTATGCTCCATGCCAGAAAAGAAAAGTTTCTATGCGGTATGATAATGAAGGGGTTTTCCCAGGAGAAAAACTTTTCCCAGATCCGGATTTCGCTACACACGAGAGGAATTTAATTTAGAACGATTCCCCTTTTCTTCCAGCACCCCCTCTTACCCCCTCTTCCTCAAAGAAAGGGGCGTGGAAAGTTCGAGAGAGAATGGTAGTGCTACGACAGGGGATGCTTTGAAAAGAATACCAAAAAGTCTTGATAACCAGCTGCTGGAAGAATATCTGGCCGAATTTCAATAACTGGAGCAAATAAACCGATGCTATTTGGTTTTATCTAAGCTACTTACTTTCTTTAGGGGCGCTGTTGTGTCAGGAGGGTGGATTGAATAGCAAGAGAGAAAGAAATAAGAAAGCAGAAACTGTGGGGAGTGATTTATGTACTGGTAAGGGAGACTTTTTCGATAATTATTATAAGCAGAGTCAGATTGAACAGAAGATCGATAGGAAAAAATTTCCTCTTTCTGTTTTTGTGAAAGAGGATGCTGCATTTGAATAAAGTATCCATTAAATAATGATGGCGAAAAGTGAAAGATAATGCTGTTTGTGAATAGAGCATCTATTAAAAATGAGAATCATGAGAAGTGAAAGATAACGTTGTATACGGACAATGTATTCTTTAAATGATGATAAAAATGAAAAGTAAAAGATAATGTAGTATCTGAATAATGCATTTGTTATTCATTAAGTAAGAATAATGGTTTTGAGAAAGATAATGTAGATACGAATAGTGTAATTACTATTTATTAAATACTGATGAGAATAATGGTTTTGAGAAAGATAATGTAGTATATGAATGGTGTATT
>JAPMOR010033545.1:450271-500672 GCA_026543865.1 Argiope aurantia
AGAATAATGGTTTTGAGAAAGATAATGTAGTATATGAATGGTGTATTTACTATTTATTAAATACTGATTAGAATAATGGTTTTGAGAAAGATAAGTAGTATATGAGCAGCATATTTACTATTCATCAAATACTGATGAGAAAAATAGTTTTGTGAAAGATAATGAAGTAAAGAACAGTGTATTTACTATTCATCAAATATTGATGAGAATAATGATTTTGAGAAAGATAATGTACTATATGAAGAGTGTAGAGTTTACTATTCATTAAATAATGATGAGAATGATAGGTTAGAGGAAGATAATGTAATTTCTAAGATATGTGTGTGTATTCAGTAAAGAATTCTATTGCGAAATAAAGGTTTAGATTAAAAAAAATAATGCTGAAATTCCTATATTCTCTAACTTAAAATAGTAAGAAGAATAAGATAATGTAGTATTTCTGAACATTGTATCTCAAAACAATGTTCTCATGCCTCATTAGTTGTAAAACATTGGATTTTGAATTTATTGCAGATTTAATGTTTTAATAAAAGTTGTTCAATCCAGATTAAGTATTGAAGAAAGAAACATTAAAGTCTTGCTAGAATCCTCCTGAAAACGCAGAAGTACTTAGATATTTTCAGAAGAATTTCACACTGACCCGCGCAATATATTCACCACATAGCCAGAACCACACGAATCGTTGAATTTTGTCTCAAATTCAACCTTTGAATCAGATGATTGGTCAGTGCAGAGAGAGACAAGTGCTTATGCTGCAAAGTGTTGTAAAGCTTCGTCTAATTTCGTCCACAGTAATGTATTTGACTCAATGTTTGTCTGTTTGAGTGAACCAGTTGATAAAGGAAAAAAATGCATTTACCGTTTTCATAATGAAATATTTTCTTGCTATAATTTATTATTTCAAGAAAAATAAAAGGTAAAAATTGATTATTTACCTGATAATTAGTGACAAATTGACCGCCTCCCTGTAGCCGTACACGAACACAAAGGAACGATTTGCTACGAATGTTCGCGCCTTCCCTTGACTCGGATATACACTAAGGGGACAAAAGCCATAGGATACTGAATAACGTGTCATACCTCTTTTTACCGGCGAAGTACAGAAATTCGACGTGGCAGGAATTCAACAAGTCGTTGGAAGTTCCCTGCAGAAATATTGAGTCATGCTGCCTCTTTAGACGTCCATAATTGTGGAAGTGTTGAAGGTGTGGGTTTTATGTATGAGCCGACCTCTTTTTCATGTTTCACAAATGCTCGCTGGGATTCATGTCGGGCAATCTGGATGGTCAAATCATTCTCCGGAATTGTTTAAAATGTTCTTGAAACTATTCGAAGAACAGTTATAGCCCGATGACATGGTACATTTCATTTATGAAAATTCCATCATTGTTGGGTATATGAAGTCCATGAATGGCTGTAAATGGTCTCTAGATAGCTGAACATAACAATTTCCAACCAATTATCAGTTCAGTGGACCAGAAGACTATGCCCATTCCATGTAGAAACCGCCCACACCATTATAGAACTATCACCAGCTTGCACAGTGCTTTTCTAATGGGTTCATGGCTTCGTGGGGTTTGCGTCGCACTCGAACCCTATTATCAACTCTTACCAACTGAAATGGTGATTCATCTAACAAAACCTCGGTTTTCTTATCGAATTGGGTTCAACCAATATAGGCACGAGCTAAGAGAGGCTGTAGACGATGTCGTGCTGTTAGTAAAGGAACTGGAGTCGGTTTTCTGCTGCCATAGCCTATTAAAGCCAAATATTGCTGCACTGTTCTGACTGAAATAACTACGTCCCAAATTGATTACTGCGATTATTGCACGCAGTTTTGCTTGTTTGTTAGCACTGACAATTCCAGGCACACGTCACTGGTCTCGGTCATTATGTGCAGGCGGTCGGCCACTGAGCTTTCCATGGTAGAAGGTTATGCCTGAAATCTTCCCCACACTCTTGACATCATTGATCGCAGAATGTTGAATTCCCTAATATTTCGGAAATAGAATGCATATAACTCCAACTATCATTCCACTTTCAAAGCAGTTGATTCCCATCGTGCGGCCATAATCACGTCAGAAACATTTTCGTATGAACCACTTGAATTCAAATAAAAGCCCTTCAAATGCATTGCCCATTTTTACATTTTGTAAGTGATTCTAATGCTGCATGTATATCTGCATATTACTATCCCATGACCTTTTTCATCTCAGTGTCCGCTGGAGCATCTTCCAATTCTAATATTCGATACTTGACATTGGAAGCTCGAAGTTGAAATCCTGCCACATAATGCTACGAATAATCAAGCATCTAACAGAAAATGTTCTTAGCATCGTGTAGCTAAAATATAGCATAGTATAGTTAATTTTCTAACATCGTGTAGAGGAAATTATTCAGAATGTTTCGAGGTGTGTTCCTGGAGATCAATCTTTTCCCGTGACGGAAATATGGAAGAAGGGGGTTGGAAATGTATCCTCTACAATCAAGGGCATCGCTTTGCCTGATTTCTGGTAACATGAAAGCTTGAAGGCCGCCATCCTGGTTTAAAGCGATTTAAATGAAAAACATTTTTTCATGTCGACATAATCTCTCAATAAAAATGACCCCTGTAGAAGAGTTCAGCTTTGTGGGTAATGCTTGGCGAACAGGAGACATATTTGGCGATCTGCTTTTCATGAAAAGACCAAAAACGTGTCGAAGACCCACACGCTTCAAAGAAGATTATAGCTAGAAGATGCTTCAAAGCTTCAAAGATGATTATATTGGAGAAATAAAGCTCATCACGGTGAACTATTTTTTCTGTTCGGATTTTAGGAATGAAATTAATTTTACAAACCCCTGATGAACTGAAAGTGCTTATCGAAAGGGAATGTCTTCAACCATATTTAGACTTCTGGAAAAAACTTTTGGAACCCTGACTGTCTGCATATCAGTAAACATGATAACTCGAAAACATTTTGAGCTAGACAGAAACAATTTGGCATATTGTTCTTTACACCCAGTTTGCAGATTTTTATCAAATTTTGAACGATATACATTCAGAGGAAATCTGTCAAATTGGCTGTCCGAATACAAGATAACATGATAAAAATCAAATGAAAAGAGCTAGTTGAATCAAATTTGGTACTTTGATTTAGCACCTAAAATGTAGATTAGTTATAAACTTTTGAATCAATCAGTCAAGTCATCTGTCAGTGTGTATTTTTAAATGCCTATAAACGTGCCAAAATCGTAATGACTTGCACAAAGAAATATGGTATGCGATTTTGTGATAATAATTAAAAATCTGTACCAAATTTTGCTTTCAATTGGACGGAATAAAGGTGTCTAAAATACCCATATTGCATGTATTCCGAATGCATCTTAGTCATTTATCGCCAAAAAAATGGCCAGAAATCACACGCTGATAGGCCCATTCGTAGCTATTGATCGCTAAAGATAAGTAAATAATATACAAGCATTTATTAGAGAGTATACGAGGAAACTTGGGCTATTCCTTCTGTTTAGACTTTGAATTTTATATTTTTATTCTGCAACATAAATATAACCACCTAACAGAAAAGTCATTTCATAGAGAAAAAAAAATAATAAAAAAAAATATGATGCATTTCTGTAGCATAGGACAACCATGTTACTTCATGAATACCATCTTGAAATAGGCGAAAAATAGTAAATTGTTTAAAAATTGGCATACTCACACCGCGTTCATGTATTATTCAGTTACATCTGCGACTCGTGGAATCAATATTCAATGAAATATTTTTCATGATATTTACATAAGATTTCAAAGAGAAACCAGAGAATTTCCAAGAGAAGAATATTTTTCATTTACGACAACTCTTGTTCAAATTCAACTCTTCCCTAAAAAAAAGAAAACAGTTGTAAATAATAAGTCTGGAATTCCATGCCTTTTATTCTTACTATTTAATCTTGTTCAGTGCATATGGTTACAGTTAATTTTAAACTAGGATGTTTATAAACTATTGCCCAGTTTATAAAAACTTATCGTAACAAAACTAATATATTTTGGCATATTCCTGTTTCAATATATTGTAAAAACGTTTATTAAGCATTTAACGAAATCATTTTTGTTAGTAAATTTCAATGTGAGTTCTCTTGGTAGCTCGGCGAATGTAAAGACGGTATTCCGATTTTCGCCACGTATTATTCAATATTTCGGCTGTCTTATTAGACATAGCATCTCTGAACCTAATCTTAAATGTATCAATATGTTCAGCTGGCGTTGTATAACACTTTACCCTTTATGTAGTCCCAAAACCGACATTAAACAGAATGATTCATTTGAGTTCATGAAAAAAAAGGGCACAATAAATGAATTTTTTTTATTAACGTCATTTTGATAACAATTGAATATAAAATTTTTACTGAATCTATTTCTGAATCAGTTTCACTTTCTATTGGGTTAAAAAAATGTAAGTATACGACAATTCCACAGTAAAATTCTACAATATTATTTCAATGGTTCTTTCGTAATAATTTTTGGAAATAACTGAAAGACATTATAACCATTCTGTACTTCATACGTGCATTATTTGGGAGAGAATTTTACGAAACATGTGAGGAATAAGAAGAGAGAACATTAGAGAGAATTTTTAAATCTCTACTTTCTCGTATATTGCTCAACTAATAATAGTGCAGATGGTGTATGTTTTTGTTTGTTGGCTCTCTATGGGTGAGGCCGTCTGATTTAGAACTATCAAATTTGGTACAAATATATTTTGCAAAGTAAAAATTCATTTCTTCAGCCGATTTTTTAAAAATATAAATAGAATTTTATTTAATTAAAAATTAATTGAAATTGTTTTGTTCTTTCATAATAAATTAAATTTTAATTAATTTAATGGCAAGAGCTTAGATGTTCTGTTTTTACCGAATTTTGATATTTTTTAGACATATTTTTTGTATAATTTTCAGCAATGAACAATTTAAAGCTGGATTTCCCAGAATCTGGAAAGTCCAAAATGTGGATTAACCAAATTATCAGTATAGGAAACCTCAAGGAATCAATTTCCTTTAAAATACTTTAAGAAATACATATTTTTTATGTTGTTCTATAAAGAAGAATGTCCTTTCTTTCTATCTTAATAAAAAAATCGTGGTTATGTATGTGTATATAAATGTAAGATCCTCGTCTCTTCCTAAGCTACTGAATCGAATTCAAACAAATTTTGCACATTTATTAAATTAGACATGAGGAAGGATACTATACATTACAAATAGTGAGTAAATTTTCATTTAATTAGAAAACTGCAAACATTTTGTCTTTTTGTTATTTTACTTTGGGCTATTCTGTCACTATTTCTTAAAATTCTATTTTATTTTAATATATCTTTTCACAATGCTTTTATAAGTCTTGTAGATGATCTTGTTTAATTAACTAAGCTTTTGTCAATTGCTCGAACGAAGACAAGCTTTCTTATATTTCATTTGTGACAAAATTTGTGGCTGAAATATGACAAATAATAATAACATATGGAAAAAAACTGATTATCAGTGGTTTTTAAAAATCGTCTGTTTCATCTGATATTCTAACTTTATTTGAAAGCAAACGATAAAAGAATTTTGCATATTATGTTATTTTATATAAAAGTAGTTTTTACTTTAAAATTATTATACATAAAAAGATTTGAATCTCGAACAACGCCAGGAATACCAACTAATAAATACAAAATTTTTATATTGGATATAATATCTATTTGAAAGCAATTCTCTTTCAGTACATTCAAAATTCGATGATTTTCGTTGCCTAAAAATTCCCTGTTTTTTTTAATATAAATAAACAAAAATAAAAATTATTTCCATCTTACTGGAAGTTTTATTCAATTTTAGTAAACAAACTTTTTTTATTGTTTATATTTTGAATTGCATATATAGCCAGAGGGAAAATAGCAAAATCTTTTAAGTGTATGTTACCTCTGTGGATTTTAATTTTACTTTATAAAATCAAATCTTTGCTATATTTTTAAATTTTGAAATAAGGAATGCACTTTCCAGGTCATTCTTTATGTTATTGTAATGAAAAAAAAAAATTTTTGAATTGAGCATTTCGGAAGCAACATCTACAACCTTTCTCATATTTATCATTATATCCATTCTACACATCGTACCCCCATTTTACGTACCCCCATCGTACACCCATACACACAATACCCCCATTTTAAATGTTTTTTTAAAGTTCAAAGTTTTAACTTCAACTTAAATAATACTTATTTTCAGTAAAATTATTTCAGGTACTTTAAGTAAAGATGAAGCCTTATTCTTAAAATCCAAAAGAATAAATACATCTGTCGTTTAATTAAAGCAACAACGTCCATAAAATGATCTGAAACAAGTGAAACCCATAACATTGTTCTCAAAGACGACAAACGAGAGTTGCGTATTTTTGCAGCAGAAATCATCCAACTGTAATAACAATGTAGAGGCTCTTTAGTTTCTGGTAAGTACACATGTAATTGCATGTATTTTGCAGTCGTTACAGATGGACGACTCTTTTCATGGTGCACTTGGTTTTTGTGGATTATGTCAGCATGAAAGCTTGTACGTTCACGATGAACAGACTTCGTCTAACGAACTAGTTTTAAATAGGCTGAGAAAAGTATTTTATTAAATCAGCATGGAAATTCGTAGGATCCAGTTCAGTCCTAATAGTGAATAAATGGCAAGATAGAAGATGTTTAACAGAAAAAAAATTGTGTTTCTAAATCGAATAAAGAATCAATATATTAAATGTTTAGATGAAATATAAAATATTTGTTAGATTTGTTATTTATATTCAATTTTAAGTATTTGAACGATTTAAAATTAACTTGAAAATGCTTATTTGCTGGTATATTATTTATAAATAGCACCATGTGACATTGTACAAAAATCATTCGAAACACTCTACAAAGACGCATCTAGACCTTGATCTATAAAATGTAGCAAGTACTTACTACTTGGATAGTAAGCACACTCATTTAAAAAGAAGGTTTCGAAACTTTAAGTATACTTTTATATAAAAATTAGTAGAAATTTTTATATTTGCTCACAATAAGCTAATAACATATTATTGCACAAAAATCATTGTTATTTCAATTTGAAGTTTAAAAAGTTACAAATTTTCTTTCTCTACAACTTTGTCTATAATTTTCATGAATTTTCGAAGTTATTTCTAAGCACAGAGTGAAATATATATTCTTTAAAACTTCAATAGTACATAATAAAAGCAGCAATGCTCGAAAAATTTTACTTTTTTCCAAATATTATCAGAGGGATATTGCCTTTTTTTCCATGTATAAAGAATTATTTCAAAAGCAGTCGAAGACTGGTGATCATGCGTCATACTGAGACCTTTTATGCAAATCAGGCTAACAATAAAACACCTGGCTGGAACAGGATTCATCATTCGATCCCGGCATCATTCTATCGTTACTAAATTGGGCATTAATGATTAAACTTTTCTTCAAGAATGGTGAATTCACAACTAATGCATTGGAGGAGAAAGCTTCGCAGGAGAAAGGAATGCAGGCACAAAAAAAATCTTATTCAATTGAATGAAATATTAAATTTGGTAAGACGTTTTGTGAAAAAGGAGAGTTTGAAGGATATAGACCAAGAGGTGCAGACAATCCTTGAATGTCGAAAGGGCGCATATTATAAAAAGCGTGAAGAAATGGCATTCGAAAATATCCACGGGTAGTAGCAGCGCTCTCGACGATGGTGCAATAATAGAGATCCCAGAATCGTAATTCGACATTTTCTGCGAGACATCGTGGATATATATCAAGATAAGATACAGGCACTTTACCAATGACCATCGGCAGACACAGATGAAAGACTAAACTTTGTTACATTGGCCCTGGCACAAATGGAACGTAACCCACATTGGTTGCTTATCATAATGTGGATTGATGTGGACCACTTTTCGCTGTATGATGACGTCAATACACAAAACTATTGCATGCGACTGAAGTAAAACGTTTATCTGTCATGACCAATCCACTGCATTGCTTTATGTGATTTTTTTAAGAGCGTTTTCCTACATCCGACTTGAAAAACTGATAATTGTAGAACCGTAGGTTACGCTATTGTTGGGTGATCATATTGCGCGTGAATTGCAGAAAAGGTGTGTACCTTCATGCATGATTTTAGGATGGTTCCACAACCCACATTGAGCATTGAAGCCAAGACATTTCTGTTGATATTTTCATTGATAACTCGATTTTTAAGTTTATTTGACCCTCATTAATCAATAGACTTGACACCAGGTGATTTTTAGTTTTGAAAATACTTGGAAGTCTCCTGTGTTCCAGCACTTCCGACCGATTTTCCGATGGACCTACAGTACATCGAAAGATCCCGTTCGACGGACAGTCGGTGCCATCATGTTAACATGTTTTCTCAGTTTTTACCGGAATAATGACGTTTCTCCCTTTTCTATTTTCTTATGGTGGTAGTCATGTTGAATATCTTTTACTTAAATATGAATGTGTAATATCATGTTATTGTAACATGTTCCATTGTCGGTTGTATTTATTTTATTTGTATAAAATATCTCAGTATGACTGGGACCGCCATCTTTCGGTTACTTTGAAATAATTTTTTCGACATTTAAAAAATTTTGATGTCTTTTTGATCATATTCGTGGAAACCGATTTTTTTTCTCAAGCATTCTTCCTTTAATTGCGAATTTTTCAAGTTATATGAATTTATGACTCACCTTGTACATTTTACAATGATACTTTTCATTGCTTTAACTGTTTGATTTATACTCATGCATATTGTGATGGTTTTAAATGCATTTTTAGTATTCACTTTATTGCAGTTATATAATTAATAGAAATTTTAAAAGTAACAGTAATTAAAATGAAAACAGACGAATCAAGTCTAAAATATTATCATGCTACTAAGGCTCTAATACCCTTTAATTTTTTTTTTAAATATCGTAACAAAATCAATTTATTTTTCTTCGATGTAGAATAAATAATAAGATTTGTTATGAACAGTTCTGTGAAATTTATAAATATTTATTTAGATTTATAATACTATTTCTGCTTTGGTCAGTAAATTTGGAATTTCAGTAATGAAAGCTCAGTGTTTTATTAAAAAAATATGAACATTATGAGTGAATAATGGAGTATATTAATGTCCGCAGGAACGGTGATTAATGAAATTGATTATAGTACATGTCTTCTTATCAGATGAGGCTCAGTTAGCCAATCCATCAAATCAAGGATAAGTTGTTGGATGGAATGTTTTTCCTAGGGTCAATATATTGCATGTACCACAATCATTTCCTCATTAATTGGTTATTTTCCAACCAGAAAAAAAGTTACGATTGCAGTTAAAAAAATCCTTTAAAATTATTTACATTCTCTCTCTCTCTCTGCCATCTAGAGATATAATAAAGGAAAAATATATATATTCTTTGATTGATTACCAACGATTAACAGGTAAAAGAGTTTAAGAGGCCCAACTGGTTAGTAGAATCTTGTTTCCAATTATCGACGAAATCCACACACAAAAAAGTCGTTTTTATCTTTATGAAATTGATCTCACACACTGAAACTTGATAATACTCATTAACCACAACGAAACTGTTACTGTAAGGCTCATTCCAACTTCTTTTACTTCAGTTGAGTAATCCTTATAAGATTAGGCTTGGTTGGCCAATTAATTCATTACTTCAAGGCCTTTAAGGTAAGCGACGGCTTAGAAAAATTGATTTTTTTTTTGTGAAAATATCGAATAATTTTTATTCAACATTATCAATTTCTAAATCATTTTCTTTATGTAACCATTTGAATTGTGCTTCTACGTTCATTCTTTATGAAGAGAAATTCGTTTTTATCTATACTTATAATAAAGCTCAATGTGTGTGGGAGTGTGTGTGTTGACTCTCTACAGGCCAGACGGTTCGACCTATGGCTACCAAATTGGCATTTGTATGCCTTGGAGGTCGGAAATGTGCATCTCGGAGCAGTTTTTATTAAATTTTTAATTAGAATTTTAATTATTTAAAAACTAAGCGAAAATTCTACGTTTTTCCGCGATAATTTCCGAAAATATTACAGCACAAAAATAATTTTTTCACCAAGTTAAAGTTTAAAAAAAATTATCTTTTTAATGATACTAATACTTTAACCTATAAATTAAATTTCGATTTTTAATGAATTTTCAAGGAAATATTTTAATCATGTTTTTCAACAATATATTTAGCACAAAATAAAAATAAAATTTAATCTGCACGAGCACGTTAGTGGGAAAAATTAGCCTTTACTAGCCATTACATTGGCAGAAATTAAAAATTAAATCAATTATTATTGCAAACTAAATATATAAAAGTGTAACTTTCAGCACATGTCTGTATGAAGTGAAAAAAAATTGAAATATGATATTCTCTAAAAAGTAAAAGGAGGATACGTTTTATATGATATTTTATAATATCTATATTATCTAAATCTATTCTTATAATAAAGCTCAATGTTTGTGTGTGTGTGTGTGTGCGCGCGCGTTGGCGCTCTACAGGGCAGACCGTGTGACCTGTAATTACCAGAGTTGGCACACGTATAACTTGGAGATCGGGAATGTGCCCCTCAGAGCTATTTTTTAAAATTTTTAATTTGAATTTTAATTAATCCAAAATTAAGCGGAATTTTGGTGTTTTTAGGCTATAACTTCCAAAAATATTACAAAAAAAATTGATTTTTACATTATATTGAAGTTCAAAAAATAATCTTTTCAATGATACTAATGTTTTAACCTATAAATTAAATTTCTATTTTTAATGAATTTTTTAAAAAAATAATTTAATTATATTTTTCAGAATTTTATTACGCACAGAATAAAAATAAAATTTAAGCTGTATGAGCACATTACGCGTGCGTTGGAAAAAAAAACTTTTATCAACATGTTGCCATCAAATTGAAAAAATTTGAAATTAAAAAAAATAAGTTAAATATTGCTGCAAATTAAACCCAGAAAAATTTAATTTTCAGCACGTGTCTATATGAAATAGAATAAATCTGTAATGTGATATCTTTTAAAAGAAATGAATGCGAGGAAAAGTTTTCTGCAACGTTTAAAACAGCTATATGTTTTATTTAAAGCATACATAATTTACTATATACAGTCGAAGCTAATAAGAAATGAACCATAAATCATGAAATTCTAACCTCGCACCAATGTTAAATTTGTACATTTTTTCCTATCTTTCATGCTTTACACAATTTTTTTTTACCCTTTTTTGCATAATAAAAATAAATGAAAAAAAACATTTTGCATATTTTGTTAACATATCAATAAACAATTTCAGATACAGCAACTGAAATGAACATTCATCTGGAAAGGTATTTTGAATCTTTAATGTGCAAATAACTGAACTTAAGACATTTAACTGTTTCGTAAATTTGGTACTGATCTTAAAAAAATGAATTACGTATATTTATACTTAAATCTAAGAATATAAATATAAATATTGATGAATATAAATATTGTTTTCGATCAAAACCTTAGCAATTTTTTTTATAATTAATTTGAAAAAAATTACTTAACACAACATTTTCGAATCCATTCCACATTTTCAACCGTTTCATTTTCTGAACCATTCGAGTAAAATTCGTAGAAAATTGCTTGAATTAATGGGATTTTCCTACACATTCTTTCCTTTTTTTATAAAAATGTTCCTCAAAAATTGATGTTCATTTGATGAATTGATTTCAAAATATTGGTCATAAAACAAATCCAACAATTTTACTAGGAAAGATAACACATTTAAATTGTATTCCTTTTCCATTCATTTTGATCACTATTTTCTCTTTTATCGAAAGAAAAATACATTATACCTTACAGATGCCGCCTGGGACTCTTTATGTATTTATTACATTATTGGTTTCTTTTATCAATAACAAAAAAATCTATCAATCTCATAACCGATGAAAACATGACCATTAATATTTCATTAAACCACCGTCTTCGATTCAATCTCAATACCTCACCCCAAGCCAGGAAATCTTTTGCTCTCTGAACAGAATCCAAACGAGGAACTTTTTCTTTTTTTACAACTGCTTTACTTTTTAGAGCTCTTCTTCCCATAGAGCTTACAAGTTTTATTGCGAGCTCTGCTATTCCATTCTCCGTTCACGTCTCCTGCAAGGCGTGACATGGAAGAAATCACTTAAACCTTTGATTCCGTCGAATGTAGAAATACTTTTTGGCCTTAAGTAGGTCACAGCTCTCGGCCCGATGGCAAGCGTAATGGATTGTCTTTAAATATTAAAGCTCAATCACTCATTTTGAACTTTGGAATGAAAGGGCCTTCACCATCGATTACGATGGTAGATGGGTTTGGGATGCGGTGATAATGGTTAAGGTAGTCATTTGTTCGGAACTTTTTCATTTGATTGATTTTGGAAGACAACTACAATGCATAAATTTTTATTCTTCCCCCACACCCGTTATTTGCTTCAACAAAAATATTCAATCAAAATAAATTAACAATTTTAAAAATTAATTTGAAGAAAAATGGTATTTTTTTATATTCCATTCCGAGTTATTTCAGTTGTTAATAATTAATTATTTTCTCTACCATTTTGTTTTCAATAGATTTCATAATTTTCAAAACCATTCCATCCCCCCATCATTTTACTCTTGTGACTGCGTAACCTAGAAAATAGGATTTTACATAAATATATATGTAAACATAATTTTTGAAGCAGAATCGTGGCCAAAGACAGGGAAGACACTTTGAATTTTTACTTCATTTTATTTCATCCCGGGAGTTAAGATTTATGTACAAGCATTAGCAACGAGCACATCACACAGAATGACACAGAGCGAAATGAGGAAAAGCTAACGAAAATTTTATCCCTGTGAATATATATTGTCAGATTTTGGTAGGGATTTCCTGCAAGTATCGAATTTAGGTAAGGGAATTATAGGGATCTTTTAAAATAATTTGTTTAGGTCAGCAATCTTTTATTCCTTCACTCGGAGCGTGGGAACCGCTGATGAAACCATTTTTCTTTTCTTTCTACTTGCATAAATTAAATAGAAAAAAGTGGACTGGAATCAGGAAATAAGAGAATATTTTAGATTGAAGTTAATATGTGCTGAATTGAGCTAAAAATTAGAAAATTAATTAAGTTTAAATTAGATTTTAAAATATCATTATACACTCACACACACACACTCACACACACATATATATATAACTGTGTAGTGGCCGAAAAGATGAAACTTTCGGAATTTTAATTTCCATTTATTTCGTCCCGAGAGGCATGATTTGTACACGAAAAAAACAACAATAAAAGATGCATTAGTCTCCATCGCGACACAAGAATAAAAAAAGAGAGAAATTTTACCCTTCAGTGATTTTTACTGCGAGATTTTGATAGGGATTTCTTTGACATGTATCGACTGAGGAAAGGGAATCTTAGGTATCCTTGAAAGAATGTTGTAAGCATTCGGGATTTTTATCCCTTCAATCGGAGCTTGAGAAAATTTTGAAATCATCAGTTTTCTAGAGCACGTGTTAAAAAAATTAAATAAAAAGTGAGAATTGGATCACGGAATATAAGACAAGTTTAGAATGAAGTTAATAAAGACTAAATAAAAATAAAAATTAGAAATTAACTAGGATTTAAATTTAATTAACTTTGACTGACAAACCAAAAAACTTAGACGGTTGTTAGTAGATATCAAGGGAAATTAAAATTATGGTGTCACAAGAATGTCACTGAGGTCGTGAAATTCACGCAGGATGCTCGTAACTTCGACGCCACGCTTGAACGATAAAAAGTATAAAAATAACTATTAAAAGGTTTATTTCAATTATTATTACAAGAACTGTAAGTGACGGTTGCTGATGTTTTTGTACAGTCTATTACGACTTTAACGACTTAACATGATTTACGGATGCGCTCGTAGATACCAGATCTACTTACGATATCTACCTCATCGTCGAATTTCGCTCTGAGATTCTCTCTTATGTCCACGGGTTTCGCATAAACGAATGATTTAAGGTGATTGCGTAGGTAAGAATCACAGGGATTAAGTTTCAGAGAGCAAAGAGGCCAAGCAATGGGTCCAATGTGTTCAATCCATCTCCTTCTGTACGTAACATCGAGGTGATTACGTATCTCCCGGAAAAAAATGCGCAGGGGTACCATCAAGCATAAATCACATGCCTCGCTGCACTGCGACTTGAAACACTTTCCAACATTTTCGAGAACACGTGTTGCAGAAAACAAATTGCTCCATTTTAATCGTTCTGGCAATTAGTATGACTCTAAGATAATATCACTGAGGATTCCAACACATATTGACATTAAATCTGTTTTGAGATTTCCACTGTATATTGTCATAGAGATTAACCATTTCCCACATGTGTATATTATTTGTGTTGACAATACTTTCTTACCTCGGATCTTGTATATGTTTTCCACAATTTTCCCTGTCTCTCTTTCTCAGTATGGTTTATAACACTATGCCCCATTTAAATTTTTGTTTCTGTTGATGGCTACAAACAACTTTCTGAGAAAACTTTATTTCTTCTTAATGCTTCTTTATTGTAAAATTGACTATCCCCCAAGTGATAAGTGGACATGTTTCCTATAGGAGAGGTTGTACCGTGACCAGTGTCTCTTAGAATTCAAGCATAGTTCCTGCCTAAGCTATTGTAGCATCTGAACATTCAGATTTTTCTATACTTTCGGATGGGTCGGAGTAGGCGGCAATGACGATTGTAAAATTGACTATTTGATTCAATTATTGTATTTTTGTAGTTATTGTAGATTAAACGCAAAATAATTGACTTTTTAGACAGAAAAAGCATCAAATTTCAAATATATCTTTGAATATTTTCTTCCAGGGGAAAAAATATTTGAAGGTTGTAGCAGTTGTATTACTCTTATCTTCTCTTTTGGATACTAGATGGCGATGCCTCATTAGGCCATCCCATATGTCATCCCATAGTGCATTGCGATTGTAATTAGAATGAGATGTGATGCTGAACTATGAAGCCGCGCGCGTGGATGTCTTGTCTTTGTGTTAGTGTATGTTTAAGTGTGTGAATGTGATTATTAAAGAAATGCTTCCAACAACAATCGTCCTGTTGCTTCCTGCACAGATCATAATAATCTACATACCACCACAAGGTACTTTTTCCATTTTTGTTTATTGACCTTCTTCTTTCGATATCGAATTTATTTGCTTTTTCGAGTTCTGTGTTTATTACACATAAAAATATATATACCAGTAGTAAACGATAAAGTATATTTGTTACGGTCTTACTGAAACTCGAACAAAATCGTATAAATTGATGCTTATAATATTTGGAAAAAATTAGATCAGTGGCTTATTATGTTCAATTTCTTGAAGCAAAGGATTTTCAAAATGAGGCTTTAACTGATTTTTTTATCAACTGACTCTCAGTATAGCCAAAATGAAGAAATAAAAATATTAAACCTAATAAGACTTAATTTAAACATTAAAAAACAGAACCTGAAAAAGTTTATCACGTATATGTGATTCCACTTCGTTATAAAAAACAACAACAGTCTGAAAAATAGTGAATAAATTTTCAATTTTTTTTTCTTTTTCTTTTTAGCATATTGTTATAAAGATTATTTTATAATGCATGTTTCGATGGAGATAAAAATAAATTTTTATTCTTGGTAACTTTTTGGAATATTTAAATTTATTTGATGCAAAATTTAATAAAAAAAAGAATTACTGAATTTTGGTAATTTTCGCTTTTAAATTTGAACAGTTTAAGAAATTTTATTTTGAATTTTACAAATTGAAAGGAAATCTTTCCACTTGGCAACATTATACCTTACAGGATATGATGATGCCTTCTATGCTATATTTTACTTAATAATTAAAAAATAATTTTTTGAAAAAGACAGAAAATTGATTTTTTAAAGAAAAAAAACCCGATTAATCTTAAAAATTTTGTGATTGCTTCTAATAGATACTTAGAAATAAAGAGCAAATATGAGGTATTCAATTCAAAAGAAGTACAATAGATAGAGAAACGTACGATACGTGAATGGATATTGGATGTTCACTTTCCTATTTTATGAATTCAACATGAGCTCCATTTGTTGTGCAACAAATATGAAATCGATAATGCATTTCTCTTCACACATAAAGTAACCGGTCTCTAGTTGCACTTATTGCTGTAATAATTCGATCTTGCAGATCTTGTAGAACAGAAGTCGTAGTATTAGATACATGTCATATCTGGTTCTTGAGAATTTCCTACTTCGTTCGAAAGCAGTTCGCCAATGTTCGACATTTCCATCGGTTGAGCGAGGATAACCAGTCCTTTTCCTTTTGCATATGTTATCATCGTCCAAAAATATCTTGTAGTAACTATAAATCTGTTTATAATAGTTGAACTTTAAACGAAAGGCACTCTGTTGTTAAATAGTGGATACATTCTTTGCATGCTGCAATACCCAAAACAATTTTTTCTAAGCATCGCTATTTTTAATTTTTCGTATACGAAGTATAGAGAAAGTATAGTAATAGTCAAAAATTCGGACTAGAGATTTCAATAAACCTCCACGGTCTAGACCTCCTTGAGTTCGATAAACACATTTTTGGAAAATGCCCTTCTGTCTATCTCTGACAAAGAAAACTCGAAAACGCTTTGAGCTAGACGGTTGAAATATGGTACATGATCTTTACACCAAATTTGCAGATTTTTATCAAATTTCAGTACTGACTAGAGGAACACTGGCTGATCGAATATAAGTTCACACGATAATGACAAAACGAAGAGAGCTGGAGGAATAACATTCAGTACGAAAAATTAATATCTATATTCTATACAGCCTATCGAATTGTGAGCAAAATCTAACAAGAAGTTGACTGTCGGTCGGTTTGTACTTTCAGAAACATGAAAACGCGATAACTCAAAAACGCAAAAATTTAAATATATAAAATTTGGTACGCAAATTTATAACTACAGGGGAAACTTTGCGTCAGATTTTTGTTTCGATCGGTTGGAAACAACGTATTGAAAACATAAATTCGATTTTCGTATACTATGATCGCCAAAAACACTCGCCAAGGATGACACGATAGATTCAGGAAAAATGCTAAATTCAAGCCAAAAGGTGATATTTCGTAACTATTATACGCCACTGTCATGTAAGTTGTTTTCAGAGATGACCTTCATGAGGGATTATGTGAGGAAGTGTTGGGGAAACTACACCCGCTGGTTTCGGAAGCAAATAACAGAATTTAAAAAAACTTTTTACTTTCCTCTATGCCTTATATGTTTCTCTACCTTTTAGAAATAAATATATTAGATCTGTTCCTTCTTTTAGATTAACACTGTAATATCGTTATTCACAAATATTTTAAATTGATTTATGCCTTCTACTGTTTATTATGAACGTCAAAAGTGAATAAAAAATGGCGAAGACATAATTTCATTTAAGTAAAACTTTAAGAATGGTGATATAATCATCTTAATATTAACTACAAATTTAGCGAAAAATATTTTCTTAAAATACATTTTTATTGAAGTGTGAAAAAGAAATTTTTATTTTAATTATTTTTTACTTTAATATAAATATTTATTACTAGTAAAAGCATTTTTTCAGGTTCATTATGATATGTTTTCATGATTACTGAATAAAAATTTTATTGAAATTAATAGATTACTTGATAATCAGTTTCTGAACAATAAGCTTGATGACAATAAATACTGAAATAATTCATTGTCATCAAGAATATATTATTATACAAAATTTAAAAACAATAGGATATGAGGAAGTCAGAGAAAACTCGATTAAAACATTCCAGCATTACAAACATGAAGCAAATCAAAAATCAGTGTTGAAAGCAGATTTCACATACTTCTTAAGTAATGCTTTAATATGAATATAACTAATATTTTAAAATTAATACATATTAAAAATCTCCTTTTTTTTAAGGCGACATTCTGCCTAATATTTTTTTAACATTTGAATTAAAAAATTCCATGTTATTAACTCAAATTTCTCAATGTTCAATTTTCATAAAACAAACATAATAACTGCTCGTTGAATAGAGCATTTTTTATATAAATCAATATAGATGAAATAGCTTAAAAAATTCACAAAAATTATAGCAAAAAATATTATTTATACTTCATAATACTTCTTGTTTTACAATAATTCAAATAGAAGTTTCCAAGAAATTCTAGTCTACTTGAAAACAAAATTACATTACAGTATGTAACTTACAATTATTTAAATAGTGCCGTCGTTTTATTTTCTTTTAGAATTTTAAAAGAAAATTTCATTCAATTTCATATTTTTCAAAAAGCCATTCTGCTAAACATTTTTTCGCAGTTAGCATAAATACTTCATTTACTCATTTAGATAAAAAAAAAATTTCAATACTTATTCATTGTATTCATATAACAAAATTTACTATTTCGAATCTAATAAATATCCTCTGTTTAGTTTAGCTTTAACTCAAATAACAGAGACAGAAACACATAAAATTTTCAAAACATTTTGTTATATTTTAGTATTTTAATTCAACAATCCACCATCACATCAAGGACGAAACAGCAATCTTCATGGTTAGACAGAAATCTCGAGCGATGAAATGTATTTTGTCATAATCTCTGACAAAAGTCTGCTCAGATAGAAACAAACGTTCTTTTCAAAAGTGTTTACGATAGAATGTAAGCATGTGGTAGGGGAAATGAATCATCTTTTGTCAAAATAAAATCCAGTGAATGAAATCATTGTTTCAAAACAACAGCTATCTTAATACAACCATAAATGTAAACTACTACAAAAAATAAACTGAGCCGTGAGTAACAAAATCGTTTTCATTATTTATGATTTTCCATTTTATGCGCTTTTATTTTTGTGTTAAAGGATGATTTTACTTACTTATTCGCTACTTATACTATCAAATTTGTGAGTATTTGCCAAAGTGAACATTTTCACTTTATATCTACAGTGTCTCATAAAAGTGATGGGACACTTGTGCTTTACAAAAGGAAACTGTAATAAAATAAATAAATAAACATGTACAAAAATTTTTTGGGAGTGTTTCATATTTAAAGTTAGTAACAATTATTACATAACATACATTTTGTCAAAATATTAAAATATTAATTTAACAAAAATACAATTGTTTAGAACGGAGCAAAAAATGGCTCACATAAGTGATGGAACACTTGCTTTTCCATCAAATATTTATCAAAAAATTTTACTTTTTAAAAGATTTTAATATTTTGTTGGATTTCCTTTTACTTTTAAAACATGATTTAATCTCCTTGGGATGGATTCGACTAATTTTTTTGTGATTTCTGGAGTGATTTTACCCCATTCTTCTTGAAGCACCGATTTTAATTGTTGTTTTGAAGAAATGGTGTGTTTGCGAATTCTTGATTCCAATTCTTGATAAATATTCTCTATGGGATTTAAATCTGGAGATTGTGGTGGTGTTTTTATTATTTCAGGACAGTTACACAGCAGCCAGAGTCTAACGTTCAAAGCCGTGTGCTTGGGGTCATTGTCCTGGTAAAATTTAAAATCGTTATGAAGGTTCAATTTTCGTGCTGAAGATTTCAAATTTTGCTTTAAAATGTCAATATACTTGTACTGATCCATTATACTGTCAATAAAAACAAGATTACCAACTCCAGCGGACGACATACACCCCCATACCATAACTCCTCCTCCACCATGTTTTACTGTTGGCACCAAGTTCTGTTTGTGAAATTCTTCCCTGTGTTTTCTCCACACCAAGATTCTACCGTCAGAACCAAATATATTAAATTTACTCTCATCAGCAAATATAACTTTATTCCAGTAATCAGAATTCTTATTTATGTTGGATTTTGCGAAAGCTAGTCTGAGTTTTCTATTCTTTTCACTTACGAAGAATTTTTTGCTGGCTACTCTACAGTGATATCCAGCAGATCGAATTACCCTTCTAATAGTCTCAGGATTAACAATTATTCCATATAATGCTTGTAAATCAGCAGCAACTTTAGGAGCACTCTTTCTTGGATTTTTTTTTTAATATTTTGAACTATAATTCGCTTTATTCCATTGGATAACTTTGATGGTCGGCCAGGTCTTCTTTTATCCTGTATAATATGATTCTTTTTATATCGTTTAATGATATTGAAAACTGTTGAATGACTCAAGTTAACTGTTTCAGCAGCTTTTCTAATAGATTTTCCACTTTCAATATCAAATTAATAACTAATTTTCGAATTTCAGGCGAAGTTTCTTTTCGTTTAGCATTCATGGCTTCACAGAGCTGAAAAACACAAAAATTCCAAAACAAACTGGAGATAAATACTGCAGACGATTTTATAAATTATTGCCAATTGCTTTTGAGTAAAAATAAAACCACCAAAAATAATTTTATTGCTTATTTCAGACGATTTTTGTTGCATATCTAATGGTGTCCCATGACTTATGTGAGCTATTTTTTGCTCCGTTCTAAGCAATTGTATTTTTATTAAATTAATATTTTAATATTTTGACAAAATGTATGTTATGTAATAATAGTTACTAAATTTAAGTGTAAAATACACCCACAAAAAATTTGTACATGTTTTTTTAATTTATTTTATTACAGTTTCCTTTTGAAAAGCACAAGTGTCCCATCACTTTTGTGAGACACTGTATTTCGATGAGCAGTTGATTTAATTAATCATCACATAATAATATTCGCTTATTTATGTCAATCAAATTAAAATTTGCAATTTAGTTGTTTCTTTTTGTAAAATAAAAGCATGGGTTGTTATCAAAATCAAATAAATATATTAGAAAATGGGGAAACTACAACGAATTCTAGAAAAATGATTAAGAATTTGAAGAATTTGAACTAAAATTTAATATATAAATGAATTTAAAAGCAATGCATCTAAATAAGTTAATTACTTAGACTTTTACATCAAACTGTAACAAAAATACTACGCACTATCTTATTAGATTCTTATTATTATTTATCTCTAGAAAATATGAGATTCAATGAATTTTTTGATCATGCATATTTAATAATTTAAATTATAGTTCATAAATATATTTAGTATATCATATAGTAATGTTTAATCAAATTAAATAAATGATGTATAATATTTCTGAATTAAATTATTCAGAAGTTAATGAAAATATAGGATTAAGATCGTTTTACAAATACCTATCAAAATTAATAGGAAGACAGATTTTTAAAACTGCTTTTCATTCAATGTAAAATATAAAATGAATTATATAAAAAAATTTTAAAGTATATTTAAAAGATGTAAAAATAGTAAAACCGGCTACATTAAAAGGTTATTAAAGTTCTAAAGTAAAGAGCTATTAAAGTTTAATAGACATATACCTCGTGCTATTTTAGAAACCTTACAACGCTCATCTCATTGTTTTATTCATTTCTTTAATTTTTTATCTTTATTCATTCAATTATATCACGAGAAAGAGCAGAAGAATTTATAAATGGACAATACCTTTTCAACATTGCTCTATTTAAACCTTAAATGTAACTATAAAAAATTTCAAAAAAAATTATATCAAACAAGAAGAAATTGAATTTTCATATCTTGATGATAAACATTGATAAAAAAAAAGCTACGAGGAAATATTTGTAACAACAGTGAAATCGATTCTAAGTTTCACTTCAACAAAGTTCAGTAACTGCATTGTTACGAAATGCGTTTAAAATACTTTTTTAAAAATTAATAAAATTTTAAAATATGATACGAAAAAAAAACTGATGTCATTAATAGGATACTTCATTGAGTTTTAAATTGATACAAATTTAATTTTTGTGACATAATATTTCGAATGTTATCGAGGGAAAACGCTATTATTTAACTCAATTTTATTTTATTTTAATTAAAATTCTAATTAAATAATCATTCCGGGACGTACATTTCCAACCCCTGTAGAGTATATGTACCAAATATAGAATGTCTAGGTCAAACACGCGCATTCATTTGTTATTAGTGGAAATAGGAATAGATAGATTTTTACTTCTAAAGAAAAGTAGTTATGAAGGAATTATGAATCCTTCTTTATCTCAAAAGTTTTTTTATTCTTTAATTTTTTTGTTTTTGATCTTTTTATGCTTCGAGTTTCTTTACCAATTAGTGTTTTCAGCAGTAAACTATTTCCAAATGAGAATATAAATCAAACATTTAATCATGAAATTCGACACAACGTACAATTAGAATTGCTTTGTTTAAAGAGTTAAAAGGTTCCGCTGGTGAGAAACAAGAATTACAGTTATTCTCAATGAAAGACATATAGATTTGGAGATTTTGATTTATATATTATCTAATGCCCAATTCATATCCTTTCGTAATGTTTATGGGAACCAATACACAAAAAGTGAACTACATGGAGGTCAAAGCAGCTGTATTTAGGGCATATTTTACCATCTTTACCTATTGTTTATTGTGCCAAAACTCTAAAATTAATATTTCAAAAATTATCCAGATTTTAATTTACAATGGTGAATAAAATATGTTCAAAAATAAAAATTTTAACGGATTTTTTTTTCTTTTTAAGTTGAGTGTTTTTCCTTCCGTATTCTAGAAATGCTACAGTATTTACTTCCAATTTAAATTTTTGCACGTGTATCATTTTTTTACGACATATATGATAAAGCTAATGCATGCATAGAATATTCAAATTTTTATAAGCAAGAAATGAAATGAAATAAATCTTCTATAATTGGCAGATTACTGGTCAAAGGACAATCAGAGAATGCCATGGATTAATGAAGGTTTTCAACAGCAACAACCAAAAAAAAAATTAGTACAAAAATATATCTAATTATACAAACTATTAAAAAATATACAAAAATTATAGAATACATAAATATTGCATGATCTTAATCAAAATCCGAGTAATAGTTTATTATTTATTTTATGCCATGATCTGATACCAGCATATAATGACTTATTTTCACTTAAACGATTTCCCAAGTTCTTTTGAAAAACACCAGACAATAAAACGGAATGGGATTAATGTTGCACTGAATTAATGAGATACTTCTTTTTTTGTAAATTCCTTCATTTATCATTTTATTTATTCCTCAATTATCAAAAATTGCAGTTAAATAATCCTATTAGACTTAATAATAGATGCACCATGGAATCCATGTACTTTGTGTGATATTAAAAGGAAGTATTTGTGCATGTGTACATGCATTGGCACTCGACAGGGGAAAACATTAGACCTAGAGCAATATTAATTAGCACAAACATATATTTTAGATGGTAAGAATGTGCATCTTCAAACGATTTTTTTTAATTTTAATATTTTAAATTAAACGAAATTTTTGCTTTTTTCAGCCATAACTTTCAAAAATATCCAAGCACAAATTTCACCTTTACATTATTTTAAAATTTAAAAATGGTGTAACTTAAGTTAAATTTATACAAAAATAGTATATTTTAAAACAATTGTAAGAATTCAGGAAAAAAATTGCACAGCAAGCAAATTGGTATCATCAAAATCTAAATTTAAGTGGCAAACATCTTTTTGAATTTCGACAATTTTTTTTGTATAATTTCTAACAATAGATATCATTGTGGGAGTGAAATTCAAACCGTTTCCAGTGTCATTTCAAATATTCCTATATTGTTTTCCTTCATTGCTGATAGCTATGGAAAAAAAATTCTGCTTATTATTTGTACAATTTGCTTGAGGAATCAGAGAGTAAAATTATATTCCCGCAAAAGACAATGTGCAATTTGAAGAAGATTACCCAGGTACTTCAGTTTTTAATGGCATTTTGATGTCATAGAATTCCACTATTCGACTAGATTAAACAAATTATCCCTTTGTTGTTGAAAAAATAATTCCTTGATTATCAAATTATTCCTTTGTAATTTATACATCATAGTTACGTATAAGATTCGATTTAAACACAATAATTACTCCTGGCAAACCAGCTGGTTTCCAAAAGAAACTAGAATGTGTGTGTGTGTGTGTGTGTGTGTGTGTGTGTGTGTGTGTGTGTGTTTTAGCAGATGTGAGGTCGAGTAGAAGAAACTTTTGAAAATTTTCCATTTATTTCACCAGGGAAGACATAATTTTCATATAAAGAATAAGCGATGCCTCAGTCATCGCAACACAAAAGCAAGAGCGGTTTTTCTCTTTAGTAATTTTAATATGAGTATCTGATAGGGATTTCTTTGAAAAGCGTCGATTTAGGAAATGGAATCTTAGGTATCTTTGAAAGAATGTTGCAAGCATTAAGGATTTTTATTCCTTCACACGAAGCGTGAGAAAATGTGAAAATCAGCCATTTTGTAGTGCACATGTATAGAATTAAATAAATAAATAAAAGTGGGAATTAGATCAGGAAATAAGAGGACATTTTAGATTGTAGGGCTAATTAAGATTAGATAGGGATAAATTAAGATAAAAATTAGGAAATTGAGAAGTATTTAAATTAAATTAAGAGATATCATTAAATGCACACACACATTATATATATATATATATATATATATATATATATAAGAGAGAGGAAGAATGATATAAAACAAAAGACAAATATTCAAAAATACAAATACAATAACAAAAAATGCAACAGCAGTAGTAACAAATAAAATGAAAACAAACAAATAAAATGCTATAACAGACCAAAGCTAAAGAGATAGACGAAAGCTAAAGAGAAAGCTAAAGCGACATGAAACTGAGATACAAAAATGCGATCCAAAATAAATAACAATAAAATAATAAAATCAAGAGTGAGTGTAAATTATAACACGGCTATACCAAAGAGAAAATAAAGAAAGATAAATAGTATTTAGAATAAAATAGGATTTACCGAACTTTTAACGTGGACGGAAGTCACCCGGCGTGTTTGAACTGTAATATAGTTCAATGTATATATAGATGGAAATACTGTAATGCTGGGCCTTGATAATAACTAATTTGCAATATCATTGCACTTTGAATTCTGCTTACATTTTAAATATCAAAATGAGAAGAAATAAAATTGTTTTATGCTAGACAAAAGTATTTCGTTGCATTGTATTTTAAAAAAATGAAAACATTGCTTCTGTAGAAGACTTGTAGATAAAAAAAAATACATGCCGATAATTGTACATTTTGGAAGAGTAAATAACAGACGATAAAAATTCCTAGCTGTTCCCTTGGTAACGTCACGAACGGAATATTTGTTTGTTGAAACCAAAATATGTTTTCAGCATCTTATGTGAAATGTCTCCTTTTACTAAACTAAAAAGTGTATGTTTCTAAAATACTGACATTACAGCAATGTTGAGCACTTTAATATTTTTAACTATTTGATTCTCTGCGGGTGATTACTATTCTTGCATTTTTATAATCGATATTTCTTTCCTTTTCTTTATTTCTTTCCTTTCCTTTTTATTACTTGAAAATTGCAGAGTAATTTTCTTACATTTCGATTATGTATTTTTTGCTGTGAAAAAAATAACGCTTTCTTAACCAGCATTTTAGTTTTTTTTTCTCTACATTTGAATAGAATAAATAATAATAAACAGTGTGGAATGTTGATTTATTTTTTGTAATGCTTTTTTATATTAAAAAATAGACATGGAGCTTTCAACATTTTAAATATATTTACATTTTATCAAAAAAAATTAAGTACATTTTTATATCGTTTGTCTTCGCAATATTTTCTTGCAAACAAACAACAAAAAAAAAAGACTTCAAGCTTATAATATTTTAAATATTTATATATTTTTTCTTTGCACTGTTATTTTTTAATTATTTATTTGGCAGACGATAATTTTAAAATACGAATTTTCATTCGAAAATTAATATTTATGCCTTCAACATTTCAAATAAACTTAAATTAAACGTTGCTTTAAATTTATTTTTTTTAAAAAACAGGTTTCTATAAATTCTGAAATGCAATCACGATTTTTCTGTTTCAAACTGTTGAGACATCATCAGGAAATCGATAAAATTGTCTCGTGTTCTTATGACAGCATCTCACGTGGCTCTCACACACGGCCATCCTTTGGCTCTGAAAAGACTGTTGGACTCACGAGATTTCTTGACCGGTTGCCAGATGAAACGGTGATAAATACTGTGTCTAGCGTTTGGATCCACCCTCCTGACCTACTTTGAACGCCGAACGACCTTGGGATGAAAAATAAAATCGGTTTTCATCGCCTTAATCCTTATCAGCGCTGTTGGAACCAATCAATAAAGCAGTTGAGCAATTGTTTATTTCGACAAATAAAAGAAGGAATGTAGATTGTTATTCGCAAATGGCAATATAAAACTTTTTATGTCCTAAATAAGTAAGCACTGTCTTTCTGTATTTTAAGTGCTAAATAAATATTTAAAAATGACGTTATGCTGGTTTATTATTTGTGAATTCTATTTCAGAAAAGAATGATCCCTTGGATAAGCATAAATATAGGATGGAATTTCTTATCTTTCTCAAAATAATTGTCAAAGCACTCGCATCACCGAACATTGTTATGTGATGACATGATAATGATTTAGGCTTATATTTTAAATAGAACGACAGAACTAGTTCCATTAAGAAGATTGTGTTAAAAAATAAAATTGTGTTAAATTGATCTTAGATGCTTAGAGCCTCTGGTCTGAAAGGAAGGTCTCAAGCAGGACAATTGAAAAATGTTATTAGCTTATTTTCAAAATAAATTTGTCGAAAGCATAAATTCTATAAATTTTTAAATATCAGGACTATGATATATGTTTATATTGAATCATTAAATAAGCAGGAGTATAGTTAATTTCTTATTTGCTATATATATGCATAGGAATATTAATGGTTTGTTTAACTAGTTCTGCAAAATGCAATATTAAGGCAAATTAATATAAAATGCATACTAATATTAATGTAAAATGCAAATGTTCATTGCAATATTAGTTTGAAGTTTATATTTTTTATAGCCTATCGTAATAATGAATTAATTTTATCTAAAGGAAATCATCACGTAATAATTAAGGCTAATTTTTCTAAAATTATAGCACTCCAATAATTTTTGTATGATATATAAGTAAATAAAAACATATATATTTTCAAAAGGCTACAAAAATAAAAGAAAATTCATTTAGCATACATCATTAGAACAATGGGGAAATTATTTTCTTTTGTATGTGAAAATAAACTGACCAATTATTTACATAGGGATCTATTTGTGGCTGAAAAATATTTAAACTCGCCAATGGCGCAGCTGCCAGATAGCATAGATAAAAAAAAAAAAAAAAAATAAAAAAAAGGAAGTTTCATAAAGGAATAGAAATTGTACTATCCAAATTTATTTTACGAATAAGTTTATAGCAATTATTCGCAACAATTATTCAATAATTATAGTACACAAAACGTCAAGAAGAACTCATGCACATATTGAGTTGAACTTTTTATATAAGCAGGGTGTTTCTAAAGTTATGAAAGAAACTTAAAGATCAGAACAAGGCAGGAAAGAGACATTTAAAAAACAGAATAAGACTTTTTTAAACAGAACAATGTCAGAAACAAGACATTTTTAAAATAAAACATGGAGTCTCCAATACATAAGGAACATTACAAGGAACTAACTCTCTTGCAAAGAGTAATAGGATGATAATAAATAAAATTAGCCGATATATGATTTCTTAATGAAAATATTAATAAGAAAAGACTGCTTATGCGATTATTTTAAAACATACCCTCAAGAGTGATATGAATATTCGATATAACTTAGACTACAGCATAAACTTTCGGAAACTTCAAAAAACTATACTTTCTTTTGTATTTTTCGGACACTGGGAGGCCTGAAACAAGGAGATTCGTCAAAGTCTCGAGCTCGGAATTTTTTGACAATTGTAATACTTCCTCTATACTTCGTATACAAGGAAATGAGAACAATTATATGCATTACCAATTATCCTATTTGATTTCCCTTTGATATTTTGAATTTAATAAAATTAAGAAGAAATTTGTTACGATTTTTATCTAATGAAGACGTATTCAACAGGTAAATGAAACTAAAAAAGAAAATTACAAAGTTGCAATTAAAGTGATAAATATTGAATCTTAAAATAAACCTGTACTTGCAAGTTATGTAATACGAGTTATATTCCTATTCTTAGTATTTCTCCATAAATTCATTGATGTAACCAGATGAGCACCGAACAGCATGTATAGTGATGAGAATGTGTCCGTTACATAAACAGATTCTCGATTCTCTGGAAGATACAATAATGGTATGTGTGGTTGTATTGGCCACTCTTGTGATGACCGGACGTACAGAGTTAGCTCATGAGTCAGTGATCGCCATTTTGTCACTAACTATAAAACTTGTAGTTAGTGTTGTTATTGTAGCAACTCGAACTTGCAAGATATAAAAGGTAGAAAGGGGATTATTTTTAGGTTGTCTTTTTCTTTAATTAACCTATTTCGTAACCCATTCATTATTTAAATAAGAAGTTGAACAACATGTTGTTCAATTGGATTATAACCGTGAATCAACTTATTGTTACTGAAATAATCTTGCAATTGCTGATTTTAGAAATATGGAGATATTCTTATTCTATCACACAAAGATTGCCTGCCCACTGTTTCGAGAGCAAATGATTTCGAAATTCGATAACTAAAAGTTTTAAAAAGTAAGACGAATAAAATTTTGTTCACAGTTTTAGTGCTTGAAGTGTATCAAATGTTGAACTAAATCTGTCCTACGTTGACCGTTTGTCGGTCTATACATTAACTAGCATGTAAACGCGATAATGCAAAGATTTTTATAATTGAAATTCGATATGTTATAATTAAAATCGCAGTTCTGTGTTCAATCTTAGTATCAATCAATTAAAAAATGGAACTGGGGCTTTCAAAATACCTATTTGGTTATCTTTACTATATTATCGAAGTACAAAATGCTCATGTACCTGGTTTTCATTTTCATAAATACCATAATCGTCATGGGTACGAAAGTTTCTCACATTTTTTGCCTATTTTGTTACAAAGCAAAGTAATACTAAATCAAGTAACTAAAAGAACCTTCTAGAAACTCACTAAATCTAACAGTATTTTTGCTATTTTGTATCAAATACTGAAGAATGGCAAAAAGAAGACGATGGCATTTCATCGTCAAATATTTTATACAAAAAGATATTGTAAATTGCAACTACGTTCTCATAAATCAATGGTTTTGGTAATTTTATATATATGCCAGGCAACTTGTTTCTAACAAGTTAATGATTAAAGATTATTTGCTTTTTTAATTGCAGGGAAGTTCTACTCTAATTTACTCTCATAAAGTTCCTTGGTTGAATTTAATAATCTTATGCATAAATAAATTTAATAATATTAATAAATAAAAAAAATTATTTTGGCCATGTAAATAGAAGTTTTAAATTTTTATTCTTCCACTACGAATTAAGAATGTTAATAAATAAAGTTTTTGTATTAATTTATGATGGGAGACCAGAATAATTGGTTCTGAAAAACACCTCTAAAAGCTTATGTAGATATTTTCCTTCGTTAAAAAACAAAATATTGAATTATTTTCCTAAATTAAAAATAAAATATCTTCCAAAATGAATTTTGGATCTAATTTTTTTACATTGATCCATTGAGTGAAAATCATTTATTGCGACTTAAGCAGCAGAGGTTGGCATTCTCCAACTCTCGTTATTTACTCTGCTTATATGAACATTCACTTGTGCTGCCATCTATCGTTTTAAAGATATAACATAGTTCCGCATTGAAATGAGTCAGATCGAGCTTTCGATAGAATTTCTATTTATTAAAAACTACCCCTTACAAGAGTGAATTAACTAAACGAATTGAAGAGCGAAAAAAACTAAGAAATTATAAACAGATACAGAAATTTCATATACTGATAAGATAATTTTCATGCATTTAGATTAATTATTCTTAAATTTAAGCACTCATTAAAATTTGGTTGCACACCATATAGACGAAACTCACGTTTTTGGCCTCACATTATATGTGGCAACCGAGTTCACTACTTTCCTTAATGCTTATAATAGAGGAGAAAGTAAAATGCATCGCATAATTAATCCTTTTTTACATTTCCATCTAATCATTTAGGAATTCTGTTATTCATTGAATTGAAGAATTGAATTCATTCATTGAATTTAATTATTGAAGGTTTTGTATTTTCTGATTCTTGTATGTAGTATATTTTTTACTTCCTTTATCTTGTGCAATTAGATTTTAATATTATTAATTTCTCCAAGATAAACAGTTTGACGCAATAAAATTTATGTCAAGTTGTGCTATTTTGCTCAGTTAATATCATCAAAACGGCGAAATTTTGCTTTTTTCAATGTAATGTAAAAAATTTTCAATTTTCCAATGTAAAAAAAAAAATCTCCGAAAAATATTAACTAACATCTAAGCTTATTTATAGGTCTATCCTAAGCCTCGTAAAAATATCTGAAATACTTTTCTTTTTGTTTCCTTAAACTGTATAAACTTCTAGTGGTTTTATTTGTTATTTATAAAGAAGAAAAAAATATCCAATAATTTCTCACTCGGAAAATATCGGTATGTTTCAGAGGAACCATATATTGCATCATTTTTAGTAGATATTTTCTTTCTGTTAATCCCATGAGCTTTACTGAAGTTTAAACGATGGAAAAACATAAAACAAGTAATTGTCACCTCAAGAAGAGAAATCTATGAAATATTTTTCATTATCAATCTTCACATTAAATAAAATTTAATACGCTTTTAAAATATATTATTTACTCAATATCTTCTTTCTAAAATCCTTTCAAAATTTGTAGTAGTGTTTTTTAGAAAAATTATAAAAAAATATTGTTATATATTAAGAATTGAACTATTTTTCACACCGTACTAAAAAAATTTTAAGATGCATTTGATATAACACTTATTCTTTTAAAGCATTGTTAGTAATTTGTTATTGGTTTCATTTTTTAAAAAATTTAAAAACTTTCTTTTACAGATAGAAAAATCCAGGTAACTCAACATGAGTGTACTATTGTCCAGTATTTTTCGATATTACATATTATTAGATGCAACTGAACTATTTGAAGAATATATTATGATACGAGGCAACATTATTAAGCAAATGCATATTATTATTAAAACCTTAAATTTCTATCTACATCCCCGCAGGGACACAGCTTCTTCAAGTGAGTAAGAAAGTCCCAATACCAAGATGGCTGTCAACGAGTCTGCTATCTTTCATTGATATAAATGTCAAGTTCAAAGTTTTTCCAACTTTAATTTCCTTTTTTTCCTCCAAATTTTCCCCCTTCGTTCACGAATCTGGAACATACATGTAGATCGCATTATTTGATAGTCATAAATTGATTTTTTTTATTGTTATTCCAAGTTTATGCATTTATATTAGCGGGAGTAAATTCCTTAAAACTTTTTCTTTATACTCCTTAATTAAGTCTTTATTTCTTCTTTTTCTTTCATAAAAATTTGGAACCTTGGGCAAGGCTGCGGTAGTCCAGAATACTCCAATTCTTATTTGCAGAGTCCCACACATGAGTGTTTTGTGCTTCGTTGTATGATGAAGAAAAATAGTGTTCAATTTGAATGCCCCCTTTTTTTTCTTGCCATCGATTTAAACTAAAATTTATTTCACAAATAATAAAATATTAGCAACTAAATCGTCGCTTTTTAATGTAATCACGTTTATATATATACGAAGGCACTCACCGACAGACTACCAAACCATTGACGAATTAAATCGGAATTTTGATACAGATTTACATTCTAGATCTTATATCTGTGTTCCAAATTTTATTCATCTTACTCTTTGTATCTTGCAATTATCGCGTTCGCTTGTATTCGGATAGATATCCAGACAGACTTTCTGTGAATGGATTTTATTCAAAATTTGACAGAAATCAAAAGATGTTGCGTAAAACCCAAATGCCGAATTCCATCCGTCTATTTTAAAGCGTTTTTTGTGTTATCATATTCACAGCTAAAAAGACATAATTCCAAAAATTCGTTTTTTCGGACTTAGGGAGATCTGAAAATTCAGTTTCATTAAAATCTCGAGATCGAATTTCTTATTAATCACAATACTTTGCATACTTCTTATACAAAAAAGTTAAAAAAAAAAAAAAAAAAAAAACCTTGATATACTGAAGAGATGCAAACGATTTTTTATCTTTTCAATTCCTTACTACTTTCTCATGTTTTGAAATATAAATATAAAAAATTCTATTTCGACACACTAGTCAACCACGTCATTATATGCGAAAGAGTTAATTCGGTTTCATAATTTATTTATTTTTACATAAATGCTTTCAAATATTTTCGATTATATTTTCGTTGATGGAACGTATTTTTATCTTGATTGGTTTTTTTTCTTTGACTGCAAGTGAATAGACTCGTCACTCAAACATCTTGTCTACTTCTACCTCCTTGCAATCAGATGCAAACTCCAAGAATTGATTGTAAATGAGAACACTTAAGGCAAAGGATTTCCAAACTTAGCATTATTGTTATACACATTTTAGAAACGAAATCTGTAGTGTTCCATTTCATCCTCAACGCACGAAGTTTTTTGGAGGATTCATGTTTTCCTTAGAGCCAAATTTGGCATAAAGGATTCTTTGTGATGGAAAAAATCACCCAATTATCACTGAATAATTGGTTTTACAATAATTTATCTCTTGTGAATGGTTTTATGAAGATTAAAAGCCCACATCATATTCTTGAATATTATGGAAAGCTACATATATAAATTCAAGATCTTATTGTGGTGCACAGTTTTTGAATCAGTCATGTGGACTTTATTCCACAGAGCCTGTGCACCAATCGGTTGAACGCCTAGAGGGTAGTCTACAAGGTATAAAGAGAAGGGTGTGGCCAATTACAAGGGCTCAGTAGTGAGGATGACTGATGATCATAGAAAATAACTTAGAACGTATCGATATAGAATAGAACGTACACAAAGTAAATGCCGGTAACTCCCTTCCCTTGTTAAATTCGTGGTGAGCAGCATCTTTGGGGCCGATTATTTTCCTTAATTGCGTGGTATATATATTTTTTTTTCAGTTTTAGTAAGTTTTATCAAATCTTCTGACAGTCTCAACGAACATGAATATGTTCGATTTCTAATTATTTCTCAATGCAATAAGATTCAGTGACTTTTTAAGTATTCTGTTTTTACAATTCATAAAGAACATTAAAGTCGTAATTGAATGGTAAGGTAGTCGATAGCAATGGCTAGACTCTAAAGAAGTTAAAATCACGTGTTTTACTCATAAAAAGTATCTGAGTTGAAGTCAAACCTTATTGTATCTGCTTATAAATCTAGTTATTTAAATAATTACACCTAAAACATCGAATCCTCTTGATATATAATCATTGACACTGATTCTTGATACAGTTTTGAATTTGAAATTCCCAAACGTTTACAAAATCAAAGCATATTACTGCAGTTTGTTTCTACTGACGACGTTTTTGAGATACAACCAACTAAACGTATCACCTTGACATTCAACATAACTATGTAACTAAAACAATAAAAATTGGCTATTTAAACAATTCTGTCCGTTCGGTAGTACCTCATCTTGTTCACTGTTATAAACGCTTGATGTAGAGGGATTTAAAAAATACTTATTGTGATATATTGATGTTTGAAATGTGCACCACAGCGCCATTCTTTTGTTAATAATAATCTAAAACCAAATTTTATGAATTATAAAAGCTTATGCACCCGATTTAAAATTTTCTTAATTGTCAAACTTAATAGCACATTCATTAAATAAAAGTGATAAAAAATATTACTTAAATTGAAATCAGCAAATTACTTCTACCGATCCTAGAACTTCTAAGCTATAACTTAGTTGTCTACTCAGGAAGAACAACAATATATATAAAGACATGCAATCATATTTGTACCTTGTTCCTGAACTTATTTATCTTCTGTTACAGATGCCGAGGTCTTGCTTACTGCATCTAATTCTTCGATGATTTTTAGACCGAAAATTGGTAAGCATAATACCAAAAATGTGGTTTTCGGACTTATGGAGGTCTGGAAAGTTGGAGATTAATCAAAATCTCGAATTCGAATTCTTTGAGAATTACAATATTTCTTCTATCCTTCTTATACGAGGCAGCAAAAATTCGATGGCGATAAAATTGATATAATTAAAAAGCTAATTTTTAAAAATGCTGTAGTAGTTTTGTTTAATAATATACCACGAAGTTATTATGGTTAAATTTAAAAATCGTTAATTAATGTTTAATTAAAAATCTAATTAAAATTACAAACAACTCAATTTTTTAACAAACAGGGAAAGAACAAGTCGTTCAAAAAAGAAACTACCTACTTAATTTAATAGCTCTAGGTCCAAAGATCTGCTCTATAGAGCCTTTTGTATGTTTTTAATCATGCAGGGTAGCATGCAATGTGTTTTCTTTCACAATGTTTTTATTTTTGCAAGCTTTGCTCATTGGCATATATGTCCAAATACAAAAGCGTTTCATGTAAAATAAATATTCATACTACAATATTTTTGAAAGTAAAAAAAGAATAAATTAAAATTATGAAATATAACTTTTTACATGGTGCTCCTTTAGTTATATTTAAATAAAAGTTGACAAATTTCCTAACAGATATAATTGAAAAAGTTTAACTTGAGTAGTACAAAAATTCATTAAGATATATCATCCTAAAATTTGAGCCGATTCGGATTATATGATAATTTTGAATTTATGTAGAATGTGTAGGTGAAATTTGGTTCAAATTTGCATAATAAACGCATGCGTGTTACAGCCTTGCTGGTTATTACGTATAGGATTTTGTGATTATATATGCAGTTTTCAGTCAAATTTTGGTTAAGGAAAAACACAAATTCGGTTTTTAGATACTATTAATGCATGCCAGGGATTAATCGCCAAATAACTCGCCAAGAGTGACACAATCAATTCAATAAAAATGCTACATTCATGCCAAAGTTAATATTTCTTAACTAGTGTACGTCAATATCATGTAAGGCGTTCTCTGGCATGACACATTGATTAAAAGTTATGCGAAAAAGTTTGGGGAAAACACTCCTGCTGTTTTTTTTTTATGTTATATGTATTCGTATTTTGCCATTTGTATGTTTCTTTCCAAATGATTGCAATGTAATTCTTTCCCCCTTTTTTTTTTTTTAAATAAAGTCCACTTGCATCTATATCAAACCGGAATGGGGCCACATTAGCTATAGAAACTGAAATGCGGTATGGTGTGGTTTTAAATGTTAAGTATGTGTCTACTACCAACGGTTGCGAATCTAAAAGGCAGGTAAAGATACCGCGCTGCAGCTTATATATCAAACTGTTGTACTGTTATGCAATATTAGAAAAGATTAGTTACACACACTTTTCATATTTTGTAATTTATTATGGAATGCATATTCGAAATATACAGCAAAACGAAAAAAAAAAAGAGAGAAAAGAAAAAGTAGACACAAATATGATTTCCAATCCTGGGTTTCTAAAGTTAATCAAACACTATTGGTCCTAGTGCAGCAAGCATACAATTTTGATTTGGTTTCATCAAAATTCAGAATTGATTTACAGCAAAATACTTTCAATTGACTAGACAGCCACTCACCCTACAAAAGCTTTCAGTGCTTTGTTTGTTTGTTACATTTATACAACACAAACACATACTAGCAAAATACAGAATGCATGAGAAAATATACAATTAACGGCAAAAACTTCACACCAAAGTCATGCCATCAACAATTACACATTGTTGGATTTGCAGAACACAAATTGTTCCATATAAAGATATTTGAAACATTTTCTTTTATGGTTATAATTTTAAATATACCCGGATAACGTTCGGCTGAGTTTAAGAGATTTAACTGCACGATTACTTAAATTTAAGTCAAGTTAAATTTGAGGGACTGGCACTTGGAAATTTGGAAGACTCCATATTATACAGGTTAAAGACAGTAAGGTTGATTATCAATTAGAGAATTAGGTTATCGAATACGTATCTTGCAGCTTTAGAAGGAAAAAGGACTAGTATTCAAGAATTTTGGCTTCAGTTTTTTTGGGAAAGGTATTTTTAGGGTAATTTAATTTTATGCTTCTAGTCAAATTTATTTAAACTAAAATTAAATAACCCTATTAGCACAAAATGTTTAACAATATTGATATTATAACCATCCGATGTTGGCCGGCATTCAGAATGCCAAACAACATTGTAAAGGTATCGAACAATATCTCGTGCCAATAGGGAATGTTTGAATTTCAGAATATTATTCTTAATTTCTTTTTGTGTTTTCAAATTCGCCGATATATCAATGTGGTCCCATCATTTTACCTTTTTTTAAGATATTTGACTGATTCACCAGTTAATGACTCTGATCCATTTTGTATTATATCAGAAAATTTAAAATATCCTGACCTACTTCTGGAAAATCGTCACTATAGAAACCGATTTCATGATCAGTGAATTTAAATTTTTTAAGGATAAATTGAATATGTTCTTTTCGAAAGAAGCTTTACAGGCCAAAAAGAAATAATAAAATATTATTTAAAAAAAACACCTTTGGTACATAGATTCAAAATTTATCGCTATTCACCAAATATTGACTCGTAGCCCACCAGTGGGTCACGACACCGCATTTTCTGGACCTATATATTAGAATATTTAAATCGAATTAGAAGATTTTGTAATTTTATTTTCTACTTTCTTTAATGTTATTTTTAATTTGAATTCATTCTTATTACGAATTATTTAGAATGGTGGGTATCCATAATGAAATATTTTTATTTAGTTTCACATAATATTTGTTACTTAAAAACCGCTTATATAGATATGGAAATAAAATAAAAAACGCTGAAAAAATATCTAATTTTGGAATACAGGGAGGCGAAAAGAAAGCATTTATATTATCTATAAATTGCAAAAAAATAATTAAAAAAAATAAATTTGTTCTGTAAGTTGTACATAAATGATCTTTCTAATTTTATGATTGACACGAATTCAATAAATGGAACATGAGTTCCACTAAATTTAATAAATTGAATACTATTGTCACAGAATTTAATGAATGAAATTTTTTTCTGTAAATTCAATTAATGGAATACGAATGTCACTGATTTCAGTGCATGGAATAATTCAAATGCCAAGTCTCAATAATGCTGTCACTGAATTGAACAAATGGAATTCTCCAAAATTAAGTGCCAGTTTTGCAAAGGCTGATTTTTAATTTTAAATCAATAAAAGCACATCCATTTAAACAAATTGAAAAGACATACTATAGCATTAAAAAAAATTTTTTTTTGATAATGGAAAAGGAATTTTATCATAATATCGAACCAATATAATATTATATATTAATTTTACCAAATATAATATTATAATTTAATTTTCACTTATTTAACTTGTTAATTTATGTTCCCAAAATATAATTATAATGATAATTTTTTAAAATATCTTGCATGTACAAAAATAATTAATAATTTTGGTCTTTACAAGTAAACAGGTAAAAATGATATTGAATTATATATTTTGATACAAGTTGAAGTACCTTCAGAAAAATATATTTTAATACATCTACAATATTTATTCATCACAGATACATCAACATGCAAATGTGTAATGATATTTTGTTGATACTATTAACGAATCTGTTTCAATGACAAATTAACATAACAATACTGAATTTTAAGAATGATTGCCTTACACTTTATGTTATGTTACTTTGTTCGTTTTGTGCCTTTTTCAACTTATAGTCAGAAATGTAACAAAAACATTTTCTAACAAATTTAACTATTTTAACAATCAGTGATTGTAAATGCTCTTTATATCTGGAAACAAAACTTTTGTAATTAACTTCTATTAAATTGTTCTACACATCATTTGCTGCCATTTTTTGACAAAATTAATTAAATAAAGTAAGGTTTGCAATTAAGTACTAAATGTGTCAAAATATAGATTAATATTAATAAATAAAAGAAATGTTGTAAGTACTTGAATTAATTTTAAACTATGCAAAATAAGATAGCATGCTTGTTCAAAATTAATCATTATATTCACAATATAATAAATCAAAAAACAAAAAATGAAGTAATACAAAAAAATTATTATTTTTTAAATCTTAATTACGCAAGTAAAAATTATTAGAATTATTTATATAAAGTTATTTATAAAAAAACAATTCAACTTATGTACATAAAAATATCACATAAGGAACAAATGGGTAATAATGATGTAGTTATTAATGAATATACCTACAAATATGCAATATGCAAGAATGATATCATATTGAATAAAATCAAAATGCTTCATTAATAAATTTCTCTCAGATATTGCAACAAGCAATTTAATAAATATTACACAAGCATTTATAACAAAAAATAAACTCATGATTTCTTGTTACATTTTTTAGTTGACATTAAAAAAAAAGAACAATTAACAATGATTTTTTTTAATTATTCAATACTATGAATAATAATATTTAAAAAATAAATATTATTGATAAATAATTAACCATGCTAATTTTTAATTAATATGATAGATAATTAATGCATTCGTGAAATGGTGGCATCAATTAATGAATCAAATTAAGAAAATAATATAAAGCTATTAATACTTCAATATTTTGTGCATGATAAACTTTTATAAAAATCAACAAAATTATAAAAATGTTTAAAAATACATTTTAATAAACAGAAATACATATAAGTCATTGTAATAAATTTATATGAACGCAAGATAAACATATAATTTAATACAAAAACAATGTTAAAGTAATTTTTGGCTTGAAAGACTTCTATGTCCATAATAAGGAATTATCGTAAATAAGATTTTTTTTAATAATTTGTAGTTATAGATATTAAAGTGTCAATGTGTTAAAACAGTAGGAAATTCTGGAAGCTCTTCTTAAAATTTTAAGCCATATTTAGGGTGAAAATCTATTAAAATATATTCTTAATTATCTCATATAAGCAACAAAACAATCTCACAACAATAATAACATAAAATTTAAACAATAATTTATCAGTATCACCTTTATGGTTTATTCTATTTTATTTCAATACATGTTGCTTATTATAGAGATTTAACAAAAAAAAATTAAATCTTGGTTTAAACTCATTTTAGATTAACAAATTCAATCCCATAGTATGTTACTGACAACGTATTTTTCCGATGGAATTCGAGCAATTCTTTAATACAAAACTGTCTAAAATCACAGAAGGATAAAATAAAAAGTAAAAAAAATATTTAAAAAAATCCAGATAAAAGGAAATTATTGTTATTTGAATTTTATTAAAAAAAATCATATATTTAAGGACAATGCCACATATCGCAGGAGGCGATAACATTTAAGATTTTACTTTATTCTTTTAAATTTATTATTATGAAATCTCTTTGGAAAAAGAAATTTTCTAATCGGAAAGAAAAAAAAAAAGAGTCGTTTGGCACTTACAGTTTTAATTAAATTCTATTAGCAAATTGAAACTTAAATAAACCGTAATTTTTTTTAAAAAAAATAATGAATCGAAACATAAATTTTTATTTGAATAAATTCTTTGAACAAATTAGCATGTTAATATATCAAAAAATGAGGTTTAACATTAAGTAACTAATAACTGACTTTAAGTCATGAAATTAAGATTCTTCTTAGTAAAGAGATATTTTTAATTTCTTAAGACAAACTGATACATTTACAAAAAAAAATATAATTTTTTCAACACAAAATTACACACGACCCACACAATTTGTCAATTGTGCAAAATGAATCTGGCACGTATTTGTGGAATGAAAAACACATTTAATACTATTCAACAAGATCAAAAAATTTCACGACAAAACAAAAATCACAAACATGATACAGATTAACATTACAAATACCAGTTTTGATAAATACAATTTCTACATCTAAAATAATTCCTAAGTCTAATGCAAGAGTAATACAGATCCTTTAAATAGTTCCATTGTTTTTTTCTACAATACAATTTATAGGAGCAAATCAAATAAATCAATATCAGAATAGATTTTGGAAATCATTGATTTGTATGCATCCATTTTATAAAATTAGATAATTTTGATCAGAAAAGGATTTACAATTATATACATACGCTCACAACATTAATTAATTTTAAGTGGTAGAATGCACAAGAATAATGTTAATGTTCAATAATATATTTGTAAAAATAAAACATCACAATCTTCTGCTTATTGTTTTTTTGTTTTTTAATTTATGTTTCATTTTCGGTTTGGTCCTCTTCCAAATATACAGTTCGGTATTGTTTTTCCTGTGAAAATAATAGAAAATAAAGCATATTAACATAAACATAAAATATTAATGAATCAAACAATTAGTTCATGTTCATCCATTTCACATCAAATGTGCCACACCAGTTAATCTTGGAATTTGTTACATGTTTTGCAAAAGGAAAAAGAATGCGTGCGTGTGCACAGTTGCATCTGCCATGAAACCAGTGGTGTTGTATGAATTGATCTATTATTTTGATTTATACAAGATGTGCAAGAAATTGCATAGAAGAAAGTGTTATTTCATAAAGAAAAATGCTGCGAATCACTACCAAAATTTAGAAGAAAGACATCCATAGTATCACTTATATATATTGTACAATATTGTACGATATTAAAAAATATTATATAATGTTGATTAATGAATAATATAATATGATATTATATAATATAGTTGAATAATGACTCATATAATATGTTATTATATAATGTTGGTGAATAATGAATTATATAATATGCTATTATATAATATTATAGAATATTGAATAATACATAATGTGAAGTATAATTCTGTGCAACATGTTCTGCTACATGGAATTCATATCGTATAATATTGTTACTTAATAAATAATATAATATTTTAAAATATTGTATAAAATATAATGTGAAGTACAATTTTGCACAACTTGTTCTACTATCTGGAATCCATTTATATTGTTGAATAATGAATAATATAATATGCTATTATATAATATTGTTAAATACTGAATATTATATAATTTGAAGTATAATTTTGCTCAATATATTTAGCTACCTGGGATTTATATTGAATGATATTGTTGAATAGTGAATAATATATGTTATTCTACTGCTGAATATTGAATAAAATATAATGTGAAGTACAATTTTGCATACAATGTACTGCTACTTGGGATCCATATTGTATAATATTGTTGAATAACGAATAATATAATATGCTATTGCATAAGATTGTTGAATATTGAATAATGTATAATGTGATGTATAATTTTGTGCAATATGTTCTGCTACCCGGAATCCATATTAGTATTCTTTAATACGCTCTAAACAAGACACTCAATATAACACAAGTTTTCGCGAAACGAGGGATATAAAAATAGCATCAGGCTACAACAATTTTAATTAAAAGAAATGAAGAATGAAGCAATATCGACAGAATACAACAATTTTGATTAGAAAAATGAAGAATTGGTATGAAGAGTATTGGTAAATTGCGACAATTCTAATTGAAAGAAATTTAGAAAATATTAATTATACTAAATGAAAGATTTTACACAAGTCTGGAAAATAACTCTTTGTCATAAATATGTTTAATTTCATAAATAATTCACAAAAACAAATTCAATGTCATGGTCCAAAAAAAGTACGGTTTGTTGAAATTTTTTTTCTGTCATATATTTAACGACATGTTTTCAAAGAAATATTACTGAAATGATGTTTTCACAATCAATTCTTTACAAATGATATGATAATAATTGACTGCACAATTTTACAATGTGTAGGAGGCTATAAGCGACCGAAACACAAGTTGATATAATGCGTGTTTCTATGCGTTACAGAAAGAGCTCCTTGCAGTTGCGCAACTATCATTTTAAATATAATGTTCTGTTGCATAGAATATCAAATATATGTGCTTAAAATTAAAATTGTTTTCCAAAATACGCATTATCCTTAAATAAAGTAGGATTATATTCTGAAATATTTAAATGAAAGTAGTAATGATAACACATCACTTTTACTGTGTGTGAGTGTGTCTAAACATAATAGAAGAAAATAGAAAATATTGACATTTTAAGACTTCGACTTTTTCATCACGAGAGGAATAAGGGGTAAGAAGTGGTAATCAGTATACATTGCGCCAGAAGAGACAGAAATTTTTCCTTCCGGTAGTTTTACTATGAGATTTTTATAGGGGGGATTTTTTTACACACGTATAGTGTTAGGAAAGCGAAATTTAGGTATATTTTAAAGAATGTGGTAAGCGTTAGGGATTTTTATCTCTGCTCTCGGAGCGTGAGAAAATACTAAAGTGAGCAACTTTAAAGAGCGCGTATAGAATTAAATTAAAAAAAGGGGGGATTGAATCAGGAAATAAGTGAATATTTTATAATGAAGTTAATATGGGCTTCAGATTAAAGTTATCAATTTAATTAAGATTTAAATTTGATTAAAAAATATAATTATGCATTAAAATTATCGAATTTTGAGGCTGATTTGAAGCGACAAAAAATGAAAATATTTCAAATTTTGACATAGTTTGAAAAGGTAGATTTACATAATACTCAAAGGTTAATTTTCCCATTGGATATCCATTCCTTATGAGCACTTTCTGACGTTGCTAGTTCGTTTTTTTTTTTTTACACCCAACAAATGGAAAGATGACATATTTCTTGTTTTACACCCGTAATCACACTTATTCACAATTTCCTTCCATTTAAACAATCCGTATAAAACACATTTTCAGGTGAATTCTTATTATAAATTCAGAAACATATTTTTTTACACAAATGAATAAGGAAACAATGCATTTCAATTAAAAAGGAATAGAAAGCAAAGGTAAAGGAAAGCAAAACAAGAAAACGAAGAACAGCATGAAATACGTTGATTTTCTTAGTGGATGCGTTTTTATTTTTCTTATAGGTGTGGTAGATCATAAGTAGAAAGCCTTCAGCGAGAGCAGTGAGAAATCGACAGAATAAGATTTCAATTCGATTTAAACTGAGAGAAGCTGAAGCACAATTTCTAATAAGGCACGGCGAAAGATAAGTGACCATAAGCTTGCTTATAGTGAATGTAATAAACTGTACCTTATTTTTGGACGGCATTTCAAACAAGGAACTAAACTATCGTCAATTGGAAGGTGTCCATGAACCTTCGAGAGGCTGAGTTTCGGATTCCCAATATACCTGAACAAGTAATCAACTAAATATTTTAAACTGGTATCATACGCTGGTCCCTGAAGGCCAGCATTTTCATGCGCGATATTACAATTTCACAAATTTAATAGGCTTAACATTATATGGAAAAGTTTTGCTTTGAATTTAAAAATTTCTAATATGCCTTTTATCACAGAAAGATAATTCAAACTGTTATTTTTATCTCATAACCTAAAAATAGAAATAATCATCCCCGTATACCTCATTTTAATTTTGTTAAGCAATGAAACAAATTTATTTCGAATTTTTAGAACGTAGATAGGATTTTTAAAGCACTAAATAATATTGATTTTAATTTTATTGCAATAAATAATTTAGATTGTAATTTTACTTCAATAAATAATTTAGACAACTCATAAATATAAATAATTATTCTTGTATACTTATTTTTAAATTTGTTGCTTTGGTTCACAGATAGAGTGTGTATCGCATTAGATAACATGGATGTTAATTTTAACACAATAAATAATTTAGATTCTAATTTTACCTCAATAAATAATTTAGATTACAATTTTTACCACAATAAATAATTTAGACTCTAATTTTACCTCAATAAATAATTTAGATTACAATTTTTACCACAATAAATAATTTAGACTAATTTTACTTCAATAAATAATTTAAATTACAATTTTACCACAATAAATAATTTAGACTCTAATTTTACCTCAATAAATAATAGATTACAATTTCACCACAATAATTAATTTAGACGATTTATAAATATAAATAATTATTCTTCTATACATATTTTTAAATTTGTTGCTTTGGTTCTCGGATGAGATTTGTAACTCATTAAATAACATAGATGTTAATTTTATCACAATAAATAATTTAGACTATAATTTTACATAAATAAATAATTTAGAAGATTTATAAAAATAAATCATTAGCATGTTCCATTACTAAAGAAAATGTAATATTTTTATGAATTTTTTAATGAATATTTTATAATTTTTATGAATTTTTTAATAAATATTTTATAATTTTTATGAATTTTATATGAATATTTTACAAATTTAATATGCATAATGAAGCAAAATTATTTCAAAGTTTTCATTCACGGAGCATGCTTAGTCACTTCCTCGATACATATAATAAAAATAGTGTTATAATTTTCTTAAACTTCTTCGCTTACCTAACTTTTTTGTATATGATAAATAAGTTATATATAAAAAATGTTAATAAAATATTAAATAATGTTTTTCTAAATATTCACATTTCCAATTACAAGGGTATAATCTTTATTTATCTAGAAAAAAAATTCATTTAAAATTGACATGTTAATTACCATATTGCTACTAATTCTTATAAGTCTCTGTAGTTACTCTTTGTTCAACTGTCCCTAGTATTTCTTTAGATAAAATTATAATATCAAGATTTAATTGTTATCTGTTTCTTAATTATAATAAACTTGATGTCTTTCAATCAATATTGACAATTTTTTATTTAATTCAAGAATTCCAACTTTATTTGCGGGTTTAAAATCTTCGATTTTGATAATTTCCGTTTGACAGCCTAATAAATTCAGATCCTAAATCGCTGTCCGAAGAAGTGAAGTGAAAGTAACTCTTCATTTGAAAATAATTACACGCTTTCAAATCTCTCAAATTTTTATGCAATTTTCAGGCCTATTTTCAGTTCAGATTTTTAATTTTATTGAACAATTCTAAATTTATTTGCTTTTTTTATTTTGAAAATTTCAATAATCGCCACTCGTCAGCACAATAATTTAGCATCTTAATCTCGCTTGCTGTAGAAGCGAACATAAATTTAACAACAACAAAAAAAATTAATGAGCGCTCAAAGTATACATTACAATAATTAAACAGAGGAGGTAACAAAGGAGTAAACCAAAATATAACGGGGGATTGGGTTTCAAGGATATGCTCACATTAACAATTTCCAAAGCCAGGAATATCAGCTCACCTTATTGTTGCCGACTCGAATTGTGCGGAACTTTCCCAGAATCCCTTTCTTTTTGTCACTGAAAGCCACGCTGTCAAAGTGCTCTTCTTCATCTTCGTCTATAGCGCAACTTTCGGCAGCCGGGAGCTCGCAGTCCTTCGACGAACTGGATTGAACCAGTTTCATGTACTTGAACTCGAGCCTGCAATAAAACAGTATATATATATAAATGACTTTTATTTGAGATGAGATTAAAATGACTTTTATTTGCATTTCGCTTTCAGTAAAAACCTCAGTCCCCGGACTTATTACTGAAATTAATTCTTTGGAAATGCTCATATTGATCTATAGGTTTTTGGATAGTGTTGGTTAAGATCAGATCCAGAGGACAGAACTTTCTTTAAATATAAATTTAAAATACATTCTTTTAACATGTTAAAATTGCAAACTGAACGTATTCCAAGGCCAATTTCATTTAGGTAAAAATTCTATGTTCCATTTTTTAGAATAAAAAATTGTAGAAAAATGTTAAAGTACACCCAGTAATAACTTCTGTCAAAAGAATTATTATGTTATCTTGACAACTATCAAAAGTATTTACTATGTTTCTTTTAGAATTACAATTCTATATTTCAGACTGAAGAGTTATATTTGACTTCATATGCATAATATAGAAATATTTACACATAGTATGAGAAGCTTTATTATAAATCCCTCTATAGCATCCTTGAAAGAATGGTTCTTTTTTTAAAATACAATGTATAAATGAATGAATAATCGAATTTCTGATGAAAAAGCTACACTACAAGACTGAAATTGCAGATCAAAGTGGTGATTAGCAATGATTCTATTCAAAAAGACTATAGTTGCAAATCATGGCTTTTGGTGAAGTTAACCACGTTAACAGACTGCTGCTTCAAATAATAGCTGTTTGATAATAAATTAAATATCTGAATGAACACTTTAAGATATAGTATTCGTTTTCGAATATTATTTAATTTCGAATTAATCTTATAAAATTTGATTCTATTGCGCAGCAAAATAATTATTTTAAAGATATCACAGAGAAAAATAATCAAAATCAATGATAAAATAAACATTTGTCTTATTCCTATGAGGCCAGTTTTATTCGTTGTAGAATTCTGAAATTATATGGCATTATTTCAATATGTTTTAAAATGTTATAATATATACCAACAAACATTTAAATACAAATGATACTGTGACAGAGTTAACACTATCAGCTTTCAATTTTTTAAAATAAAAATGGTCTCAGAAATGCATAAACATTATAAGACGTAAAACGTACTAGCATTAATTCTTCATAAAATAACATAGAAAAAAAGCACACATAAAAAAAAGCATATATATTAATTTAAAGTCTAACAGACAGCTGTCTATGGAAATAAAATTTTATTATATCGTCTGCGCTTATCAATGGCCACCTCTGTGGCACAATGATTAATGCATTTCGATGGCTACTCCAGTTTATTAGGTATCGGTGACATTCTAAGTATTGTTATCCAAAATTCTATCATCATCTATCTAAAAAAAAAACCCTCTTACTTCCTATTTTTCTTCCAAAAGTAAACAACCATGACGAGTAACAGGATTCCTATTCCAACTCCCGCTCCAATGAGCATCTGTACTTGCTTGGGGATAACAGTGCATAGGACAGTTCGTCTGAAAGCTGCTTCCGAGGATCCATCAGGTAAAATACATCCTTGTGGTGATATATAGTGGAGGGTTTGCTTGCCCTGTACGCACTCCCCCCTTACGATCTGAAAAAAAAAGCATCAAATTAGAGCTTTAAGTCTCGCATTAATATTTATTGATATAGGGTTGAGCAATAATTTTTGAATGCTTTTTCTAGAAAAGAATACAAATACACTGGACGTGCAAACGCAAAATCTGTTTATATATAAATGCTTTTTTATATGCATTTTTATATAAATCGATAGATTTTGTTCAAAAGCTAATTAAATATCAATTAATTAAAAAGTAAGCAAATTTTTGGTATTTTCGGGTATATTTTCTTACAAAAAGATGAATTTTATACTATTTTTGACAAAAATATTACATTAAATTTTTTTTCCTTACATACGAAAGATTGAAAAATATAGTAATAAGTATCTGTTACTTTCCTTTCCTTGTTTGAAATTAGTATGCAACACAGTGCACTATGTTTCATAAATCATAAACCAAATTTAAAAGATAGGTCAAACATACAAGAACAAGTTATTTTTTTACAATATAAAATACGGCTCAAACAAAAAAAGATGACCATTATTGAGGAGGGAGTCTTTGCCAATCTTTTAAGCAAAAGAAATAGATAAGCCAATTAAAATGCGCAAAAAAATTTATAGAAATACAAATTCATATTAGTGTAAAACATAATTGAATGTAAAATCAAACATCTAATAATTTCCTATGAAATGTTCAGTATGTTCTCAAAATCATATGCATTCATATCAAACATTGAGTCATTTTAATCTGAATTTTTTTTATATACAGTGATTTAAAATCACAATGTTAATTATAATCCTATTACGCCTATAGATTATAGTTAAGAGTTTTTTAATGTTCCATTCTGAAGTCACTCGATGATTATTTAGAAACGAATCTAATAATTTTAAATTATGATCTGACAATGTAAACAATATTTCATATAACAGATTCATCTAAAATAATCAAGCAACACTAGAGCATGGTCGTTTCATCACAGTGCAACTGATATGGGATCTCTTTAGGTATGACTCGAAATTTCAATCATCCGATCCTGAAGTCAAATATACCGCTTCGGTTCTATGTATTTATTTGTTGTTGAAAGTCTGTTTCGATCATGTTTAGTGAAGGTAACCAATTCAAACTATCTTTCTCTACTTGAATGGATATTCAAGAAAATCTAAATGGCCATCATTGCAATTGCATGGAGGCGACAGATTTCAGTGGTCATTGCCAGTTACGGAGAGACCTCTTTCTTAGAAGATACGCCCTATCATGGAGGTAAAGGTAATTTGTACTACAATCTTAATATTTCTACCCAGGTAGCGATTAACAACCACAATATCAAAACCTTTTCATATCCGTATATGTGGCGTCCCGCGGGGTGATAGATGAAAGAGCAAGTAGATAATAGAATCAATAAAAAAATTTTGGAGTGCCTAAAGGTTCAAAATATTTGTTATGTGAAACAATACGCGCTCCACTTGCTTTAATTGATGCAACTAACGATTGCTTTTTAAAGGCTCTCTGCAATATGCTTTGTATCCATGTTTTACTGTATTTTTGACCCTACAAGTTTGTAAACCGTTCTTTGGGAAAACTTAATATGCAACTGGTGGGAGTGGTTTCCTCAAAACTTTCTCGCATACTCCTATAACTTCGATCCCTTTTCTAACAAAGAAGTTACCCCAAAAAGCACCCATCCAAGGGAGTGGCGTACTATAGCTGCGATATATTAAACTTTGGAGAGAATATAGCATTTTTACTGGAATTATTATGCCTTGGCAATAAAACCCTGGTATACGGTTAATAGAGTTCTCAAATGACTGAATGAATTTTCTCAAATGACTGAAATAAAATTTTGATACAAAACTGCACTTGTAGTTACACATTTACATACCAAATGTTATTTGATATATATATATATAAATCGTTGGGTTTTTGAGTTGCTGCGTTTACATATTTCTGAAAGCACAGGCCGATAAGCGGTCAGTCCTTTATTGGATATGATTGAAAATTTGGTAAGTGCCTACACTATAAATGTTAAATCTGGGTACCGAATTTCATCTGTCAAGCTCTTCATTTTATGGTTATCGTGTTAGTTTTTATTGAAAGAGACAGGACAGACAGACTTCCTATAAATGCTCAATATTTGATTGAAATCCACAAATTTGGTGTAATGATACCTCATACTAAATTTTATTTTCCTAACTCGAACCTTTTTTTAAGTTATCTTTGTCAGAAACAAAGAGACATATAACAGACAAACATTGACGGGTATTTTTTTAAATGTATATGTCGAACTCAGCAAGGTCTAAAACGTGGAGATTCATCAAAATGTTAAGTTCGAATTTTTTGACTATTACAATATTTACTCTGTATTATGTGTACGAGAAAGTACTAAGCACTAATTGAATGAAATCTTACCTGGTAGTCGCTTTCCGTACAAACGCGGCATGCGAGTCTTGTCTTCCACAGAAAATGGAAGTTGCAACCGTCGCATGTGCCGTCAGAGCAGGAGGTTGGAGGGATGATCATGCCGCTGCCTTCCATGCTACTGTCGCATCTCAAGGTGATGGTGGTGCTTCGGCCCTCGCTACAAGCCTGAGTCTTCCTGAAGAAAGCAAAGAAGAGTGAGTCTCCACGCACCTCCAGTGTTATACCATGAACGAGTTAGATATGAAAGACTTAATCAAGAAGACTACTGATTGTCATTAGTTATGTAGTTAATTTGATAGCTAGAAATTCAATTTTTCGGCCATTGAAGGAAATATGTATAAAATGCAATGTTTACAATGAATCTTTTAAACTAAATGCAAATTTTTTTTTTTGCTTTTATGAAAAATCTTTAACTTGGAATACATGAACATGATGATATAGGTAATTTTTATCATCATTGTTTTCGTTGTTCTTTAAATTTTGGCAGCTTTTAAATGTTAAAACCCATGACCAAGGACTCAAGCGATACGCTCAACATAAGAAAGTATACATTGCAAAAAGAGGCCATATGAAAAATATAATTTTGATTAATTGATTATTTTAAGCAATATACCTCGAGAATACTTTTTGTCTTTATTTTCACTCATTTAAGAATAAACAGTCAAATAAATTTCGAATTTATGTGCACCATTCTAAATGGAAAAATCTTTAAAAAAACCAATAAACAGTTTTAGAATAGAATTACCGTATTAATGAGAATTAACATGAATATAGGAAAGTCTTAACAATGTCCAATAAAATAAATGCAATAAATATCACCTGTTAAAGAACGGGTATCTACCAGTGACTTTATAGCCTTTAAACCGATTTTTTTATTTATTGCATTTGGTTTTATAAACGTATATAAATTTACAGGCACTTAGAAGTTTAAAGTATTGTGTACTAGTAACAAAAATATGAATAGCATTTTATGTGAAATTAAAACATAAATTTTAAATTATTAAATCAAACTAATACTTCATAAATGACATTTTGCATATTGCATATTGCATGCATTGCAATAATTTAACAAAGAATGTTTTATAAACAGAACTGTAATATTCATATATGGTTTCAATAAAATACAAGTCATTTTCACGGGTAAATTATTAATCATTAA
>JAPMOR010033545.1:507779-599916 GCA_026543865.1 Argiope aurantia
GAGGTGACATATCCGCGAATGGAAATTATCTTCCGAATGTCCGGTCAAGTCACATGTTATTAAGAAAATTTTGCTTCTAGGCTCATAATGTAATTTAGATTTATATAATGAGAATGTGTGAGTTTATATACAGAGAAAATAAATGTAAAAATATAATTCATCTCAGACCATGTTTTGTTTACCATGCATAAAAATAAAATACACATGAAAATAAGAAACATATTCTTCCTTATTTTGAACGGATAAGTTCCTTCTTATCATCATATTTTGCCTTTCTCAGTTAGTCCTTTTAAAGTAGATGAAAAAGGATTAAGCGGCAATGAAACTATTTTCACAATTTCTCTTCTATTCTTCCTAATTTTGTAAAATCTCCGATTTAAATTTTCAATAGTTCTTCAATAACTAATCCCTTTATTTGTTACTTAATTATTTTCAAAAATTATTTCCTGTCAATTTATAAGTATATGGATTTTTTTTTATAAATGATACATTTAACCACGGTATTCGCAGCCAAAGTCAAAATGTGGCACTTAGAACATAAAAAAATTAATAAAACCGGCAAACCTCACACTGAACTAAAGCTTGAAGCGGGATCAAATAGTTGAACCTCTTCCAAGTTTTTTTTAGGTTGATCAATATGTGCAAAATGCGGAACTAACATTCTTAATTTTTAAACGATTCGCAAAAGTTCTGGAAATATTAACGGTTCTTCATAATATGTTTCGAATGTGTTGAAGGTTGAACTTTCAATAAAAAAGAAAAAAAAATAATAATAATACATAGATACATTTAACTTTTTGTATTTAAGATAAGATTGGTGGGAACATATTTATGCTTTTTTGTTTGTTTGCTTGCTGTTAAAATTATGAAACTGCGATTTATTTGAAAGCTTCAGTTAACATGTGAGATATAGTTTACTGGATAATATCTGGAGTTGAAAGGGAGAAGATACTTTTATGTCTAATATTATAATATAAGTATAATATGTTAACATAACTTATTATAATACGTGAAATCCACATATTATCTTAAATAGATTTTAATCGAAAACAGAATTTCAGTTAAAGCAAACGAATTTTAAAAGTTGCCAAAATCTCATTTTCCTTATAATTTATCAATGATATTTAGGCACTAATATAAAATTTAATTAAACATCGCAAGCGGCAATTCGAAATGAAACAAATAAAATTGGTTAAGTCAACATGATTCTATATATCTTTTGGTAATAATTTCTTTTTTCTCTACAATTTTTATAGCCCATCGAAGCTTGATAAAAAAAAAGTGGGTCTTATATTTTCTAGTAAACAATTATTCTACTTTGTTTGTTAATGATGTTTTAGTGCAAAGAGAAAGATGTTTTTTGCTGAATGCTTTTCTGCTGAAAATAAATTAAAATATCGTTTTTTTTTTATTTCCTCGAATCATTAAAACTCTAATACAGAATCAAATTTTAGTTAGAATAGATAAAGGGCAAAAAATGCATATTCGCATTTCTTCTGTGCTGTACAAAACACAAAACTCTCATAAGCTAGAATCTGAAAATAAAACTTTGAGCACTTGTGATGGTCACAGCCTTACCCAAGTTAACAATTTTATGCTGGAGAAGGGGAATAATACCATTATTAGACAGTACGCGAGAAAGTTTCGCCGAGACCAGTCTTCCTAGTTTATAATTGCTATTAATGAAAAAATGATGTTAACATGTTATCTCTCAAGAAACTTTCTAAAGAAGCCTTCTACTCCTGAAAAAATACTCAAATTTTTAATCATACAATATTTCTTCTTCATCGTCTAAGCTGTAGAAGGTCATTACAAGATCCTTACTCCAACCAAAGAGTGCGTGACAATTCAGTCATTTTGATCGAATCAATAGAACCTCAATTACTTGCGATGTTATCAAAGGAAATTTCTGTTAAACTGAGACGATACTTAAAATAAAACTATATTCTTTATAAAGTCAATGAATTTTTAATCATTTCGACTAAATCAATAGAACCTCATTCATTTATGGTGTCAAATGGAATTGCTATTAATTGAGACGATACTTGGAAATAAAACTATACTTTATATAAAGTCAGTGAATTTTTCAGTCATTTCGACCGAATCAATAGAACCTCAGTTATTTATGGTGTCAAATGGAATTTCTATTAATTGAGACGATACTTGGAAATAAAACTATATTTTTTTATAAAGTCAGTAAATTTTTCAGTTATTCTTCAGTTATTTGTGGTGTTATCAAATGAAATTTCTATTAATTGTGATGATATTTGAAAATAAAGCTATATTTTTTTATAAAGTCAGTGAATTCTTCAGAATAAATTGTCAATATTAATAATTAATACTGATTTTCATAATGGAAAAGACTTTTAAAATATTTTTTATCCTGAGGTTATTTTTACAACTCAAGAAATTGTTAAGAGGGATAAGAGAATTAATAAGAAAAGAAAAACGAAAAAAAGTTCATTTTTCAGCACTATAATAAGGATGTGACCAAATCCCCTGTATTTTCAAGGAAAAAAAAAAAAAAGGCATTTTAAATGCCTCGGAAATTTTCGAGTGGTTAAGTAGAAGAAAATATTTCTTTGGGGACACTGAAAAATTCTTCGAGAAAATGTACAGAAAACAACAAAATTCAATAACCATAGTGAAATCTCATACCGTAATTTATTTTATGACTTTTCTTATCAGAGATGTACTTATAATAGTTTCTGCGAAGTGTCATGAGTGTTTCTCTTTTCACGTAATTCTAAGAAAGAACAACGGTCGAATCCTCCTCTCCACAATACCAATGCTAAAAAAATTGCAAGTCAAAAAATTGATAATCAATAAAAGATTTTGATTTTAAATAATCCTTCATTATCTCGTTCCGAGATTTAATCGCCAAAATGCCAAGATATATCGCCAAGATGATGATGATTCCTTAGCAGAATATACAAAGTCGCGACTGCAATCCTGAAGTTGTCAACTAAGCCCGGGAGCATTATAATAAGGAAGTATTAAATATTAATGCGTGGAAGTACTTGCAATCCTATTTTTTTAAATTTCAAAGAAACGATTTGGGGAAAACTTGTAAAAAAATCATGATTTAAAATATAATATCCACTTGCCAAATTTTTTACTATACGAAGTGATTAGTCCTCATCAACAAGGTGAATCGAAATGTTACTGTATTTTCAACTGAATCAAAATAACACAACATTAAGAAAGGAGTTCGGATGTATTTCTTACCCTTGAGCTTCGGTGCCTTGAGGACAAGGTTCACATTCTGAAGCTCCTCCAGATATGGTATTCAGCACGGTGATGTCATAAATTTTGGCAATGTCATTTTGGATGGCATCCGAAGTTGCATTCTCTCCAATGCCGAGTTTTTGGAACACCCAATTAAAAGTGTAGCCGTCGTCCACAGTAATATCATAACTACGGAGATAAAAACATAAATATTCACTCGAACATTCGTACAAAACAAAGATTCAAGAATTAAAAAGCAGAAAATTACCTGAAGTGCTGCTTTGGCGTTCGACCCGTCCAGCTCTGAATCTCGGTAACTGGTTTACGATTAGAGCTCTGCAATAAAGTGAAAAATCAGTAATTAAAAAATGCTTTCAGATAAACCGAATGCTTTCTGAACATGTTTTCGCTTTTCTACATGCTGTCTTTCATAACATATATCTAATTAATATGTTGCTCTTGTTGATTAGATCTCTCCATATGTATTAACATTTTGCTTTACCCTTCTAGTTCTCGAATTGCTTACAAGTTTTCTAGAGATAGCCATTGAAGATTATATTTTAAGATAATCTAAATTGAATATATTCCTTCAAATTATTTATCATACTTAATCAACTATGTTGGATGTATGATTTTAAAATCTGTTAGCACTATCCATATAATAGCAGGAAAACTGATAATCAACTTTTTTTTTAAAGTTGATAAGTTTGGAAATACAGGAGCTTTAAGGCCCCAAACTCCATTAAAAATTTAGCTCGTCACTTCTCTAAGGTCAACTGATTAGGATCATTTCATGCCCCTCCCCCCGCAAATGGCGTGGTGGCAGGCACTTCACGCTATTTTATCTTTAGTCTGTCCATTCCACTGTCTACCTTTGCCATATGTTAGGGACACTGGCGGTCATGTCACAACTAGTGGGCAGTTCATCCCAACTGTCTCTAAAGGTGGTAGTGATGTCTCAATTTCGGTTGCGGGCAGGTTTCAGGTTCCAGACCCGATTCTACCGAAGAACCGTTGCATAAGCGGGTCTGGTGAAAATTAAATCCGTCGGGGCCAAATATCCTCCCATTGGGTGATGTGAAGCTTGGAGAAGGGGTTGTGCCAATTCAGGCATCATTCTCTGACCCTGTTAAAAATTAAGAGATCCGTCCCAATATAGCCTTAGTGTTGCTTTAAAAAACGGGATGTTAACATAACTAAACTAAATTAAGCATCACAACTGTTTCAGAGAATAACTTGCTGAAGTGCCACCAACGACAAGCATCTCTATTATCCGTGCATTCGCAGATTGCTTATTTTGAATGTTGAGGGATGATATAAATTGGAACGCTTTGGATATCCAACAAGAAGAATCAGTTATTTTTCTTCAAATTTGAGACTGTTTTGCTACTGTTTTGTCACCATGGCACCTAGATTGGCGCTATACCTATCCATATCCTTTTGCACTCTAATTGCGATGCTACCAATATCCAAATAAAACACAGTTGTGCATTCCAGTGCAACACAGTTTATTCCCCCTTTTTAAAGCCTAATATGGTAAGGCATCATTTATCCTTTCTTAACTAATGTATCGAATAACTTCAAATTAAAATATTATTTGATCAAACCAATCATCCCATGGACACATAAAATTTTTTATGCGGAGGTATTCAAAAGAATAATCGAATTCTATCTAAATCAAAACTATCATAACCGAAAATGTACTTTATTTTACGTGACATGAAAACAGATCATAAAATTATGTCAGTCCGAAAGTATATGACTCTGAAAGAAGAAGAAAATAAAATTGGGTCACTCATGGAATGAAAAATGTATTGATTTCTGATAAAATTTTGTCCAGTTCTACTTTCATTCGCTATTGTTAAAAAATATATGTAAGCAAAATCTCTGGAAAAAAAATTTCTTTTAGCGATTTCATTTGAAAATAGACAAAAAAGATTCATCACACAGTATATTAATGGGCTACTCAGGTATTTCGATATAAATGAGTAGTCCTCATATATACATTATATTACATTTAATTTTTGATATATTCTAAAAAATAAGCATCAGATTAACCCATGAATTAAATATTATGATTTTACTTCTTTTGAAACTATGCTTTAACAGCCTAACTTCACTGAATAATGTTTATTACTTAGAAATTAAAATGTTACAAAATCGGTTTTAAAAATGAGCAAATAACTGCAGATTCAACAAAAAAAATTATATTCATTTGTTAAAATTATAAATAAAAATTCAAGAAAAATATTTCGAATTTCCTCCTATTAAATTTATTTTGTTTCACTTAGAAACCAGCTGAGATGGTCTCTCAAAATCTTTCTCTCATACTTTTTAATAAAGGTGTTGTCCCGGAGAATGCTTCGTATGGCATAGGTTTACTATAGTTACAAAATATTAACATTTGGCAAGAATTTAGCATTTTTACTGAATCTATCATGCAATCCCTGGAGAATTATTTGGCTATTAATCCCTCGTATGCAGTTAATAGTTTCTGAAAATCGAATTTATGTTTTAGACGTGTTTTTCCCAATCGATTGAAACAAAAATTTGATGCAAAACTACAAGTCACAAAATCTCATATCATATTTGATATATTTAAATCATGGCGTTCTACATGTTTTTGAAAGTGCGGACTGACAGGCTGTCAACCCTTTTTTGGATTTGGCTCAAAATTCGACAAATATCTTCATTATAGATGTTAAATCTGTATATTGAATTTTTTCCATCTAGCTCTCTTCGTTTTGTAATTATCGTGTTCGCTTATATTCGAAAAGCCAAATAGACGGTCTCTGTTTGAGATTCAATAGAAATTAAGAAATTGGATATAAAAACTGTATATCAGATTTGCACCGCCTAGCTCAAAGCATTTTTGAGTTATCTTTGTTGCAGACAAACAGAAAGACCGACAAACGGGCATTTTCCAAAAATGTGTTTTCCAAACTCAGAAAGATCTGAAACGTGGGATAATAATCTCGTCTTAATCTCAAGTTCGAATTTTTTGAAGATTACTATACTTTCTCAATACTACATATACGAGAGAAAAAAAATGTACCGGCTTGTTTGTAACGTAAAAAGTGTACTGGCTTGCAATGTATTTAGAAGCATTGGACGATCGTTGCTTGTTTCTTACCATCATGAATGCGAACACGCAGGTTTGCGAACATTGCAGTTCGAAAGTAAAGCTGATCGTTCCGATTTCTGCCGATTGCCCGTTGATGATTCTTTCTTTGGTCCTGAATCCTGGAACATCCAGAGAGAGAATGAGGTAAGCGTCCAAGCTCTGACCAGAAGTGGTCCGAATGTGATCTCCAGATGGTTGCCAGACGACATTGGACATGCATCCGCCTTCTGCAAAGAAAATTTCAAACCATTAGAGTTTTTAGCAATATTATATTCTAAAAATTTTTATTCTTTGGTTATACATCATTAGGTTAATAAATATTTTTTGTGGGAAGAGAGTGTATTATAATCATAGGAGTGAAAATTGGCCATTACTACATCATCAGATAATCATAAAGCAAAACAATTATTTGATCAATGGATATCATAAGAGTAAACAATGATCAGTTATTTAATCATTGGATAGTTATAAGACTAAACAATTTTCTATTATTAGATCAATGGACAGACAGAAAAATAAGAAATTGCCTTTACTTGATCATTGGATAATCAGAAGAATAAGCTATTACTCATTGTTTGATCAATGGATAATCACAACATTAAAAAATTATCTGTTAGTTGATCATTGGATAATCATAAGAATCTAATATTTCTTATGATTGTATTAATTATTTTCAATCCATAATCCACAATTGTTTATGATTTGATCATTCGATAATCATAAAAATGAGCAATTAGTTATTGATAGCAAGACATCAAGTATAGATTCTTTATTCCATACCTTCAAGTGTCATACATCTTGAATACATTCCTGGAGGAATCTCAGGCCACCATTTGAAAAATAGACCGTAGTTTGGTGCTGTAGACGGTGGGCATTTTCTGCAAGCTGAAAAGCAAGAAAATAATGAATGAATCCGAAGGTCTAAACTCATTTATATGTACCAATAAAATTATTTATACAATCTTGCACGTTATAAAGAGTACATTTCATTGCTTAGTTTCTTTTAAAAAAGAAAACAAAACACAGCAAACAAGTAAGTTATCTCAAAATATTTAAAGATATTGCAATATCAAAATTTGTATATTAACTCTCTGCCAGAGAGTGTTTTTAATGTTGAAAATGCATATATATTAATCAATGCCATTCTGCTCATAATGTCATTGTTAAACAATTTACTATTTTTGTTAAAGCCATGCTGGTGAAACATCCAGTGGCAGAAAGCCAGCAGAAGTAGTTTTTCCAAACATTTTCTACTCATTAAATTTGATACTGGCCATTCTCTGCATCCAAAACTGAATGCGAAATTTCATTTATCATCTTTTATAAGTTTTACTATTATTCTGTTCACTTGAACACGGACAGGCAGATGAATTTCCTATGAATGGATTTCGCTCAAAATTTGAAAGAAATCCACAAATTATTGTAAAAAAAACCACATATCGAATTTCCCCTACTTGGCTCATAACATTTTAAAGCTATCCTGTTCACAGACAGATAGATAGGACATTAGATAAATAGTCAGGTCTAATTCTAAAAATGTGTTTATGTGTTTTATCGACTCAGGAGGAAAGATGCACAGGGCTCGCAAAAATAAATAACCGGATTTACAAAAATGATATATTTAAAACTATTACACATAATGTAAATAACGATGTCTGAAAATAAAGTAAAACATCCCAAATTTCGTTTTCAACATTTTCCAATATACGGCAATAATCTGAAGATGCTGAAAATTTGGTTATTTCTACAACCATGTGTGAATCAATTATCTTTAACACGATAAAGTTTCCTTCCAATGAAGTTTAAATTTTCATAGCTTATCTAAATGAGAATCTTTCACAATCTAGATTGAATATGCTGGAAAGAGTGATTCACTCTTCGTCACATGGCCTTCAAGATCACAGGAACTTAATTAAAGGGGTTTTTTTATAGGTCACACCAAAGACCTGTCCAAATTGTCGAAGACAGTCAATAAATTAAAAAAAAACATCAATATTACATTAAGCACCATTCATAGAATAAAACTTCAACATGCGTGGAACAAACTTGACTGCAGATTATTAGATGCTTGCCGTGTTATGTAAAGTTAAATCACACATTTGTGGAAGAAAAAAACTGGAATGTTTATTTTCATCTATTACTGATTATTTTACGTGTAGTTTTGAAAATATAAACGTTTGATATATCGTTACTTTTTTATAGTAATCCAGTACTTTCTTTTTTTATATATTTTTCATATGCGAGAAAGTAAGAATAGCTGAGATTTTTAGAATATCAAAATAATGCCCTTGAAAATAATTTTGGATGCATCATTACTTCACATATTTAAAGAAATTCCTTTCAGTACATTGATGCCTGCTTTGCTTTATAAGAATGCTAAGAGAGAGCCAAATCATTTTCTAATTTATTTGATATAGTGGCGGAAAACTAAATAGGCTGTGGCAATTTGAAATGGCAAATGTTATGAATTCTATTTCAATATACTTAAAAAAAAGAGGTTCTGCAGTGAGCAATTTTGCCATTTTATAATTTCTCTGCGTACTTTTGGATCGTTTTCACACGACCAAATTTTTTTTTTTTTTAAATCTGGATATGTCCTGTGGTTAAATGAATAATTTGAATAACACTTCCATGCAAAACCCCCAGTGACTTATGTTTATCGATGACCACGCTAGTTTATATAATGAATTTATTAATTGAATGTTATTATTTTTATCTTTAATTCTATACATTGATAAAAACGAATCCAAGGTAGACATTTTTTTTTTAATTTTACCACCAGCAGTTTCAGTGAGAGTAATATTAAAAAAAAGGGAGAAATTTCTTTGCCTTAGTTAATTTCTTGTTTCAAATTTACTTAATTAATTGCACAAAATATTATAATTTATGATTTCAAAAATATCATATTTATTTCTAAAGACATTCATCACCGGTGTTCATTCAGTTTTTATACTTTTGTTGCGACTGATGGAAAAATATCTTCTTTTTTTTCCTACTATGACGTAGAATCTACTTTCTTAACATGTGATTTTCAACTATAAGTTTATAACAAAACCTTAACAACAAAGACGATATGATGAGAGGAATACGTTAAAACAAACTCTTATCATGACTTTCGTTCTTTTTTTTAATTACAGCCAGTCACACCATTACCACAGAACTAAGCCGTACAAACAGGCATTACTGTGACTGGCTGTTATGATCCTTAACTATCCAAATTTTTGCACAAGAAAACAACGGCTAACAAAAGTTCAAAGAATTTTCAAACTGTTGGTAAAAGGCTGGAAATCTTTTCCATCAATTCTTTTAATATTTTTAAATTTTTAGGGTACTGTAATATTGTGTTAAAATTACTATCCATAATGAGCCTTCGTCTAATTTCTTTAAGTTCGACACATTCTGTTATGTAGTGAGTACTGAACTGACTTTCTTTCTTTTAGGAGATTTCTCATAATACTCGCAAAAATATTATTAGACAAATGGGGACCCACGATCTGGGCGTCCCGGGTTCGAGTCCTGGTTCGGGCATGGTTGTTCTCGACCCTGGGTCCTATCTGTCGGGTGAGTGAAAGAGTCCCCCTTTGAAAAGGGATTATGCATGTGAGTGTCATCTTCATATGAGATAAAGTCAGCCTTCTTCCCTCGGGTGCTCAGGGGTCCTTACTCTCAGGCGCTACTGCACCCCTCTTTCCTCGATCTCTTACTTGGTTTGAATTGGAGTTCAATCCAAGTGGGATAAACAACAACAACAACATATTTTTTAATGAAATGATTTTTTAAATGTTTTTAACAAATATCTGAATTATTAATTTAATGAATAAATAAAATATTCGAAATAATGATAATAAATCTGAAATTCAGAAAAAGTATGCTACAAGCTTCCTGAAATATTCATAAAACAACATTAACCATTAGCAAAAATACAACACAAGTGCATCAAACTTACGTTCCGATCCGTCCGAGTAGTGGTCTTTCTCGCAGAAGGCGCACATGGATTGGTTTGAGTACTCCATGCCAGGATTGCAAGGCGGACAAGGGATGCGGTCAGTAGAGGTGGGAAGGGACACGGATCCGGGGACGTCATCCCGGCAGATTTTCGGTTCCACCCACTTGTAAATCAGCTGCGTCAACTTCATCTCGTCGCAGGGGGCGTGGATTTCGTAGTAGTCCTGTTTCGTGCAAGGTGGTCTTTGTAAACATTTCGCGGATCCTTTCGCTGTAAGAGATATGTAAAGACATTTCGGTATTGCAAACATTGTTGCCAAATAAAAATAAGAAACCAAGTGCATTTTCTTTAGGATAACGAAGACATTCATATCTTCCTCCTTAAACAAATCTAAGTACGGAAAATAGAATCGTCCAGCATTGAAGTCCTTCACGTACTACAGAACATTTTTCATAATTTATTTTACATCTCACAAGATTATTCAATAAAAATTTCTCGAATTCAACAAAAAAAAATAAAGTTTACTACAATAAGGAAGCACATTTTAAGGTGATAAGAACGATTACTTATTTTTATACACCCAATTAATTACATACAGAAGAGGCAACAATCTTTAAACTGCGGGACTGGTTTCACCAAATTTTCTCTTACATTCTCTAATAAAATTGCCATGCCAAAAAACATCTTATATGGTATTGGCATACAATAGTTAAGAAATATCAATTTTTGGCGTGAAGGTAGCATTTTTACTAAATCTATCGTGCCATCCTTGGCGAGTTTTTTTAGCGATTAATCCCTGGCATGCGTCAATAGTATCCAAAAATCTAACGTCTTTAAGACACGTATTCCCAATCTATCGAAACAAAAATTTGACACAACATTGCACGTATAGTATCAAAATCTTATACCACATTTGATATATTTAAATCACTGCGTTTTCGAACTATCGCGTTTACTTGTTTTTGAAAATACAGGCAGATAGTCAACCCGTTTTTGGATTTGATTCAAAATTCGACAAGTGCTTACATTGTAGATATTAAATCTGTATGCCGAATTTTATCTCTCTCTCTCTCTTCGTTTTATAATTATCGAATTAATTTATATTCGAAATCATGGGCCTTATCTGAACAGATTTTATTCAAAAAATGTTAGAAATTTGCTAATTTGGTGTAAAGATACCAAATTTGGTACGTGTACCAAATCTCCACCGTCTAGCACAAAATGTTTTAGAATTATCTTTGTCAGACAAACAGACGGTCATTTTCCAAAAATGTGTTTTACACACTCGGAGAAGTCTAAAACGTGGAGATTCATCAAATTTCAAAAGAATATTTTTACGATTACTATATTTTTTCTATACGATATACACGAGAAAGTAAAAGCGAAAGCACTTTAAAAAAATTTCATCATTGCAAACCTGCAAAATTAAATTTTAAGTACAAATGCAAAATTTGAAAAAGCATATACAAAACGCACTTTAAACAGAAGTTTATCATTAGGGAAAAATAAGCTATTTCTTCATTTTCAATAACAGAAGAAAAATCCAGGATGAGATATTTGTAGCAACAATAAAACCGATTTGAATTTCTTCCCAATAGTGAAATATATTATTGTTAAATATGTCTAAAATATATTTTAAACATATTAATTAGTTAAAAATTAATAAAAAAAATTTGAGCAAGAATTAAAGCAAATAATTGAAAAGGCAATCTTTTGAATTTTCAGATGATATAAAAATTAATTTTGTATTGTAATGATTCATGGAGAGAAATCACCAACATTTTGTTTAATTTTTAATTCATAATTTAATTAAAATTTCAAACAAATCGCTTTGAGGCACTTATATTGTCACGTACGTACTTTAGTATGGAAATCAATGACACACACAAGAAGTAGAGCTAAACCAATTTATTAAGTCAACTCTGAACTCAGAACACAGTGACTGACAGATCTTCTGCTTTTATACTAGCATTGAAAGTTCCAGAATACTTTTCTGGAGACAGTAAGAAAAGTTCAGAACACTTATCTGGTAAATTAAAGAAATGTCCAGAATCTTCTGGAACATGAAATAAAGGAAAGCATAAAATCAAGGAATTAAATATTTACACAGACTGTGAAGCTAATTGTCTCTAGCGGGATTCGAACTTACGATCTCTTGATTAAGAGACCGGTGCTATGACCATTCGGTCATGGAGAGTCGACTGCCCTTTTCAATGTGGCAATATTATCTTCCAAAATTTATCTATGCCGTATGTGATAGCTCTAATTTTAACGGTCCGTTTTTTAGAGTGATAATGCATACACATATCTACACTGTTAATAAAACTAAGTGGAGATAGAGACATAGATAGAAATATGATTTGATACAATCTGTTTTCTGCATTATATATATTTAGATGATATTTTGTATTTTGCTACATAAAAGCATCTAGATACAGATATAATTTTAACTTGTCATATAACTCCCAGAATATTATTCCCAAAAATGAACATATATATTTTAATCTTCCTATAAAAATAAGGCAGTTTTTATAATACATTTCACCGCAGTGAATTTTTCAAATTAATGCGAAGAGAAATAATGTGAATACTCTAGATAATCTCAAAAAGAACAAGCGGAATAAAAATCAAATACAAAATCAACTACACAGTATTCAAAACTTAAGCAACAGGTATGTTTTTTGCCATAACTTCACGAGGAATCATCTGAGCGACATGAAATTCAGAAATGAGATACAGCATTTTGTTCTCAAAGAATGACGAAAGCATAGTTGCGCAGAAATGAATACAATGCATACAGTATGGAATCAAACAAAAAAAGGCTTTATTGAACTCATTTTATCGTTACACATGATTGTCTGTCCTAGAGGAAGAACAGCAAGCAGATGTTCCTTAGTAAGGGATATGCCCTCCCCTTACTGCAATGGTTGCTTCGCACCGTCTCCCCATACTCAGCACCAGATTGTCCAACAGTTCTTGAGGTAAGAGTGCCCATTCCTCAATCAGCATCTGTTTAAGTTGTCGGGTGTTCCCAGGAGGATGTAATCGTGCCGCAAGGTGTCTCCCCGAAGCATCACACACATGTTCTATCGGATTTAAATCAGGGGAGCACGCCGGCCAATCCATTCGAGTGATATCTTCACTTTCCAGGAGCTCCTCAACAGCATGAGTCCTGTGTGGCCGTGCATTGTCATCCATAAAAACGAAGTCTGATCCAATGGCACCTGGGAACAGACGCACTGTATGCATTGTATTCATTTCTGCGCAACTGTGCTTTCGTCATTCTTTCAGAACAAAATGCTGTATCTCATTTCTGAATTTCATGTCTCTCAGATGATTTCTCGTGAAGTTATGGCAAAAAACATACCTGTTGCTTAAGTTTTGCACACCAGTGTATAATCGGATAGCATTCTTTTCCTTGTAAATAAATCAAAAGATACAATCAATTTTAAATTTAATTAACTTTAAATAATTTCATAATTTAAATTATTATTGTTTAAAGTTTACTTTAAATAATAATTTAAATAACTAAATAATTTATTACTTTAAATAACTTTTAGCAAACTAAACTTTAATTAATTTAACTAATTAAAATTTAATTAATTTAATTTGATTCTAACAAAGAACTCTAATTCAAGCATAACAAGCAAATTTCAGGTTCACTTGAACTATTTCGCTATTCTATCAGTAATTTAATTCAAATTCTAAGATGTAAAAAACAAGGAATGTTGTGATACTTACGCGAGTACTGCGTCATCGCATCGCATGGCGTGCAGTCAGAAGAACCGGCGTCCGAGAAAGTGTTTTCAGGACAGGGAGTGCAAAGTTTGGAACCTGAGCTGCTGTAATATCCTGGAGCACAGGGGGTGCATTCCGAAGTATAAGCCACTCCTGAAATTCATAGCAGAATTAACATTAAATACATTTTTAAAAACTTATTTGTTTTTATTTGAAACTCCCAAAATCTGCAATGAATTTTGTAAAACTAACTGCCTTTGGCGACCAGTTGGTTCTCCCAGATTATTGACAAATTGGAATGATTTATGGAATGCATATTTTAAAACCTTTTACCATATTGTTTGATGCGACTCAAATGAATCAGCTTACTGCAAGTTAAAAAGTGTATATCATAGGAAACAAAAGCGGAAACGATAATCCTACAACAGAATTAATGATTGGCGAAAACGCACGATTGAATATTTTAATGGATGGTTCTAATTCCATCATAACATTTAAAACACTTACATAAAGTGCATCTAACTGATTTAAAAAGAACTTCAAAACTCAAGAGAAAATTCTACGGAAATAATTAAAAATGTTCTTGATTTTTTTAAAACTTCTTGATTTTTTATTTCTTTTTTCCTCTAACTGAATGTACTTTTTGGTGACATGGCGAATCATCTCTTAGGTACTTCCAATAGTATTTTGTAACTCCCTTAACTATCTATGCGAAGTGTTAAATTCAGTGCAGCTATAAAAACATTCATCGAAGCAATCTGAAATTCGTATGATGGTTGGTTTGCATTTGAATGTTGCCAATCTATGATAATGAATAAGAACGATATCTGTACCACTTACGCTAGCATTATACATATATATAGAGAGAGAGACTTGAACTCTCATATTTCAAATTTAGCTCTTTAAAGGAGGAAACCTGTTTTCATCACTATTACGTGACAAGCGCCTTATTGCCCGAAACTGTCAGAATCGTCAATATAAGAAACGTTCTAAGATGGGTTTTTAAAATGGTTACCTCGCTAATGAGCATGCACGATACTTTGAATCAATTCAAAATAAAAACTGAGTTTATGTAATTTTTAATAAGAAGAGTCAACAAAGCAATCAATAATGGTAAAGGTTTAATAAATTGTGACGTAAAATACGTCGCAATTTATTAAATATGACCTTGAATGAAGTCGCAAAATCTGCGACAGCATATGTTTCTGTCTGAATTTTTACAAATATCAATAAAAATAATTGATGATAATGTTTGATTTAAAACAGACGTTCCTAAATTATGGTTAAATATCCTAAATGAAATAATGTAGATTAATTTTGGAATTCCAGAAACTGTGACGGCTGAAGTTTTTTTGATTATTCCTAAATAATAGAAAATTATTGTAAAAGAAAATTTAAAAGAAAAAAAAACAATATTTGTGGGAAATATCTCCATATATTTTATCAAATAATTGTTTAATATTTATTTAGGGTAAATAAAGCTTTAGTTTTTTTTTTTAATTTTTCACAAGAGTAGATTTTTAATGCCTTTAAAAATTATTTTTGTCAAAACTTCTTATTGAACCAAAGCATTTGAAGCCTTTTCTAAATTACGATATCCCTGATTTCTATCTCAACAAACACAACAATAAAAACAATGAATTATTTATAAAAAATAAACACATTTGAGATTCGCGGTTGTGTGGTGATAAGGTAGGAACCGAAGGATTTCGGTCCGAGCCCCGATTCCTCCAAAGAACGGTCGTGTAAGCTTTCCTGGTGCACGGTAAGTCCGTTGGAGCTAAACGTCCTCCCACTGGCGCTATGTGGAAGTTGGAGGGGGGAAGGGGGAGGAGGAGTGCCAGTTTAGGTGTCGTCGTCGTCACCTGATCGTGGTACAAAATTACGAGGCCTGTACCAAAATAGCTCTAGTGTTGGTTTGAAACGGGGCGTTAATATAACTAAACTAAAATAAATTATAAACACAATTACTATAGTTGATCATATTAACTAAAAAAGACAGAAATACTTGAAATTATGCTTATAGTTGCACATATCATTGGTTTTAAAGCTAACTAGGAGACTTCTATGAAATAGTTATTCATTTACAGCATTAATAGCATTAATTTAATAATTTATTCTTGCATAACAAACAAAGAGCATTATTATTGATTAGTTGTGATCTCAAAGTGGTGAAATCAGTCCATTTATTAAGGCTAATGGCTATGTCACACTTTTATCTTCCCTTACTTTTCGAAATGGAGGGCAAGGCGATTCTTGATGACGTATTTAGATTTAATCAACTTTTATATGAAGTAAAAAAAGAGGAATTGATATAATGATTGTGGCCTTTCCTTGAAGAAAATATGTAATTAAGTAGTGACTTTCCAATTTTTCTTGAAAATGTTTAGCAATAATAGGCAGGCGACCAATCATGAGATATCTCGAGGTCCAATCCAATTGGAGCTTTCACATGAGATAAAAAATTCAAATAAATAAGTGAGACCAGTGATATGTTCGTTAGTTTTCCTAATTATTTTAAATAAATAAAAGAGAAACTCAGCATATTGATTCAATATTCAGTTGATTTTGGAAGTCTAATTAAGAGTCAAAAATTAGAAACATACATGATAACACTTCATTGAAATTTAAATATCGATAAGAAAATATAATAGATATAATGAACAAAGAAACAAATCTTTAATCTAAATTAAACTCTTAAAATATTGTTAACCGCTTAACTGTTTTGCCCGAGTGACATATGTGTATCGATTTATCGAATTTTGATCTTTGTAAGCAAAACATAAACCATTCATAACTATTATAATTCAGTATTAAAATTACTTCGAATACACAAATAAGTCAAGTATTCAATGGATTTCCATTTGAATCAAAATAAATATTACAAAAATAGAAGGTGTCATCTTATTAGACAGTAAAGAAAATAAAACAGTTAAGTGGTTAAATGAAAAAAGTACAAATTCCACTCATGGGTTGTATGATGAAAAATCCAATACATTCAATAACGGACCAAAAACTCTTTATTCTACTCGAAAGCATGAATTCACAGTAGCAAAACATAGACAAAGCGCGAAAAAAAAAAAAAAAAACAGCACACTAGCGGCAAGTCAGCAATAGCAGCACAAAGATCACTGATGATCAATACTCTAAAGAAATTTGACTCAACTACTTGATGAGTTTAGCTTAACTACTACTACTTTTTATAACTTCCGTGATAGGGCATCGAATATTCTAGATTAAACACCCTGTCGTCGAAATTCTCGACTATTCCGTGTCTTACATTTTTGTTGCCAAAATTGCCAAATGGTCACCAAGGCTAGGGGATATTAACCTGGTATCCATTTAACTGTCCGTTAGAGCCAACTGTAAAACTCTTTACCTTGTCATCGAACTAATTGCGTAGGGAAGTAGTATTACAAATTTGTAACAATAAAAATAATTTATTTTGATATCTTACCACTTATTTCGATCTTCTTAATTCTTACAGGTTTCGACTTTTTCATCTTGTCTGAAAATCCCATCCCCACAGTCTTCCAGTACAACACGTTCAAACCAGCTTTCAGCTGAACCTATTTATTACAAGAGGTAAACATATTTTCAACTACGATATAAGCAGAAATTCATGTTTTCGTGCACAGCTCACTTCTAAATACTCAAAGTGAGTTTAGAGAATTAAAGGAAAAAATGTCGAGTTACTTACTGTAGACGTTCTCCATTTTGCTTCTTCGGTCAGGCGAGGCCATTTGTATTTTTCGACGTCTTCTATTGACTGACATTGGTCGTTCTGGGCCTGAAAATAGCAGACGTTTGATTGAAAGCGAGATCTGGTTCTTTTATAGCAAAGCGATACATTTATTGATAATACAAGTTTGATTGCTGTTGAATGGAAAAATGGTCACGGAAATAATGAGAAATACAGAAAGTGACTGAAAAACTTATTTAATGTTTTGTGTCTTTTTTTTTTTCCAAATTAAGAAATAACAACTTTGTACAGAAAATTTCAATAATTTTTTGGGGAAGTGGGAGTTTTAGTCATGTCAACTAACTTTGATAAACTGTATCTTATCCTGAAGTTTTATTTTAAAATTATATCCTTGCAATAACACAAAGCCTTCTTATTGACTAGTTATAGAAAAGTTACGAAATTAATAGACGAAATATTTTTCTGTTGAAGAGATTGGAAAATCTGCCAATATTTTATTTTGCATTATCATTTTAAAAAATAAGACGCAGAGGTGTTGGGTTACCTTAATTGCATATCTAGAGACAAAGAAACTTCATGCAAAACTAGAATTGATGAATAGAGAATAGATTATTTTTCTTTTTTAGTTATTTTGAATACACAGATGAACAAACTTACCTCAAAGTTGAATAGTATAGAAGGATCCGTATACTGGTAAGTATAAGACAGTACGCCGGGTTTGACCAGTTCGACAGAATAACTTAAGGTTGCAGCACATGGCCCGCCATGTGAGGATATAAAAGATTTTTTTGACTTCCAACCATATCTAAAAAAATTAGAAAATAAAAGTTAATGAAATATTTAAATGAGTAATCATTGAAATAAAATATAATGTTATAGAAAATATCTAAAATCTATCTGGTAGGTTATATGGCCAAAAACTCAGGCTCAGTGAGGGATAGTGTTGCTTTAATCTATGTGAAAATATGATACACAGGTTATAAGGTGTACACATAAAAGCGCTTGAAGTAAACAGTAGCACACAAGCAGCAAATCAGTGATAAACAATGGTAAAAGCAAAACATGTTCAATAAGAACTCGCAGAAGATCATTACTCCAAAGTCAGTACCGTTGAACTAATCACGTCTTTCGACTCAATTCAATTGCCGACTTTGTCTCTTGGGTTTTTATAGTCTACGTAACAGAGCATCGAATATTTCAGAATAAAAGTTGGAATTCGAATTCTAATGATCGTCAAAATTCTTGAGCAACTGGATCCTACATTTTTGTCGCCAAATTCATCACTAAGTCGTCAAATGGCCGCTAAGCTTGTAGTTAAGATTAGGAATCATTGACTGAGCATCCATTCAGCAGCCAATATTATCTATATAAATCTAATTTCTTTACTAAGAAAGTTGCTCAGGAAAACAATAATACAAATTTGTGGCAATGTATGTTCCTAAAAGTTATTTACAAACTTTAAGTGTGAGTCAGATTTAGAGAAATAATTTAGAGTTAGGAGTAATATTGGCTTACATCTAACTGTTTACAAGTGCCGTTAATATTCAATCTCCATTCAAACACCTGTTCCTTTGTTACGCGAAATACTATTCTCCATTTTGTAATAAATAACACCTTTAATAAAATCTTCAACAGTAAGAACAAAAGAACTATTGTTAGTGGGAGACATAGCTGAAAGACAGCTTTCAAATCATGACCATCACAAATCTGTTATGTTTAAATGAGAAATAATTGCAACATTTCCCCAAGTATCAAACTTTTAGTTGAAAAACATATATCGGCCCACCGAATAATGGCAATAAAATGAAAATACAGCCAAACTTCATTCTTACTTGGAAAAACTGAAAATTGAGAATTATAGAGTAAATTCCGTATAGACTTTCCGCGATAACAAATTCCCAGGAAAAAGCAACAGCAGCATATTACTTTAATGGAATTCTCGCCTCGAATATGAAGCTGCCTCCGATCTGATGGGTACTGTGCAAAGCTTTGAAAAGCTGAATGCCATGAGCAGTATTTTAATAGTCCATAGTAAAGTGCCGAGTCTAAGTAAACGCGGAGGTGGTTGACAGAACTACTGATGAAGTTCAAGCAGAAAGCTCTTTTCAAACTCGAGCAAATCTTTCACCATTCATTGAAGAATAATGAAGCTCAGAATGAAGGTATATTAGATCTAAAAATATTTTTTTCACTTCGCTTCTTGTAAGAAAAAACACTCTCTTACGACCCCGCAGTTGCTAAAGAACATAGCTTTGGAAAGAAAGGGGGACAACAGAGTGAAAGCGGTCTCAGTCAATGTGTTGAATAAAATAAATATAAACACCAAACGTATAACACAGAATTAATGGAAAATAAATCTGAATGTCACAACACCCTATTTGCTTGAATGATAGCATGCAAAGCGTATATTGCTACAAAATGCTCATTGGACATTTTACTTTAAGTACTTAAGTACTCCAGAGATTTTTTGTTTTGCTAATCATGTATTTAATTTACTTTAAGCGTGTCTATCATGCTGGAGATGATTTATAATGTTATTATCTATGCTACTAGGTTGTTGGACCATAGTAAATTTTATTTTCCACTTCGCTTTCTTTTCTTTTACTTAGTTCGATGAAAATAACTCATTCTAGAGCTTTCTTTTATAACTTAGATCCCATGTTCTCTTACAAAAATATGACATTTTTTTTCTATATATACTTGGTCTACATTTAAAGTTTCTGAAAGGCTTTCTCGAATGCATTGCATATATATTACCAAAAAATTGAGATTTGGTTAAAACGTATCAAAATTCATTTAAAATTTCATTATAAAACCAATGGCAGTGCTCCCGCAAAACCTTCTTTCACACTCCGTAACAAACGCATTATTCTCATCTCTCCCAAGCATAAAATATGTGGATCCTGGGCATTGCTGGGAATGCCAAAAGTTCTCAGATCACATAACAAAATTCATTTATCAAAGTTGTGGCATTTTTTGCCTGCGAAAGTACAGAACAAAAGATCGCCCTTTCAAAAGATTTAATTCAAAATTTGATACTGGTTTAAAATTAATAATTATTTATGAAATTTCGTTTATTAAAGATGTTGCATTTTTGATTTATCATGTTTATATGTTTTCGAAAGTACAGACCGGTAGACATATCCCTTGATGGAATTGACTCAAAATTTGATATCGACCTACACTTTAGAAGTTAACGAGCTTAAAGAGTTAGATTTAAGAAGACACTTAAGAAGTTAGACGTCATGGAGCGTCATTGGGGATTGATATTTGCGTATTTTGAAATAATACTGAATAAACTGATTTTTGAGCTATCATTCAGCACTGCCAGTCCCACTCTCTATGCATTTCACTATATAAAGCGTCTGAATTGGCAATTCATATTGCAGCGATTTAGTCTGAGAATTATTATTTGAAAGAGACATGTGTTCAATTGTAGTAAAATTATTCCATTAGTTTCATAATGGCACTGGTCACTTCAAAAAAAAAGTTAAACCGAGGGGATTGGTCCCCGAAAAACTTTCTCGCATACTCTCAAAAAAGTTTTATCCTAGAGAAACGTCTTGCATAGCACTGACGTACAAAAGTTGCGAAATATTAACCTTTAGCGTGAATTTAGCATTTTTACTGAATCAGTCATGTTATCCTTGACGATTTTTTTAGAGATCAATCCCTGGCCTGCGGTTAAAAGTATCGGAAAATGGAATTTGTGTTTTAGATGCGCTTTTCCCAAATGATTGGAATCAAAATTTGACACAAAATTACGCTCACAAGATCACGTAACAAATTTGATATATTTAAGTCAATGAGTCTTTGAGTTATTGCGTTTACGTGTTTCTGAAAGTACAAACCGATGGATGGTCAACCCCTTGTTGGATTTGGCTTGAAATTCGATAGCTGTCTACACAACAGATGTTAATTCTGTTTATCGAATTTTATCTCTCTACTTTCTCTCTCTCTCTCGCTCTTTTTTTTTTTTTTTTTTTTTGCCGGTGTTGCTTTAAATTATATTCGAACAACCGGATAGACAGACATCCTCTGAGAATTCTTCTGAGAACATTTGATAGAAATTTGTAAACTTGGTGTAAAGACCTTATACCAAATTTCAACCGTCTGGATCAAAGCGTTTATGAGTTATCTTTGTCACAGACAGGTAGACAAACGGGCATTTTCAAAAATGTGTTTTTCGAATTAATGGAAGTCTGAAACGTGGAGATTCGACAAAATCTTCGAGATCGAATTTTTTTGAATATTGCTATACTTTCTCTATACTGCATATACAAGAAAGATAAAAAATGAAATGAACAAATATTAAATATTATTATTTTGTCCATATTATTATTTTTTCTATTAAACGCATTATTTTTTTTAAAACTGTGCATAATTTGATTCATTTACAAAGTATGTGTCTAACTTCATGAACATTCTGAGATTTAAAATTTAATCGTGGCACTGTTTATTTGGAAATATATATCCATAAATTAATTGATTTATTTTTACTAATATTTATTCAGTAAAGCAAGCGATGATAAAAATACACTTCTCCAATTATTATGGAGACTCATAAAAAATTACGACGTTGAAAACCTTCTAATTTATTGTGCTTTAATAACTTAAAAACTCTGGCCGGGTCTGCGACACTCAGACTTTTAGAATATTCTTCTGTTCGAATACTCAACTCTTGTTGTGAATTTGTTAAAGCAATAAATTTGATGATAGATTCTGTCGTAACACAGTATTATTTTCAACTGCAAGATAATGTTCTTATTTATTTGAAAATGACAGATCAGCCCTTTAATAGAAAAATAAGTAGAAAATATTTCAATCAAATAGGAAGGTTCAAGTTTTATATTTAAAAACTATAATTTTTTTCTCTGACGTAGATACCAATAATATCAAATGAAAACATAAGCATGCCACAGTTCAGTGATATTTAAGATGACTTTGTGGTTTTTATAATTTTCTTGCTTTTATATGATTTCAAAAATCAAATGACTGGTATTATTCTCTAAATTTAATCCCTTTTTTTCATTTTTAATTTCTCATATTCATTTTATGAACTATTTCATTTAATTTCTATTCATGGAAATAGAGGTATAGCTTTTCTTTCAAGCAAATTTTTAATTCTTACATTTAATAAAAGTTTCTGTTACTTCTACAACCTAAATGGATATCACATATCGATTTTCTTATGTTTTTATTAAAGAAAGAATACTTTTTAAAATTTAAATTATTAAGATTAGCTTCAAATGGATATCACATATCAATTTTCTTATGTTTTTATTAAAGAAAGAATATTTTTTAAAATTTAAATTATTAAGATTAGCTTCAAAATTAACTTTCACAAAATTAACCCTGTCAGTGGAGTGGAGTCTTCGAATGTTTGACAGCACAAATTATCCGCGTAAATGAAACATTAAATTCGACGCAATGGTGGATTCCGTTTCATTTTATCTTCAGATTCAATAGAGATCCCATTATTAAATCTTCAAGATTTGCTATGTTATAATACAGGGTGTTCATAATTAAAGTGATCCTATGCAGACCCCCTCTAGAGCCCGTTCTGCCTTTCAGAATTTGATGAAACTGTATATACGTTATATGAATACCATGGGGAAAAGATTTATGCAAAAAAAGTTAAACGTCAACCACCAAGAGGAATTGTGGCTCCTATAGGAAGACAAAAAATTTGTCAGAATCATTAAAATTTATTCAGTTACAGAATATGCTCAACGTGTGCTCCACTGACATCAATTAGGTGTTGAAAACGCATTATACTGTTTTCAGTGGTAACACGGTATGGCGTATAATACTGGTTTTCAACTCAGGTTAAGTAATAATTTCTTCTCCAGTCTTTTAGAAATTCTCACAACTAGAAATTACGGGGATTTAAGTCGGGTGAACGAGTAGGCAAGGCATTCGCGAAAACTCTGGATACTATACGATTCTTCCCAAAGTTAGCACAAAGCAGTTCTTTGACTTGGCATCTAATGTGGGGTGTTGTTCCATTTTGCATGAAGACAGTGGTCTGAAAACATTATCGTTCCTGTAAAGCAGGAATGACCTGCTGTTGAAGGAGTTCTCTGTACTGTGTACTCGTTACAATGCACTTTTTTAGACCTTGAGGAGTGAGAGTTTCAAAGAAAAACGGTCCGAGGATGAAATCAGCAGCATATCCACACCATGCAGTCACATAATCAGAATGCAGTGGTTGTTGGTGCAGGACGTTAGGAAGTGGAGCACCCCATATGGAGCAATTTTGATTATTCACTGTTCCATCTAAAGAAAAGTGTGCTTCCTCAGACGATAGAATTTGCCAAGGCCACGCGTTATTAACTTCAACTCTCGGCAAGCAAATTCATGGCGTATTTGGAGGTCTTGAAGTTGCAGCATTTACACCACGTGGATTTTATACCATTTTAAAATGGATTTCAGAATTTTTTCGTAGTGTCAACTACGGAATAGCTAACTTACATGACACCGATCGAGCACTTGCTGAAGAATAGCTGGAACTGGAGGCTTTTTTTTTTCCCAACCACAGCAGTAGCGATTTATTCGACAGTTTCGTTCGCAGTTGGTTTCCGCCCTCTTCCTGGCAGCACATCCAAGACCCCAGTCTCTTCAAATTACATAATCATCTCCTTCGAACCAATTTTAGACATGCGCCCTTTTCTAAATTAATTTAAAAGAAAATATTTACGCAATGCAAGGAAGCTATTGCTGCCGTTTTGATAAAACAATTTTATTAGTAAAGCTCGACCTTTCTTCTGTAAGAGCATGATTAACAATGACAAAGGTACACAGAATAATTTTCGGCCTCTAACTGCAAGCCTCTTTATAAGTTCAACTATAAAGGTTTTAAATTTGGACTACTTTTTTCATTACAGAAAATTTCCTCCATGGTTATGTAACGTATATGTTACTGCCAAAATATGAAATGGCTAAGCAATGTATATAATGCCGGCCGCTTTTAGGCAAAGTGTGAAATATGAGAATTATTACATATTTTTCCTAGACATTGCATATAAAACCTAAGCATTCTATAGAGTGGCAAATGTTATTTAGGCAAAGTATGAAAAAACTGATATGTGTATTATATAGATGATGTGTATTCCTCAAAAATAAAAATATTATTCTGAAAAAATAATGATAATGCTATTAAAAAATTAAGTAATTTACACTCCTTAGTATTTTGACACTCCTGAACACACCGCTAAGTGCAACTGACAAATTCTGAGCCTGAGGCGTCCGTTAAAAGTCACGTGCCTTGCCACGTGATATTCAAAACTAATTGGAGGCGCACGTTAAAAGTCACGTGCCTTGCCACGTGATATTCGAAACGAATCGGAGATATATTTCATACTCTACCGGTTTCTCATTTGACATTCTATAGAAGTAAATGTTTGAAATATGATTTGTTTCATAAATTGCCTGTTAGTTTTATGCATTACATACAATACCAGGCATTCTATAGAATGCTTAATTTCATACTCTGTGGGTAACATATATACCAAGTTTCATCAAAATCCGATTGGCAGAACGGGTTTTAGAGGGTTCTGATTCGGGTCACTTTATTTATAACTAGCCCCCTTTGGCGACCAGCCGGTTCGCCAATCTTAATGCTCGTTAAAATTTTGATAATTAAATATTTTATGTAATTCCTACTTTAATAGCTTCTTCATTAAAATATTTTCAAATTTCATTTCACTCATAATATTATAAAGGCCTTCAGTCGTAATCTGTATCTCTATAATTTTCTTTTAGAATTTATGCTTTAAATTAAAGTGTAAATGATTAATTTGCAATTAGTCTAATAATATTTTTTTTACTAAAACAAAGATTTTTTTTTTTTTTTTTTTTTTTTTGTAATATGATTACTGAAAACAGAGTCACTGAGCATTTCAACCTTATGGGCACTAAAGGATATCTTTCTAAATTTATGTAATATCTCAAGAATTTGTCACCAAAATTTTTTCAGATTCATCAGAGCATGTCTATTAATTAACAATGTTTAATTTTAAATGCATCAAACACTAAGAAAATAAACAGAATCGTTAAAAATAATCGGTCGAAAACAGGTAAAAAAAATTACTTAAAAAACGATGAACTTAAACTAACATAAATACAAAAGCATACAACTAACCTAAAAATAATTTAAATCTAGTCCGCTTCCGTTGAAAATAGATGTAAACAATCAGAACACAATGCGTATGCGTGAATTTTCAACGCCAGTTACGGTAACGCAAATGCGTGAATTTTTCTACGCCAGTTGGGGTCACGCTATGCAGATTAGAAATTTTTAATTTCCTTTATTCTGTTTTATCTTAATTCAAAAGTACTTCAGAATAAATCTGAAGGATCGAATCATTAACAATGTTTAATTTTAAATGCATCAAACATTAAGAAAATAAACAGAATCGTTTGAAATAATCGGCCGAAAAATGTTAAGCCTAAGCCTCATTAGCTTGGGGGGAAAATGCTGAAGCCTTACTCATTTGGTGGTGGGGAAATGAAGATTTTTTTGGCGGGAAAGTTAATTTTTAATTAATAATAAAAATTTTAATTAAAATTTCCAAAAAAAGGGACCCCGGGTACACACCCCCGACCTCCACAGTATACACGTACCAAATTTGGTAGCTGTAGGTCAAATAATCTTTTCTGTAGAGCGCCAACACACACACACACACACACACACACACACACACACACACACACACACACACACACACACACACGCACACACACACACACACACACACACACACACACACACACACACACACACACATTCAGCTTTATATAAGTATAGATTACTCTGTATTTGTACATAGAATCAAATAAGTACAAAAATTGTATTTACGTTCAGGGAGAGAGTAATTTTTATTATTACACATTGGACATAGATTTGTGTATTATAAAGGTCACTTTCGAAAACTATTTTTAAAATATTAATTGACTATTATTTGAAAAATATTAAACGACAACAGTAGATGATATTAAACGATAGAAAGTGTAACAGTATTAGGGGCTCAAAATGTAAATTTTAAAAATATATTATTGGGAATACCAATTACCAAATGTACCAGTTACCAGACACCAATACCAAAATGTAAATTTTAAAAATAAATTATTAGGAATACCAGTTAGTTCAAATTATTAATAAAAGAATGAATTAAATTTTTTAGCGACCATTTCTCTAGTCATTCAAAAGGCGATTAGAAATTTAATAAAACAGATTTTATTACTTATTCAATATAAGAAATGACTGATTTTTAAATTAAATCTCAACCTCTCATATCCTCTCAATGTTTAATTAATAACTAAACCTGTTGAATTTTCGTGCATTTCATATTTTATGTTCAATGTAACTGCAGTGTTCAATGTGTAACTGCAGTTAATTTTACAAATTAACTGCAGTTATAATGACTTTTAGGTAGATTCCTATTGGAAAACTACCTATTGCAAAGATTCTCATTCATATATATATATATCCCTTAGCACTCTAGAGGTGACTCATGGTCATCATTTTAAACGGTGAATCATTTTGACGTTTTATTTATTTATTTTTCAATTTTTATTTTTAAAAATGCCTACAGAATGATAAAAAGATGTAAATTAACTTTTCGGGGAAATTCAACTTGAAACAATTAAATATATTTATTTTTCGGAGCAATAAACAAGCCCTTTTATTAGATGAATAATTAATTCTACAATTATAGAAAAACAAGTAATATATAAAAAACAAATTTAAAGTCAATTCCTACTTTCGTAAGAATTGAACTCGCTTTCTTCACCTTTAGGTGAAAAATACTGAAATCCTTGACTTTTACCGATTGAGCTACTGCTTGTTGATTTCAATTTTCATTAAAAACTGCTAAAACTCTATTTAAAGTATTAAAAATTAATTAAATTTAATAATTAATGAATTAATATTTGAAAAAATCTGTATTCACATCATGTGTCATCCACTACAAATTTAAAAATATGTATTTAAACTTGAGTGGATGAATAAAAAGTATTTTATGAACGACTGAAAATTTGAACAAGATATATAAATAAATATAGGGAGAGTGTGAACTAATAGAAGGAATTGAATAAATCCAATGAGAGAAATTACCGCCTCATTAATATTAACAAATTTTGTAATTACAGTTTTTGGATAACTGCAATATCTTAGAAGTTAGGGGTAGAAAAATGATTTCACGTCTTAACTTTGACTGTTTCTAACATCAACAGTTTATGTTCTCAGATAATAACTCAGATGTAAAGGAATTTACTTTTGCCTTCCAGATTGCCGAGAAGAATTTTTTATTTTTCATGACGAATTCATTTTGAAATTAGAAGCAAGTTCACAATTTATACATTTGCCGAAAGTTCTGATTTTCTGCGTTTAGATGAATTCTACATAGTTCGCAACTGAAATAATACAACGAACTTCGATATAATTTTCCTTCGAAGTTTTTAAGGATCAAAAGTTACTACTTACTCCGAGCAGTTCACTCCGGAATCCGTGGCAAAATTATGCAGTAATCGGAAGTTGCTCTCGAAGGATTCCACGGAGACGTGAAACCCGAGGGGGAGCTGCTCCCACGAATCGAATTTGATTCCTCCGCCGAGGGAATAAGTGCCAGGGGGACACGATAAACACTCCAGTGTTGTACGATTGAAGTACGTGCCAGCGTCACATGAAATACCTACAAATAGAAAATTAAAAATTATTAATGAATTAGTTTTACATTTCGAGAAAAGTTGCTTTTTAATAAAAGTGATTTAAATAAAGTAAAATCCGTAGATTCATCTTTTCCATATCGTTTGGTATAGTGCTGAAATTTTAAGCATGTTTGGATTTCTTTTTACACCAATGAAATCATCTTTAAGCTCTCTAATCATCATATAGATAGATTTGCACCTCTGATTAATTTTAATATCAAGAATAGAATAATTTGATTACTTAAAGTTGGCTAAAGAGACTATATATAGTATTATCTAACTGCTGAGTCAAAAAGGGGATGGAAAATATTTACTGCTTCTCCTGAAAATATTCTTTGAACCAGCGGGAGTGGGTTTCTTGCATACTCTCTAATAAAGGTGTTATCCCAGTGAGCACCTTGCATGGCATTACCGTACAATAATTACTAAATATTAAATTTTGATGCGAATTAAACATTTTTACTGAATCTATCATGTCATCCTTGGCGAGTTATTTGGCGATTAATCCCTGGCATACGTTACTAGTAATCAAAAGTCGATTTTTTGTTTTAGACATAGTTTTTGAAACCGACTTTTACAAAAATTTGACAGGAAATTACATTTATAGTCGCAAAATCCTAAACCAAATTTAATATATTTAAGTCATTGAGTTATAGCTTTTATATGTTTTTGAAAATAGAGACCGACAGACGATCAGCCCGTTGTTGAATTTCGATAAAAATTTGACTGGCATGTATGCTAAAGATGTTAAATCTCTGTACTGAATTTTATCTATCTAGCTCTCTTCGTTTTGTGGTTATTGTATATATTTAACATATATTCGAATAAATAGATTTCCTCTAAACGGATTTTGCTCAAGATTTGATAGAAATATAGAAGTTTGGATTTAAGTCTGTATACCAAATTTCAACCATCTAGCTCAAATCGTTACTGAGTTAACTTCGTCACAGATAGGTGGACCTTTTTCAAAAATGTATTTTCAATCTTAGGGAGATCTAAAATGTGAGAGATTCGTCAAAGATTTCGAATTTTTTGACGATTACTATACTTTCTATAAACTTTGTATTCTAGAAAATAAAAATGAATAAAGGTATTTCATTCTCATTGCAAGATCAATATAATCAAATAAAGTGTACGGATTTCGACTTTATCGAATATTTTCGTAGCATGGAAAGTTTAATTTTCAGCCAGACTTTTCATATATAGAAGTGAATGGAGTATGCATTTTAAAACAGTAAATCCTCACTTTGACTGATCAAACCCAAGTCTAGAACTTGGTACACATGCACAGTTTTGGCGTTAAGATTGCATATTCAAGTTCGTTTCCTGTTCGAGTAATTTTGGTCGTAACTAGATGGACATAGTTCCAAAAATGATATTCATTAATTCAAAGAGGTAAATTTACACCATCGAAAGTCATTAAAATCTAGAGATCGAATAGTTTTGATTGTTATGACACTTTTTCTCTTTAGTCACTCCGTTAAATTTTTTTCAGGTTCGAGACCCGATTCCACCGAAGACCGAAGAACTGTCGTGTAAGCCGGTCTGGCGAACATTAAATCCTTCGGGGTCATACGTCCTCCCGCTGGTGTGGTGTGGAAATTTGGAGAGGAGGATGCCAGCTCAGGTGTCGTCCTCATCATCTGACCACGGTTCAAAATTACGAGGTCCGTCCCAAAATAGCTCTAGTGTTGCTTTAAAAATGGGACGTTAATATAACTAAACTAAACTAAAATCCATTAAATTCTTTTAATCGATTTAGATAAGATAGTTTCAAAACCGCATCTCAAATTCATATTTATGGATGTAAACTGAAGAATGTTCTGAAAATATTGGGAAAAATATGCGAACATATTTGTAATAAATTGAAAATAAATTTGTAATCAATTAAAAACAACCATATCAAGGTTTTGATAAATTACCAGCTGAAATTTGATCTTGGATAGATTATTGCATTTGTTGAGAAGTGGAAATAATAGAGTTGTAATAAATTAGAATGTATTGAAGTTGATGCATTTTTCCTTATTTTTTTTATAACTGATATACCGATGAAGATGATAGACGTTGCAAAATGTGGTAAACCTTTATTCACGTCCGTCTCCTAATTTATCAAAATAGACTGCTCCGATATCCCTTAAGTCACAACTGTCAACTCATCAGAGCTGATTAAATAGTTACTCAAATAATATTGAAGGCAACATTATTCAATGATTTCAAAATTATGGAGGCGACATTATTCATTGAATTCAAAATTATTGATGTAACATTATTCACTGAATTCAAAAGTATAGAGGCAGCATTATTCATTGAATTCAAAATAATAGAGGCAACATCATTCATTTACTTAATTCAGAATTATAGAGGCAACATTATTTATTGAATTTAAAATTATAGAGGCAACATCATTCATTCATTGAATTTCTTATTGATTATTGAGGCAACATTATTCATTGAATTCAAAATTATTGAGGCAACATTATTCATTTAATTCAGAATTATTGAGGCAACATATTTGGAGGTAATGGAAACACTTACGGCAGTCATTTACTCTGGTTGGTGGATTAGGAGCTCCTCCAACGCACGTGAGTGGTTTCGGAACTGAGACCCGCCATCTGCCTCCACTCGTATCACACTCCGTGAATTCATAGTGGTAGTCTTTCTGGAAAAACAGAAAAAGAATTCGATTGTCAATATTGATTACCTAAACTCCACAAATAAAATATCTAATTTATGCTAATCCTGACCATCTGTGGCATGCAACTGGTTTACTTGGAATAACAGTTGTTTTTGATTTCAATTACACCATTTTTCCATAATTTGATTATTATTAATATTATTTTATAACAATTGATATTATACATAACTTGGTGATTAAGTGTTCTTAAGCATCAAATTCCTATAAATATCGAAACTGTATTATTTCAGTACCATTACGTCTATTCCATTTACAGTGTGCATGAACTTTCTTAATGAACCAAAGTCCAATGCCATCATACTACCCATAAAAGCATAACTTCTCAGATAATTTATCTTCAAATTACACGTTGTCTTTTCTGGTAATTTCAATTTTTTAATTTCTATGCATAGTGCGCAGAAAATATAAGTTCAGATTTCCTTCCTTAGCTTTCAACAATGGAAGAAAATTACGCGATTATATATTTGATGAATCTAAGAAAAAAGTTCGAATTTCATTGAAATAATGAACATTATTTTCGAAAATTAAGAAAAAATTGACCCCATCCATGCATCGTAACTAAATTGATATAACTAAAAACGTAATTCTTGAGTTTTAAAACGGCTTAAAACATCAGTTTTGTGAAGCAATTTTTTCAAATATAATCCTATTAGAGGTATATATTTTGTTATCGTACATTAGAAGTACATATTTTGTTGATATATAACACAGAAATTAAATGTCTTCAAGACTATAATTCCTCTGTTGTTAAGTGTAATTATCTAATTCACACTAAGTTTCTTTTAAGAAATGTAGATATCTAAAATAACGAAAAATTGATCAACATTATGACGTCAAATATTTTGATAGTTACATTACGCTATATATCTCCAAAAAGAGTAAAAATTAATTAAATAATCATTAACTTTGTAATAACCAGTGGGAGATGCTTCACCAAATGTCTTTTGAATACTTTCTAATATAGGTGTTATCCTTCCCCTCCTTCTCCCTAAAAATTGGGAAACTTAGTCCCGAAAGCTCAGATTTTTATTTTCAGTATTTCATATATAAACGTTTTGTTTTTACTTGTATAATAAAGAAAACAAAGCAGCATTTCAGGCATCTTTTTGTCGGCATATTTTAATGAGAATTTGATACAGAACTAACTATAATTTTAGTAAAGAAATCACATATCTAATTTCATATATCTAAATTACTGCGTTTTTGCGCATGCATGCGAATATACAAACAGACAGGGGGTCCACCCTTTGGCATATATGATTCAAAATTTATTACCTATCTCTATCTTAGCAAAATAATAATAATAATACATAAATAAGTGAATCTATCTTTTTGAAGCTAAATGTTTTCACCTGTACATAGGAGACTGCGGCATGCGATTAATAGTATCCAAAAATCAAATTTGTGTTTTAGACGCGTTTTTCGCAGCCGATTGAAACAAGAATTTCACACAGTGTTACAACTGTAGTCGCAAGATTCCATACCAAATTTGATATATTTAAGTTGTTACGCCTTTGAGTTATCAGACTTACCGTGTTCCTAAAAGTGCAGACCGACAGACATTCAATCCTTGTTGGAACGGGCCCAAAATTTGACAAGAAACTGCACTTTAAATACTAAATCTGTGAACTATACCTGATTTACCCAAGTTGTTATCTCATTTGTATACATGCAGAAGTAGAAGGCAGGTTTTGTTCAAAATTTGTTAGAAATCTTCAAATTTGATGTGAAGACAGTATACCGAATTTCAATCGCCTAGCTCAAAGCATTTTTGAGTTATCTTTGTCACAGACAGAAGAATAGACGGAAATTTTCCAAAATTGCGTTTTTCTAACTAACGGAAGTCTAAAGATTCGTGAAAGTTTCTCATTCGTCAAACTCCCCCGGTCGAATTTTTCACGATTACTATACTTTCTCTGCACGAAAAAGTAACAATATATTTTGATCTGAAGCGTGTAAATTTCGTCCAAATCTCGACTTTTAGAGGGTTTTTTTTTTTACAATTATAATTTTTTTTCTTCGTATACTTCGTGTAAGAGAAAGCAAAAAATGACATTTTTTTTCAGCTAAATTACGTCATATCAGTATCCAAATACATTTATTATATCAATGAAACTTAATTATATAATCTAATCTGATACTTTGTAGATAATTTACTTTATAAGCTTCGAATAAAGGCTTTCTTATAAATAATACCTGGCCTTTGTCGATCAACACTCACATAAGCGAAAAAGCCCAGATAACAGTGTCTATGATCTGTCAACGAACTAATCAAGCGTTAAAGAAGGGGGAGTTGACAGATTGAGGAAAGAGTAATGTGTCTTTGGGGAGCAGCAAATCAATTTGTGTCCAGATGCACAGAATTCTTGATAATATGTAAGCCATTGACCTAAAATCTAATGTCGAGCACATAAAAATGTCTAGAATTCTTTGTTTATATACAAGACTAGATTAAGTTAATGCTTTTCGAATTTAATATTGAACTACAAAGCTCAATTAAAAAGTAATTTAGGTTTATTTGGTTGTGTTTATAGAAAGAAAGCAAACGATTTATTTAGCGTTTTAATTTAAGAAGATTTGGGAAATGTGTGATAAAATGAAATTAATACGCAGTAAATAGGCACTGATGATTTATTTTACCAAATTATATTCTTTTACTTTATTTCTTTTCTTTGTAATTCAGTTTTAAATTTCACAGATACTATATAATATTTTGAAATTTTAGCGAATAAATTTCAATGAATAACATTTTATTATATTTTCATTTTTTTTATCGATAACAAACGATCGAAATTAAAAAAAATTTAGATCGTTTGTTTTTCTAATTCCTATTTTTCCCGTATAAACAAAGTAGGTAATATTAAACAATAAAACGTATAAATACTATGTATGCTTAGCACTTACAATAATTATTTAAAAAGAATTTTACATAAAAAGATTTTTATTTAATTTATAGTTTATAAAGTGACTCGGAAAATAATTTTCTGAATTTTAAAGTAGATGTCTTGTGAATTTAAGTTATTTTTTATTAATTTTGGAGTTATGTCTGTTTATCTATGTATGAATATCTTAGGCAGGAAAGAAATGAGCTAGATGAATGAAATTTGATATGCTGCATCTCCATTAAAAATTATGGATTTCAGTCTTTTTTTAACAATACCCATCTACGAGAAATCTGTCTATCTACCTGTGTATGTGCATATGAACAAGATATTTCAAAAATACAGAAAGCTAACTAATTGAAATTTAGAATGCGGTCTGGACACCGATATTGCTGACTTGTATCGAATTTTGGATCCTATGATGATTTATATTGTATCTCGGTCCCTATATTGACTTATATCGAATTTCAAACCCTATGTTGACATAGGACTCTGTGGATAGAAGGGCAAATTAACTCGCTTCATTCCATTTCGAAACTGAATGTAAAAAATACAGTTGCATACAAATACAATAGCAATCCAATTATCCGAAACTAATTGGAACAGAACCTTATCCGAATAATTGTATGATTGACGAAAAAAATTATATTTCTTAAGAAAGGAAACAAAAATTTACCTATAACATATTAATTTTAATAGATACAAATACAATATTGTTTACATTTTGTACACTTGTGTATATTATAAAAATATCATGGCTTGAACATATTGAGTCAGTTATTACATAGTCAGTATTACATAGTGAGTCAGTTATTTTGCTGTCTTTACTAGTTTTTACTCGAGAAGCTTTTATTTTCGGATTTTTTCTTTTGATCTTTCCTATCAAATCGTTCTATACAGTTGAATTTCAGATATTTAGAGAGTCTTCTGGAGGAAGTACCCGATGTATTTTCTTTTCTATCATGAAACAAGTTCATACGGCAAATGTGTTACAGCTTTCAAAAAATTTTCTTCGAAATTTTAATGTAATTCGGCATTATTAATTCTTTAACTAATTCATTAATCAATTAATTGTAACTTAACAACTTATAATTTACAAAATTCTTGAACTACTGCGCTTAATAATGCAATAATCTATTGTCGGATAACACCGATTGCTTCAGAATTAAAGAAAATTATAACTGAAAACATGTAAAGGCAAAATACATAGGCAGATAACTGATTTCAACTTCTGTTACAAATCAAATCATGTACAGTTCCAGAACAAAATGTGTACAAAACCCTCGTGACAAGCGAAAAAATAAATAAATAAATAAATCAGGAAGTATCATTCCTACATAATCCCGTCACGTCTTTCCGTCTTTCGCTCTCTTGCCCTTGTCCAAACAGTGTCCTCTTCTTGATTCTATTTAGGCTCACGGCTCCATGGAAACGCTAGACTGCGTGAAATCGGGAGTTTTACGGTTCACAGCATCAACTGAACCTAAGTGGCCGACGTTGATGGAAATTTATGTCTTGATTGAATTACTAAAGAATTCATTTCGTAATTGTTTTGAAAATTGTAATGAAATCTAATATCTATCGACGTTTTATAAATAACTAGCTGTTCGACCAGCAGCTTCGTTAACGTCTAATATGTATGCAAGACAAAGCGATTTACATTTTTAAATCTTAGAGTTTTTATATTTTACCCATACGATGTTTTAATTTCAATAATTATTATTGTAAAGAGTCCGAATATACCAGAGGGAGTGGGCTCCCCAAAACATTCCCGCTTATTCTCTAATTAAAATATTATCCTAGAGAACGCTTTACATGGGATTGGCGTACAATAGTTACGAACCTTTGGCGTGAATTTAGCATTTTTACTGAATCGATCGTGTCATCCTTTGTGAGTTATTTGGCGATTAATTCCTGCCATGCGGTTAATCGTATCCAAAAATCGAATTTGTGTTTTAGCCGATTGGACATTTTACAACCGATTGGAACAAAAATTTGACACAAAATGCACTTATAGCCACAAAATCACATACAGAATTGGATATATTTAAGACATTGCGTTTTTGAATCATCGCTTTTACGTATTTCTGAACTATACAGTATCGACAGACATTATCGATTCTATACAATATCGACAGACATCATCGATTCTATACAATATCGACAGACGGTTAATCCTTTGATGGGTTTGACTCACATATGAGGGGCGTCTACACTTTAAGTATTTAAATTTGAGTACCGAATTTTGTCGATCTAGTTTTCTTCGTTTTGTATTTATTGCTTTAATCTATATTCGAACAGCTGGACACACTGACTTCCCCCAAATAAATTTTGTTCAAAATTTGATAGAAATCAGCAAATTTGATATAAAGACAGTACACCCAATTTAATATTCTTAGCTCAAAACATTTTTGAGTTATCTTTGTCACAGACAGATAGACAGATTGGCATTTCCGAAAAATGTGTTTTTTTCGAACTCAGAGAGGTTTGATAAGTGAAGATTCATCAGTTCGAATTTTTTGTGAGATTACACTACTTTCTTATGCTTTATATACGAGAAAGTGACAATTATTTTAAGGTTTTGGCATATATATGTAATTATTGCTTTGAATAACCTCTTAAATTTTGGCAACATGTAGTAACCATTAAAGTTTCTACGTTCATAGCAGCGATTTTAAATGATGAAATTTTAACAAAAGATTATCATTCTCAAGAAAACGCATTTATAAACCTTTTGATTCAGATACTTGATAGTTGCTTTTTTTTAAATAATATACTGATTGGAATTTTTAGCAAAAAAAAAAAAAAAAAAGCAATGCCCTTGAGTAAAGGCATTCAAATTAATACAGTACGTCAAAAGTCTTCAATGATCAAAGAATAATTGCAGATAGCGCTTATTAAAAATTCTTCTTGTTTGAATAAAATCTTTGATAGCAATATTAATTTGCGATTAAGATTATGCTTGGGTCATACAATTTCTCTAAAAGAGTAATATTCTAAACAATTCAAAGAAAATATAGAATTCAGTATGCATTCAATAGAATATACATAGTTAAAAAAATTGCAGTAACTTTAAAGGACAGCTTTTTGAATCATGTATTGTAAGCTGTCTCGTGACAAATTCAATTCAAACACAAATAAAAAGAAAACTGCGTAAGAAAATTAAAACAAAAAAAAACGGCCCAAGAAAATAACTTCAACATTAGCAAAAGCCGGCAAGTGATAAATGTAATTCAACAGAAAATAATCCATATTTGAAAGAAAAAAAATATTGTTATAAAATTCGTTTAAATTATTTTTAAAAAATAAATAAAATTAGAAAAATAGCCCTTTAGAAATATAATTTAAACTAAAAAGGTAATTTATAAAATTTTAAAATGATATAAAAATAATATTTGTATGGTATTTTGATCAGAAATTATAGTGGAAGTTCACGATATTTTTTACCCGAATTATACTCCTTTATGAGGGTCATAGAAAATTTTTAATAGCGCAGTATAAACTTCCAGATGCTAAGAAACAGGTTAAACAAATACCGTTCTATTTCGTCAAGGGGTGTGAAATCGTGTAAGATTTAAAAACAAACAAACAAAATGCATTTCCAATTGCTGTAATTATTGTTTATACTTCAGCAAATGTGAACAAAATTTTAATCATGTATTGTATGCGAAAAAGTAAGTATATATTCGATATTAATAATCCACGAAATCCTAATACTCCCATAATCAACCGCTTTTTAGTTAACATATTTTGAAAAGCAAATATATATATATATATATATATATATATTATATAAAATATTATAGTAAGCTTATTTTAAGGGTTAAACAATAGGATATATAGCAAAACAGTCTGTTATGTCCTGAATGGCAAAAGGTTGCAGTTGAATTTCAAAATACTTGAGTTCTTGAAGAAAGATGAGCTGATCATTTTGTCGACAAAAGCTTGTGATAAAAATAAGCTTTATGAAATGCGTGATTGGACAATTTTTAATTTTTTACCAAGTTTTTATCTATAGGCAAAATATTTTATGCACTTTAATAATACGTGGGATATGACGGTAATTACAACGCAACTGTTGCACAACGGATTGGCATTTCATTTGAATTTATGCAGAAAATTTTGAATAAATATTGCAGCATACAAAACTTTTCTATCATTTGCAAATTCTTATTTAATTATTAAACTTTAGAAATCTTTTTAAATCAGTGAAACTCATCAATAAAAAAATAAAAAAAAGTATACTATAACATGACTAAAACATTAACACCGCGTTTATATTTTAAATGGTCTTAAATCATAAGTTACTAATTAATGCATAAGATAAATTAATTTTTTCAAGCTTAGAATAGTTTTGTTTAAGTACAATGAAATATAGATTCGATTTTGCATGTTACTTTTTACATAATTAAACAAATACACTTTTGACTTTTATAATATGATTTTTTATTTTCAACACAATATTATAAAAATATAAGAATTCCTAAAGAAAATTAATCACCATTAAGGGTAACAATATAGATTTTTAAAATATATAAATTCATTTAAAAATGAATCTTTATAACTTACCAGCACAATTTTTTAGCATTATTTTGAAACAAAAGACGACCAACTTATGTTTGAGAAGTTTTGCATTTCGAATATTCTTGAATAATATAAATACTTTAGAGAAAACGTTCCGTTTGTTTGACAAAGTCTTTTACTTATCTTCAAAGAATTATTCCTGGAAATTGCTGACGATGCTGAAACATTAAGGCACTTCTATTTGTTCTACAAGCTTTATCTTTTTGTTTGCACCACCTGTTCTATCTATTCCATTTCAGAGCTATTCACAAGTTCTCAATACAGAATTCAGTAGTTCGAATAATAAATAATTTTAAAAATGAAAGACATTTGAGATAACATTTACATTCAATATTATTTTCAAGAGGCCATGTGAATATTGATTTCCTTTTTGGAATAATAATATAATCATTCAGAAATCGCAAAATTATTTAATGTTATTATTTCATAATATTGTATAACGCATGATTATAATGTGATGAAAATGTTTTTTAATAGCTGATAACAGCTGTTTAAAAAATCCAAGCATATTTTTCTTTGCACAGTAGAAAGGAGCAGGTGAAATAAAATGATTTATACGTTAGTTAATGACACAGAAATTCATGATGTGCTATTTTTATTCTATGTTTAAGCGTAAATGTGTCTTCGACTTTTTTTCGACTTGAACTCTGATATATTCTTACTAAGATCGGCCATACCATGTCAGCTTAATTATTCATAATTATGAGATCTTTTTATTTTTTATTTTTTCAAAGAAATTTTGCAACATCATTTTTTATTAAAAACATATTTAGCTTCTTTGACTTTTTTTTAAAAAGAAATATAATAATAGGAATAATTTTAAGCAAGCAATACGCATGTAACAGTAACTTATTAATATGAAAAGCTAATAAACAAATGTTGCACAGTTTCTTTTCGTTCAATTCCGTTTCATATTGAAATAAAAACTGGGCCTCTAATCCGAAATACTATAGCAGGATAACATATAGACTTAAAACATCGGTTTTTATTTTATTTAAAAAATTATTCTTAATTATAGCAAAAATAATGAGAACATAAAAATGTGTTATTTTGTCACAATTGTCATGCACATAAGTAACCAAAACAATTGAAAGTATTGTTTCAAAAATGCTTAAATATTTTTAATATTTCATTAAATAAAATTGATGTAGGTGAAATTCTAATTTTTTAAATTACCAAAAATATAAAAATAATATTTGTTTGATAATATCGCGCACAAAATTACTGAAACACTGTTAGGATGTTGATTGATTTTTTTAAAGACCGATCTAATTAAAATTTTCAAAAACTTTTAAAGAAAGGTTTTTAAAGAGCATTTTCTACCCTAGTAGATATTGTCACACAAATGTGGAACATTCGTCTTATGGGCCCTTTTAAGAGAGTTTGGCATCATATATGTCGAAATTGACAGGTAGTATCCAATCAACAAACAATATTTTATTTAAAAGTTTGATTTCTTTCAAAGATGTCTTTAATTCATAAATAATTTCAGTAATATGCTTAGTGATTGAATCATAAAATAAGTTAAAACAAAATAATTCGTAATATAGAACATAAAATCATTTGTCTGTTACAATTAAGAAAATATAATAAAAACTTACACTTACTTAAAAATGTACATATTTAAAAAATCATCATGAATTTATAGATTAAATTACAATTATTGTGATGCCCAGAAAGCTTTCTTGATCTACTCGAATTGAGCAAACAATTTTTTTAACGCAATAAATATTATATTTAATTAAAAATGAAGCTTAAATATTATATTTCAGTTAACTTTCTTCGAGTTATGAAAATTAAAATGACATCCAAAAAGACTTATATGAAAAATATTTAAAAGTCTTTATAACGAAATATCATTTAAAAATATTCCCTGTATGATTTTTCATATTTGAAAGTCGGAATTTCATATTAAATTTCTATACTGAATTTCATATTATATTTCTAAAATTATGCAGCTTCTAGAAGTATAATTTTCAAAGAAAGAAAATACAACAAAAAATCAAAATCTAACGATCAAAATTAACCTTTCATACAGATTGATTTATTTTATTGTTCTGTCTTAGTTTAATAAAAAAGAATTAAATTAAGGAAAGTCAATATCAAAGGTATAAATCAAAACAATAGCATAACCATGTTATTAAATTGTACACCTATTTTTTTCTGAAAAAAATTTTTTTAAGGAGATTATTTTTAAAAGAACAAGAAAATAATTTATATTTTTAAAATTATATATCTCTAATCATACCCCAAGTTGGATGTAAATAAACTTGAATCGGAAACGAAATATTTTAATTAAGAAAATATATAGATACATAATGCTATGTTGTCCCCAACAATGCATTGCAAAATTTATCTGTGTTGAATTACAAATTATTACAAACTTTAGAAAATTTAAATTTTATAGACGTAAGGTTAATCGTTACAATCATAGAATTACTCAAAATAAAACAAATTTAAATTCTCTTACATATTAGATCATCCGAATGCACAAATAACTCAGAATTCCGACTGACAAGAACATTCTGAATGACTCAATTCAAAGTCGTCTGCAGCAATTGTGCTTCCTTACCGGCAAAGCCGACTCGGGCGGAGTGAAATGGGTGTCCCGTTGGTGGAACCATTATTCCTTCATTTCCCTTTTCCTCCTTGAAGTAAAGAAGGGAAAAACAAAAAGGAAAAGGGAACAAACGGAAACTGCACCTCGCGCACCACAGCATCCTGTAGAGATGAACTTTCGCGGAAGGTGATTAATGTTTTCTTTCGCTTTGCCATACTTCCTCTCCAGTGGCATGCCTGACATTCGGTTGATAGAGTGCACTGCAAAAAAATGCAGTGACTGATTGGGCGAATGAGCTTAATCGGTTGTAAACTATTAACGGTTAACTAAAAGTAACGACTGACCGTCGTAAAAGCAGCTCTATGAGTGATTATGATTAATGTTGTGAAGAACCAAAAGTTAAATAAAAGTGCATATATATATATATAAACACATAATTTTTGAAGTAGGCTCGCAGAAAGGCACTTTTGAATTTTTAACGTCGTTTTATTGCATCCCGGGAGGCATGATATATGTACAAGTAGATGCGACAAAACACATTACACAGAACGAAGAGAAATGAGGAAAAGCTAAAAGAGAGGGAAAATACTTTTCCCAGTGCTTATATACTATGAGATTCGAACAGGGATTTCTTTACACGTGTCAGTTTTGGTAAGGGAATTATAGGGATATTTTAAAAGAATGTCTAAGCTCGACTATTTTTCATATCTTCACTCTGAGTGTGTGAATTGCTGATTTAAGCATTCTTCTGTTGAATTAATTAAATAGGAAAAGTGGAATGGGATCAGTAAATAAGAGAACATTTTAGAATAAAGTTAATAAGGGTTGAATAAGATAAAACTTTGGAAATTAATTAATATATATATATATATATATATATATATATATCCTTGTTTATTTGTATCCTAAGATATTTTATGTATTTTTATTAAGATAAGATTTTTTTTTTGTTAGTTACCGATATAAATGGTGCATAGGCAGAATATTAATTATCGTTCCTTTATCCAGTTTGGTTTAAAAGTGATATAAAATTATTAATATTTTAAGATTTAACGAAATGGAACTATAGTCTCCGAGACACCCTTCTACATATCATATACAAAACGATACTTTTGCTTGTATTAGTCCAAAGAAATATTAATTTTTTCAGCATGAGTCCACTGTCCAAACCATGAAAACTTTCGTGAGAATGTTCATTGTCTTTTTTTATTCTCTATTCATTAAAAGATCCGTATCACCCTTGGCTATGTTTTTGGCGATTAATCCCTGGCATGCAGTTTATAATATTCCAAAGTCGAATTTGTGCTTTAACTCAATTTTCCCAACTGATTGGAATAAAAGTTTAATACAAAACTACACTTGTAGTAAAAAAATTTCATAGTAAGTTTTTTGTATTTAAGTCATTGTGTTTTTAAGTTACCGCTTTTACATTCTTCTGAAAGTACAGACCGACAGACGGTCAATCCCTTGCTGGATTTCACTCAAAATGTGATAGAATTCTATTTGTAAAGACAGTATATCAAATTTCCCCCGTCTAGCTCCAAACGTTCTGAGTTATCTTCGCCACAGACAGACAGACGGAATGCATATATATTTTTTTAATATGTTTTTCAAACTCAGGGAGGTTTTTAACTTGGACATTTATCAAAATCTCGAGTTTTGAAGTTTACAGTACTTTATTCTACGCATATGAGAATATAAAAAAATTGTTTCTGGGACTCGATCAGGTCTAAAATGAGTTGATTCGTCAAAATTTCGAGTGAAAAATTTGTGACGATTACAATACTTTTTTTTTTTTTGCATACCTCTTGTGTGGAAAGATAAAAATGGCATCTTTAAAATCAAAAATATTCGTAAATCAAAATGAATTAACACTCGATATAACACTATTCGAAAGTTCATATCCATTGCAAAATAATTTTCTCACTCTTTTTTTATTTTCCCTGTTGTTTAAGTTTAACAGAGAGTTAGCTATAAATTAAATCCCCAAGAGATAAACTTTTATGCCGCTAACGCTTAAGGCTTTTCGCAAGCACCTCCGATAACGCTGTTATTACAGTCCAGTCCAAAATAGGAGACACCAGTCCAAAGATAGACATCATTGTTCGGTCCAAAGTTCGACCGCAAACACCGACAGTCGGAAGGGAAAGGGAACATTTCGGGAAAGAGTTCTGTTTACTTTTGTCTGCACTCGGAATGTTTGTCAAGCCACAAAATAAAAATAGTCTCAAGTATCCTAGAGAAAATAGTTCTTTCAAACCTCAGCGCATCACGAAGAATTGAGTTGATTTGTAAATTTAAGAAAACGAAGTTGGAAAGAGCAGTAATTTTAAATTTTCAAGTTTCTTCTGGTACTTCTTCGTATACGAAGTATATAAAGGGATAGTATTGTAACTGTCATTTTTTTTTAAACTCAAGATCTTGACGAATATCCACTTTTAAAACCTCATCGAGTTCGAAAGATATATTTTTTAATTATGTTTGCCTGTCTTTGAGCATCATGATAACTCAAATTTTTTTGACCTAGTCCAAAATAGGGGAATAGAAGATGAAATGAAAATAAAAGGATGGAATCTAGTATAGGTTTTTCCATCAAATTTTAGGTGAAATCCATTTAGAGGAAGTCTATCTTTCAGGCTGGCCAAGTATAAATAACACGATAACTACAAAATATAGAGAATTAGATAGAACAAATTTGATACATAGATTTTGCATCAGAATTATAGATTCGTACTAAATTTGGAACTAAATCCACCAAAAAGATAATAGGAAAGGAAAACTCGAATACGAATACGAATTAAAATTGGCGAAACTGAGAACACGATAACTCAAAAAATGTTTTGATCTAGAAAGATGAAATCTGATACAGACCTTTATACCAAATTTTCAAAATTCTATCAAATTTTAGGCGAAATCTATATAGAGAAAGTCTGTCTTTTAGGCTATCCGAATCCAGGTGAACACGATAACTAAGAAACATAGAGAACTTGATAGTAAAAATTTGATACACGGATTTTGCATCTGAAATGTAGATCCGTATAAATTTGGAGCTAAATCTGTCAATAGGTTAAATGATACAAATTAAAAACAGGAATGCGAATACGAGTTATAACTGGCGAAACCGGTACCGTGATTGTGACTGGGGACCGGTTTCAATTTTCCTCACGGTATCAATTGTCTTTATTTTTCTGCTTTGAAAATTCTCAGAGAAGTGTTTTGAAATTTATCTCTAAAATACAGGGCATTGTTGGTGGAATGATCATTAATATAATATCAATAAATGACGAACTTTTATTTGATATGAAAACAGAAGAAACTTGCCAGTGTGAGCTGGAACATTGTTCTTTGGCTTTGCATTTTATTTGAAATTTATTGATAAAATCACGATACTTAGGTCATTTAAATGAAATTTCAGATAGGACATTCAGTATTATTTATCCGTGTGCCTTCGAGAGTCATTGATATGACTTACCCAGCTTGTTCTTTATTATTTTCAGTCATCGTATTTTCTAGAACTCTGGCAGACAGACAAATAAACATCTTTTATATGTATTTCCTTCAAAATTTGACTGAAATTTACAATTTGTTTTAAATACCACATGAAGTATTAATATTAAGAAATATGACGAACGATACTACATGGCTTAGATACTATCTAACAAGTCAATTAGTTTTTAATACTCATAAAGAGTTAATCTTAAAGAATTTTGTGCAAGATATGCCTAAAAGGTACGACCCATTTACTTTCTAATGTTTATAAAGAGTTAAGAAATGTGGTAAAAGATATATGTTATATGTACAAAATTACTTTAAAATTTTCATGAAGTATTAATTGTAAGGCAGGTAGCTGAAGAAAAGTCTTGATAGTATAATACTTAACTGCAACTTAATAAGGGATACATTTGAGGAATAAAGTGAACGATAAGAATTGAAAATATAGTTACATTATAATATTCATAAATGGTTAACCTTAAAAAATACGATGAAAGGCAAGTGTGCTAAATACAAATTAATTACTTTTTAATGTTCGTGAAAATTAATTTAAGAATAATGATAAGAAAGATAAGTCTTACATGCACAACTCAATTCAGAATGTTTAAAAATTATTAATTATAAGGAATTTCATGAAAGATAAACCTAATTGCAATGGAATTACTTTATAATGTTCCTGAATTATTAATTTTAAGGAATTTCACAAACGATAAGCCTAATTACAATTAAAATATAACATTCATAAAGAATTAATTATAAGGAATTTTAGGAAATATAAGTTTTATATATACATCCATTCAGTGAAAAATGTTGGACTAAAGAAATAAAAACTGCGGCATTCACAGTCACAAACTTAATTTCAACGCTAATCTAATATTTCATTAAATTTAATTCCAAATGCTTGATAACACCAAACTAGAAGCTTTATTGATCTATAACGATTCTAAACTGAAGAAAATTAAATAATGCTTCCTTTTTGGGCAGTTTTTATTTCTTTTTCTTTGGGATAAATTCCAAATTGGCACACTTTCAATAGCAAGTGTTTCTAGTAAAATGGAAACTGATACTCCACAGAAAACTTTGAAAAGCATAACAATGACTGAATGGCTTGTCCCTGTGTATAGAATATTCGAAACCAGCTTTGAATACAAATTACTACTTCTTCTTTTTTCTTTTCTTTTTCTTTCTTTCTTTTTCTTTTCATTTTTTTAGGGCGGGGGTTCGTAACACACTTTTATTAAATATGAAAATGTTTTTGTATTTTTTGAATCACAGTAATGCTATAAAGATTTCTGTATACTCACAAATAATGAAATTTAAAACGTTGCGCATATTAAATTAAGTACTAGGAAACAAAACACATCTCATAAAAATTATGATAATAATTTCAATAATACTTATACCCAGATAGCATATCCTGATGCACAATATTATATAACATTGTTCGATATTATATTATATAATTTAATATTTAACAATATTATACTATATTGTTTAATATCATACAATATTGTACAATATATGTGTGCTATTAGGGTATGGAGAAAACAGTAAAAGCTGTTTGCTCATATAAAAGCGGCTGAAATTTATATGAATAAATATTGAGAAAAGTAAATATTAATTAGTGGAATTGGAATTCCTACTCTTTCTTACATATTTTATAATTATAAAGGTGCTATATCTCTTACCACATAAATTCGACACCTTTGGCATGAACTGCGAATGGTAGGAATGCTCATATTTATTTGCAGATTCCCGCCTAGGATCATTTTGTGATTTGTATTATAATAAAGAAAACCTTATATGAATTTTGCTTTGCCTAATGCCTTTTTTTTAACTATTTGAAAACAAAATGCGATAGAGAACTATAGTCTTAGTAAAGGATCACAAATTAAATTTCATTTAATTAAACTGTTGTTACGCTTTTGAATTATATCATTTAAACATATGCGAAAGTATAGACAGACAGACAATCAAACCTATGATATATCTGATACAAAATTTTAAAAGGATTTACACTTTAAATGCTAATATTGTGTTCTAAATTTCATTTATCCAAGTCGATGCGTTTTTCAGACATCCCGTTTGCAAGCATGCGAATGTGCACACCGACAAATGGTCAAATTCTGGGGGGAATTGCTTCAAAATATGAAACGAATTTAAACTTTAAATTGTAAACCTATGTTTCGTATTAAAATGATATAAAACTTTGCGTTTTATAAGTGTCTTGGTCATTCGGACAGTGAGTCAAACACATTTTCGGCTAAAAAATTTCATTCAAAATACGATAATAATCTACAAATTTTGTGTAAAGACAGCATATGAAATTTCAACCTATTAGCTCAAAGAATTTATGATTTATTTTCCCTTTTGCATACTTCATAAACAAAAAAAATTAAAAATTAATTATAAGTTGAAATAATTAAATGTTATTGGTAGATAATTTGGATTAAAAGGAAAAATATTTTCAACAAATTTAAAATTAATATTAGATTTGTCTATATTATGATTAACTACATGATTTACATAGAAGACTGCATGCTTTCGACTTAATCTTTTAAAACTGCTGTTGTTCTGTTATGACTTATGGCACGTTACAAGCCTGTTGACAGTTATCTGTCAGCGATTTAAGCCGAGTAAGCGTCTCTTGTTTTTTCAGTAGTGCCAACTAGGGCCAAGAGTACGACTTAATTACTTCACTCGTCACATTCGCTTGCACAGTCCCTTTTTACAGGTGGGCACATTCACACACCTCACAGATAAAGCACACCCATGCCCGAATCGGGACTCGAACCCAGGACGCCCAGAACACGGGGGAAGACACGCTATTCCTATGCTAGGACGCCGGCTCATTTTAAACTTACGATATAAACGTTACGTGTTTTTAATTCACTTATAATGAGCCGAATCAATCCGATTTTCATTTTAAATAATCATACAAGGGTATATAATATGATTTTTAAGCCCTTCCCCGTTTTCATATTTGGTTGTAAGAACTGGTATTAATGTGTTAATACATGACCCTTACAGTGACTCTAAGATTGACGTGGGGATCTATATCTCTTTTGTTACTTTTTCACTAAACCACTGCACAGAAGATACAAAAATAAAAGCACATAAAATATAAAAAATAAATTTAAATAATTCAACAATAAAGATAAATAAATAATAAATAGAAATAAATAATCAAAAATAAAGTAATGATGTTAACCAATAATGCAAAAATAATAACATAATTCAAAATTATTAAAAATAAGTCATAATAAATAAGTTACTTGTTCAAACAAGAATATTAATTTTTTTCTAAAAAATTGTGCACTTAAATATAAAAACAATAAATAAAACATATAATTCTGTGAATTGTATCAAAAAATCAAGAAAAATATTTCAGAAGCATAATATGTAATTAAGAATCATTAAATTATTTAAATCTTTTATGTGACGAGTAATTCATTCAGCTAAAAATAGACCTTAGAAATACATGGCCCTTGTACTTCTGTGGCAAATATACCTCCGAATAAATTATTTATAATGTGCTATCAGATTTTAAAAAAATAAAATAAGAATATTTCCCATCCCTCTTGTGGTTGCGGTTTGACTTTTACTCAAAAAGTCTTAAGATTTAAGAAAAAATGATAATTCTAAGTAATTTTTGTAATATTTGCATACATACCTTTCGATGTTTTTTTTTCTTTTTTGAATCCTAGAAACCAACACCAATAAATGTTTCAAACTTTGTAATCAACTTATCAAATTACATTATACAAAATTGCAACACAGAATCACTCCATATATGATAATCACGAGTTTGCAGGTTTTCAAATGACTATTAATCCAGACAAAATAGCTAAAAATATCACAATACAAGTTCTTTTTCCAAAATCAAAAAAAAAGCATCACATCGAATTATTAAACACAATTACCTCAATATAATTGTTTTAAGGAATATTTCTTCACTGAAATGGCTGAAAATTCAAATTAAAAAATAGATCTGTAAAAGTTCTTAACGCGTTTATCGGTAATTGAACAGCAATGCTTGTTTACAAGCAAAATATATCGTCTACTGACAGCAAGCACTTTATGCTGTATTTCATTACTACTGTGACAGAATTCAATTTCAAAATTCTTTGAAAAACACGTTATAGGAAACGTTAACAGCAAATCATCGAAGAGCATTGCTCCTTTTATACGTGAAAACATATCATCTGTTGCCTACAAGCATTTTGTGCCACATTTAATTAATGTTATAACCAAATTCAAATTTAAAAAAAAGCTATCGAAACTGGCTTTGAGATGCATATGAGTAATTTAACAGCAATGCTTGTTTACAAGCGAACCACGTCGTTTACTCCCCACAAGCATTTTATTCAATATTTCGTCAATATACGATTTCAATATATATTTCGTCAATTTCGATATTTATTCAATATACGATTGAATTCAAATACAAAAATACACTTGAAACTTTTTTTGGCATACATTGGAATCCCACATCGTCTACTTTCCACAAACACTTTATGCCATACTTCGTGAATATTGTGACCAAACTCAATTTCAAAAATACAATCGAAAAATATTTCTATCATGCATATGAGCGATTTAACAGCAATATTCATTTGCAAGCGAACACACATCTTCTACTGACCATACATACTTGATGCTATATTTCGTTAGAGTTATGACCAAATTCAATTTCAAGAAAACACTCGGAGAATGTTTCTAATATGTATATCAGCAATTTAATAGTAAATTACTAAGCATCCAAATGTTTCTTTACAAAGGAAATACACCATCTATTGTCCACAGGCACTTCGTCGTTTACATATGGCCAAGCATTAAAATCCGAAAACGCAGCGAAGAAAATTTTTAACACGTATGAGAACAGACGAATAGCAAATCAGCGAACAACGTCGCTGCTTTATAAGTGAAAAGACATCCTTTACTCACCACAAGCACATTATTCAATATTTCGTCATTCAAATACAAAAATACAGTCGAAAAAAAGTGTTTAGCATGCATTAGAATCACACATAGTCTACTGTCCACAAACACTTTATGCCATACTACGTCACTGTTATGACCAAAATTCAATTTCAAAAATACTATCGAAGGAAGTTTCTAATGTGTATATTAGTATTTGAGTAAGCTACTTAGTAGTAGAGTAAGCTACTTACTTTACATATTTCGTTATAGTAAGCCATTAAACAACCTAATATTTCTTTACAAATAAAACACATCTTCTATTATCCATATGCATTTTATACCACACTTCGTTGTCTACATATGGTCAAACATTCGAAATTCGAAACACATCGAAGAATATTTTTAACATGCATAGAGCAAACGAACAATAAACCATCGAACAACGTCGCTGCTTTACAAGTGAAAGCGCATCATCAACTGTCCAATGCCAGAATTCCTCCCCTAGCGAGGTCTAATCAAACTGGAGGACCATCTCAAAAGACTTTTCACACACATAAGCAAAAAGAAATTTGTCCAAGGTCATTTATTCTATCTTCGAGCAACCAGAGCGTACCATCCTGTATAACATCACGTTTCCTTTTTCGCTCTTTAAAAAGAGTCACTCACCTGTAGTCCCCCCCCCCCATTTCTCTAAGGGTCCAAGAAGTTCTCCACCCCACCCCAAAGCGGAAGGATGTAACCTAGAGCACCTACTTCATATCGAAACTAAACACCGGAAAGAACGATAAAAAAAAAGGAAGTTCACTTGTATGATGATCAGGCAAGAACAGGGCTATTTTACGGTCTCTTAGAGAGGGTTAAAGGGCGAAGAAGAATTTTGTTCGATGATATCGTTTTTTGTGGTTTGTCATTTTTTTAGGGGAGGAACTCGCTCTAGTTTGTAGACAGTAATAAAATCTAAGCGAAGCGCTGGGGATCAGAGAGTTAAGACAAAATTGCAGAAGAAAATTAGTTTCGAGTTCTTAATAGAATTTTATTTAAGTCTGAATTTCAGTCGAAGCCAACATTTATGTCAGAAAATAACTTTAGAAACCATAATTGATTTTTTTTTAAAGTTTGAATTACAGTTGCTGTCAAACAAAAGTTTTTATGAAAAATCCTTTATTAGCGTACTAAAAATGAAGGATTTTTCAAAATTTTATTTTCTATTTTTGAATCAAAATGGAATTCATTTATTATAAATATTAGACAAAATTGAAATTGGTTTTTCATAAATTCATTGTCAGCTGACATTAGTAGTCAGAAGTGAAATCTAAATTTAATTAATTAATAAATAAATAGATAACTAGGTGGCTAAACTATACAAAATTTCAAGACAACGCCATCAGGAAAAGAGAGAGAAAAAATCGATGTGAAAAATGTACGTCTGCAAATATAAAAACAATAAAAAGTAATTAAAATTAAATTAATTAAAAGTAATCAATTAAAAATTAATTAATTTAATTTAATTAATTAAAAATTAAATTAAATTGTGCAAAATACATCTTTTACTTTCTTGTATAGGAAGTATGGAGAAAGTATTGTAATTATCAAAAAATTTAAACTCGAGATTTTGACGAGTCTCCACGTTTTAAGCCTCCTGAGTTCGAAAAGAACATTTTTGGCATTATGTCTGTCCATCTGTGAATACGATAACTTAAACCTGCTTTGAGGTAGCTAAATGAAATTCGGTATATGGTCTACCATAAATTTGAAAATTTCTATCAAATTTTGAACAAAGTCTATTCAGAAGAACTCTGTTGGATCCAGTTGTTCGAACTTAACACAACAAGTACAAAATCAAGAGATTTAGACGGAAATATTCTGTACACAGATTTCACATCTATATTGTAGGCACCTAACAAGTTTTGTTGTTGCTGTTGTTAATATTTATAATAACACTTGCTATGGAGAAGCTTGGATTTTAAGCCAAGGAAGCGTCTCTTGTTTTAGTAGCGCCAACTGGGGCCAAGAGTATGTCTTAGTTACTCACGCATCACATTCGCTTGCACAACCCCTTTTCACAGGGGGGGCACATTCACACATCTCACAGATAGAACAGATGAAGAACAACCATGCCCGAACCGGGACTCGTACCCAGGACGTCCAAATCATTGGAAAGACGCGCTACCCCTATGCCAGGACACCGGCTAACAAGTTTTGGAATCAATTATAATAAAGAGTTTGAATGTCTCTCTCTCTCTCTGTATTTTCAGAAATATGTAAACACCATAACTCAAAAAAACACTATGATTTAAATTTATAAAATTTGGAATATGATTTTTTCTAACTGTAATTGCAGTTCTTTGTCAAATTTTGGTTTTAATCAGTTTGGAAAAAACGCGTTTAAAAGATAAATTCATCTTTATTAGAGAAATATGTTGAAAGTTTTGGCGAGATCATTTCCAATGGCTAAAAAATGGACGAGAAAAAAGTAATGTGAATTACCGTTAATTTCTTCTTCAAATATCTTAGAATTATTTTTCCGGTATAAAAACTTTATTTTTAATAGCCCAAAAATAAAAACCTCGATACTTATTTTTTTTTCTGAAATGCTATTATATCTGGTTAATTGTCCATAAATTATATTGCAGGAGTTCATAAAATACATAAACCATGACTCGTGAAATTGAAACAGATGTTTCCATTCCTTCATCTGTTGTTACAGCTGCAAAATTTAAAGTACGTTGACATTGTTTAATTAAGAACCAATCAAACTAAATATCCTTAAAACGCAAAACAGAGGTTGCAGTATGCTTAATGAATGATTGTTGGAATCATTTGGAGAAAGAAATGTTAAATTTACAAAATAGGTTTTATAACAAAACATAGCGAGATAAGATACAGTCTAGCTTAGCTATTAATCTTTTTTAAATACAAAAATGTAGTAGAAATACTAAATACCCTTGACTTTTTCAGCATCAAATATCTCGATTTATCCAAACAAAAAAGTTTTTGTGGAAGCATTTGTTGTCCGATTTATTCACAATTTGAAGGAATTATTAAGTACAATTATTTACATCTCGTCGGTTGATATACATATAGCATACACAATTATTAAGCACACATGCACACGCACACGCACACACACACACACAGAGAGAGAGAGAGAGAGAGATGTTTATTATTAGAATAGAGATAAACACGACTCCTTTTAAATAAGTGTTTCGGTAGTTAAAAAATATAAATTAGTAGAAAAATTCTACTTATTTACACACAACAATATTGTCTCTTAATCTAATTTAAATATTAATTAATTTCCAAATTTTCATCTTAATTTAGCCCATACTAACTTTATTCTAAAATGTTCTCTTATTTTTCGACATTTTCTCCCTACAAATCTGGTGACCAGCATTTTTCACGCTTCAAGTGAAGGGATAAAAAAAATACCGTATGCTTACAACATTTTTTAAAGATACATAAGATTCCTTTTCCTAAAGCTACACGTAATCAAAGAAATTCCTATCAAAATCCCATAATAAAATCACTGAAGGGAAAAATTTCAATCTCCTTTGCTCTCGAGTCGCCATGTAGATTGATGCATCTTTTACCGTTTTTTTCTTTGTACAAATTATGCTTCCCGGGATGGAATAAATCAAAGTGAAAATTTCAGAAGTTTCATCTTCTCTACCAAGTATAAGCTTTCAGTTGTCATACAAAGCTATCCAAACTATATTCAGCTGCTATATAGTTAATTTTCAAAGGTCATCTGCTCTTCGAACCATCGCTTTAAACTTCAAATTTATAGAAAAGGCAAAGTCTTTATTTGTTAATTCTGCCCAACTAATTGTAATTAATTAATTTAACGATCCCTCGGTCTTTTTATTAAAACTATTGATTAGCAGTTGTGAGGATAAAGACATGGGTGCAGAATCATTGACAACAAAACTGATAAATTGTTTGTTCTGTTAAAATCGATCTCTTGATTCGATTCCGCATCTGTAGTAAATTATAATATAATTATAATTCAACAATATTGTCACGTAGAACTATAGTATAGAACTCAATGACACACACAAGAAGTAGAGCTAAACCAATTTATTAACTGAACTCAGAACACAGTAACTGGCAAATCTTCTGCTTTTATACAAGCAGAAGATTTTCCAGAATACTCTTCTGGAGACAGTAAGAAAAGTCCAGAACACTTGTCTAGTAAACTAAAGAAATGTCCAATATCTTCTGAACATGAAATAAAGGAAAACATAAAATCAAGGAATTAAGTACTTACATATACTATTAATCGCATTATCTCTGGCGGGATTCGAACCCAGGTCTCATGACCATGAGACCAGTGCCATGACCATTCGGCCATAGATATTCGACTGTCTTTCTTCAATGCGTCAATATAATTATTATCCTTTATAATACGATGGCCAATGGATCGCGACATTAGGTTTGTGTGCATGAAGTTTCATCATCTAATACAATGCAATGCAGATCAAAGGAATTTTCCGATTCATTAATATACTTTCCCAATAGTTAAAAAGATTTGGTTTATAAGAAAAATATCTTTCCCTATCTTTTAATGGGAATTCATTCATCCACAGTATTTAATTATTTCACTTAGCGTTTCACTTTCCCGAAGAAAGAATAGTAATTTGAGACTTGACGAGATTTTGACGAATCTCCAATTTGTAGACCTCCCTGAGTTCGAAAAACACATGTTTGGAAAATGTTCGTCTGTCTGCCTGTCTATTCGTCTGTGACAAAGATAATTTTAAAATGTTTTAAGCTAGACGGATGAAATTTGATATGCAGGCTTAAAACCAAAATAATAATATTAATAATAAAACTTTTAAAGTAATCATTTCATTACAGAAATGAAATCATGCTAAAAAAAGAGAAAGTATGAGAATGATAAAAATTAAATCTGAGATGAACGTCATCAATACCTGGCATTTAACGATTCAAAGCGTATAGAAGCTAAAGACCAATTTTACATTTCATGTACGGAATGCGCTTTTATTTTGAAGAAATAAAATTCAACATTTTTTCAACACATCAGCAATTTCAGCACATTTTATTGGTATCCATTATTCATTTCTAACACTTTCTAATTTTCATTCATTTGATATGAAATCCATAAAATAATCTGAAATTCAAACTTGTTGGAATAAATTATAAAACATTTTTTTAGTTAATTTACTAGTGTCTAATTAAATCGAACTTTAGCTATTCTATATAATTTTGCGATTAAATCATAATAGACTTAGTTAAATGATTATACCATACTAATACAGTATTGCATCCTAACGTCGTATATAGACATATTACTAGCTGTTTCCTAACAAGTGCTTATTAGCAACATGAAATTTAAATACATTAACATTGTATATTACGATTGAAAGAATAATTGATTTTCGAGCAGTTAAATTTAGAAAACAAGTAGCCTTAAGGGGCCTAAAAAACGATTTAAAAGCTCTTTAAAGTAGTGTAATATCTGTATTATACAGATTCATAAGCTCCAAATACGCTAATTCTTCACGTTATGAAGATATAGAAGTTTGCGGAAGATATAGAAGTTTGCGGAAGATATAGAATATAGCGGGTGTGGTCTACCCAAAATTTTTCCGCATATTCTCTGAAAAACCTTTTATATAAGAAAAAATGCCTTACATGGCATTGGCGCGCAAAAGTTGCGAACTGTTAACTTTTGGCATGAAGTTAGCATTTTTACTGAATTGATAGTGTCTTCCTTGGCGAGTGTTTTGGCGATTAATCCCTGCATGCCGTTAATAATATCAGAAAATCGAATTTGTATTTTAAACACGTTTTTATCAATCGATTGAAACAAAGATTCGACAAATCTGCACTTGCAGTCACAAAATTCCATACCAGATTTGATATATTTAAATCAGTGCATTTTTCAATTATTGAGTTTACATTTATCTGAAAATACAGACCGACAGACAGTCAACCTGAAGTTGAAATTGGCTCAAAATTTGACAAGTGCCTACACTATACCAGTTAAATCTGTGTACCAAATCTTATTAATCTATCTCTCTTCGTTTTATAGTTATCATCATGCTATCCAGACACAGAAGTATGGAAAAATCAGCTGGAGTTATCTCCCCAACACTTTCGTTAACTTATATTCGAACACCCATCAGACGTACTTCCTTTAAATATATTTCACTCAAAATTTGATAAGAATCTACAAATTTAGTAAAAAGACCCCATACAAAATTTCGACTATCGAGCTCAAAGCGTTTCTGAGTTATCTTTGTCACAGACAGACTGATGGACAAAAACCAACTTTCTGAAAATGTGCTTTTCGAACTCAGAGAGGTTTAAAATGTAGAAATTCGACAAAATCTGGAATTTGAAATTTTTAATGATTGTTATATTTTCTACGTATATAGAAATTAAAAATGATGCAAGAATTTCAGCATTTATGGCAAAAAGATGCCAAACGAACAAAATAATTTAGCGGCCCTATTTACAAATAATTGTACAGCCCATAAACCCGACAAAGAGCTTCGTTAATGTATTCCTCCGAGGGAAATGAATGGTATTCTGGAATGTAGCAGAAGTAACCATCAACGCACCTACGGTATCGATTTATTCAAACTTTCTTTCTACCTTCTGAACATCACGGATGTTCCAAATGGTTTACCTTTCTCTGATACGAAGAGAGGAAACTGATGATTAAAAAAAAAAAAGCATTTCTGGCGTTAGAAATGATGGTCTGCAAAACGTTATTGAATTCTGAGATCTATCCATATGTATATGCAACTAAGGCAGCTAACTGATAAGGAATCTATAAATATAATACATGACGAATTTAAATCAACTTACAACATTAAAATTAAATAACTTTGATTCGTTGCAGAGATAATTAAAAAGTTCTTTTATTGAAAAAAGAGGTGAAAAAAGAATTTAGCAGAAAATGCCCTCAAAGTGAGGATTATCAGAGATTATACAATAGCAACATTTAGTTAAAAAAATGTTAGATGCAAATTTAATTGTTTTTAAATTGAAGTTGAATCTATTATGACTTTTGTTAATGACTAAAGTTTATTGATATCTTTTGTAAAACAAATCTTCCGTATAAAACCGAGGATAGAAATCACATGGATTAATATCTGATGAATAAGATGACCAATAGAATGTGATTTGGGTATTGACAGGCAATAACTCGAGTTCCAAAGTCATTGTATTGTTTTGGAATGTTAAAACTATTTCAGATGAAATACTGTTGTAATTTTAACATACAAATGCCTGTCAACAATACGCATATCAGCAGGCTTACAACGCGCATCACCAGATATGATTAGAGAAGTATGAAATAAATTATCTCGACATACCATATGTTTCAAAAGCGGCTAGCATTGGACTAATATAATTCGCATATAATTCGTAGACTTTGCATATAATTTCTTCGAATTTAAATTTTTAATCGTTATTTTTAATACTCGATAAATAACAAGGTTTGTTTTGCAAAGTTGGGATAAAAAAATAGACTGAATTTTTATCAACAATAGATGAATTGCGAGGATGAAATATTTATAGCAACATTTAAAATGATTTTAATTGTATTTCAGCAATGAAATATAACGCTGCAATATATATATTAAAAATATTTAAAAAATTGATTAGAAATATTAAAAAAATATTGATAAAATAATGATATAACTGAAAAGATAATTGTTTGAATTCAAAATGATGTAAAAATTTTTTTGTGTGTTGTAATATTTTCGGAAAAACACCAAAATTATGCATATTCATCTTTATTATTAGTACAGATATTAATTTTGCCTTGTTAATAAGTAATGAATGGCTACACATTATTACAGAGAAAAGAAATTCAACTTTAAATCATATTTATCAATAAACATAAAGTGTTCTGAATGATTAGATATGTTTCCAAAGTGGTAAAATTAATTAGTTTGTTCTCCTAACTGTTAAGGTTAAGAAAACGAACCATGCAAAATTTTATTTTGCGATGACTTTTGAAAATAGAACGGATAGGGATAAACACTTATTAATAACGTATGTAGGTTATAAGCTTTCATATAAAATAAAAACAGCTGAATTCGGCACCGTGATTGTAACTGAAGGACTCCGTAACGGTTTTTCTCCCGTTGAAAATCCGCAGTGAAGGAATCTTGAAATTTCCAATATAGTAATTTTCATACAAAACGTACCGAATTTCGCTAACTTGCTTCTTATATTGTTATGGTAAATTCGTTGCGCTATGAGTATCTCTTTAGTATGAGTATGAATTAAATTCCAATAGAAGAATTTTGATAATGTAAATGAGGTCAAATTATTGATCAGTCAAATTTATTACCAATAATCCTCATGCCTATCTGTGTTCTTTTTTAATAGTGTCAAGTTCTAATTAATCTATAAAATTGGAATCTTCGTATATAAAAATGGCAGTCAAATTTAAAACACTACATATTATCATAAAATGTAAACGTAACCTATTTGTTTTATATATTTTCATTATAAACAGAGTAAATTTCTATTTCAGAGGAATTCATGTAATTCAAAATTTTAGGACGCTCAAATGGAATTCTTATCAATTGTTTTAAGAATTGCAGGCACTTAAATTAGTCTAGTAATAGAATTATATCACTATGATGTAACTAATATGAAAATGGCATTACTATTTCAAATACAATCTAATCAATTCATTAAAAATTTGTAAAAGCAGCATTTTATGTGTTACTAGTAGATATACCGAACTTTGCTCCGGATTAAAATCCTTTCAAGTAGAATATCTTCAAAGTAAAAACTATTCTTGCATTACTTTATAGAGAATATTATAATGTATAAAATTCCTTTTACAATTTAAAAGTTTTTTTAAAAAATTAATATTAGAATATCAATTAAATCAGGCGATTTAAATCATTAATAAAACTAATTTTCTCCATAATTTCGATATAATTTTTTTTTAAATTAGTTATTAACAAATACTGAAATAAAGGATTGCCTTAAATTTTTAAGTATGCTTTAATTACTATTTTCAAGTCATAAAATGAATTTTGACACAAAAGGCGTATGAAAACAAAGGAAAAAATAGTGACAGAAAAGTTTAAAATGGTTTAAAAAAAAGGGGAAAAATTGATTAATTTATATTTAATAAAATATTAAATTATTATTATTTTATTTTATTTGTAATTTTAATAGTTGGTAACATTCACCCTTTTGTTGTATATAAGTGTTCAAAATTTCGTTCAATTCGACCCAATTACCAAAGAGAAGACGTGGAACACATGCATACACATACAGGTAAATTGAATTTTATTTATATATTTATTAAGACATAAACGCTTTTTTTGTGTGTGTGTAAACTTCAAAACTCTTATCTATTACACTTTAGAAATGACTAAAACAAATAAAAGGAAAATAAACGGTTTTCTGAACTGTTTTTCACAGATTCGAAGCTCCGATAATGACTCGGCGTTGTAGCAGGTGTTACAAGATAAGGGTGTATGGGGGGGGGGAGAGGAGGGACTCTTTAACATCCTTCTGCAAGCCAACGCTCCGAAAGCGACAGAACCGAGCTCGTTGACAGCACTTTTGAATGCTTTATCTGGTGCGAAAAATTCTCGTCTGGCCATATGCTGATAAGGAAACGGCCACACGAGGAAGCAGAAAAAAGTCGCGGTTTTCTTCAATGTCGCACTCTAAACTGGTGAACTCGGGGAAAAAAAATCGTTTTATATACTAGACTTCAGTTTACAATTATGATTATTGTTAAAAGCATGGGGATAGATGATAGCCCTAATAATGTACCAGTTTCCAATTCTTTTTAGTTATTGTCTTAAATATAGGCGGCATAATTTTTGAAAAATTATAAATAGAAATCTTGCATGCTTTTATAATAGATTTCTTGCCTGATTTTCAAGTTCGTTTATAATTTGACATTGCAGCGTGCTGTTTGAAATCACACGAGATCTATTTTGGAATGAACTTTGACATTTTGAATCGTGATTAAAGGACAAGAATGGAATTTCAGCTGAGACTCCAATGCTCTAACTGTTACGTTTGTAGGGATATATAACTCGCGCTGATAGATTTATTGTATACAAGGTGTTATATTCATTTAATCCTTCCATACATAAATATGGTTGACTTGTGACAACAGATATATTCCAAGATATTCACAGAGGGTCTTCAAAAATAAATATGAATTGAAGCCGTAGCCATCCTTCTATTTTTTATGAAACTTTGAGGAAGTCTGAAAAATATTGGAATGTTTAGCACTACAGCTGACTTTATGTTCACGTCATTTTTATTTTGAACACTTTTATGCACCTTGTAGGAGAAATAATGCATTAGTTCTCAACTGAGCAACAAAAACAACAACTTGCTGTTAAATGTTACATAGCATCCATAATTCTGATTGCGACTTCAACCGAACTGGTACCATTGAATCGAATCTGAATTTTAATCAATATGGATATCATAACCATATAGTTGGCACATATAAGCCCAAAATTGGTTCGTACGTTTTAAAATTTATATAATTAATAAGTAAAGTGATATTTAAAATTTTTATCTAACCAGTTAAGCTACTTTGTTATTCCTAATATAAAATTTTGTACTATAAAATACTACTTGGTAAAAATACTTCTGCTCCTTCATATCGCCAAAGGATGCCAAGCCATCTCGAAAAAACAGGATGGCTGCTACTTTTTATGATATAGTAAATAGAACAAAATAAAGAGATAAAGGTTCGCAAAAAAAATATTCTTTGAAAAAAAAATCATGATTTGTTTACAATTTGCGCAATTAATCACCGTTTATTTGAACAGTTTACAATTGCAGTTATTTTTCTATTTGATTTTGGCGACTTGGCATCCATTGGCGATATGAAGAGGTAACCGACAAGAGAATTTTGACCAAACTGATTATTTTCTATAGGGCAATTTGCATGATTAATTATCAGAAACTGATATGATTCCAATAATCTGGAATAATTTCAATTTTAATCGTTCTGAATTTTCCCCAACAGCCAGATTTCTAATGTGTTTACTCGTTTTTGATGCATACAAATATGGTAAAAAGGAATAATTTTTATTAATTTAATTCTTTTCTTATTCTTTTTAGCAATTAAACTGAAATACTGTTTGTTGAACATGACTAAGAACCTAAATGAAGTGTAGTATATAGAGACTCACCAAAGACGAAAAGATCTCAATATAATCAATGAATTCATACAACTTTTATGCATTCATCGATGAAATTTTTCCGTATATGGAGAGTAAAAGCGAAGAAAATTTCAGAGTTTGCAGTTATTTGGAGGTTCTTGGCAACAAACACACGATCATGCCGGTATTACATAATTGAGTTTATGATAATTAAAATGTGAGAGGCATGTGAAAGACCATAAGCTAGCACGCTTCCAAAATGAAAGTTATTTATATCTTTGAATTTAAGTGCCAAAACATTCCAGCATATTCTCTAATTAAAGCATCAACATAGAGAACGCCTTGCATAGCATTGGCGTAAAGTATTTACGAAATATTACCTTTTAGCATGAATCTAGCAAATTTACTCAATCGATCATGTCATCCTTGGCGAGTTATTTGGCGATGAATCCCTGCCATACATTAATAGTATTCAAAAATGGAATTTCTGTTCTATACGCGTTTTGCTCAACCGATTAATACAGAAACTTGACACAAAACTGCACTTGCATTCAGAAAATCCTATACCAAATTTGCTACATTTAAGTCATTCCGTTTCTGAATTATTTCTTTCTTTCTGAAAATACAGACCGGTAGTCAATCAACATGTAGTTAAATTTAGCTCAAAATTTGACAGATGTCTACATTGTAAATGTTAAATCTGTGTGCTGAATTTTATCTATCAAGCTTTTTTCATTTTGAAGTTATTGTTTTAACTTATATTCGAAGAGCCGAATAGATGGACTTCCTCTGAATATATTTTACTCACAATTTGATAATAATTTGCAAATTGGCGTAAGGACCGTATACCATACCTCAACCGTTTAACTCAAAGCGTTTTTGAGTTATCTACAAACGGACTTTTTCCAAAAATGTGTTTTTCGAATACAGGGTGGTCTAAAACGCGGAGATTCATCACAATCTCGAGTTCGAATTTTTTAATGATTACTATACTTTCTCTATACTATGTATACCAAATAGTGAAAAGGAACTAATATTAAAGGCTCAGAAAATTGAGTGCATCACAAATATATTTATCGAAAAAATTAAAAATTTTATTCTTTAATAATAAATTTGTCTCCTATTAGAAAATTCTGTTCCACTTTCAGTTTTTAGAGCAAAAATTCCAACATAATATCGGATATAAACGAATATCCACCGATAATTCGTTGAACACGAATGCATGAAAACCAGACGCAGGAACGTAAGCATTTATTTTGAAACTGCACGCACAGCTTTAACATTTTCTAGAGAAAGAACCTATTTTGATGCTCTATCAAAATTATATCTACATGAATGGGAATTGTGTGGGAGACAAACTTCTGCCTCGATGCCTGCATCTCTGTTAATGATAAGTATGACACAAGCAGCTGTCTGCATAGAAAAGCATGTGATCACAGCTGCCCTGAACAATGGAATCTCTTCAAACTTTCATCAAATAAAAGACGCATCTGCAGCAAATAGACATTATAGGCCGGGAAAAGCGACATTCGCTATGCCGAAATATAAAAAGTACGGCTGCATTTTATTTGAGAAGAAGGCAACTGCAGAGGGTCATTGATATTCCAATATCGGAATTCCATTTTATACCATTTAAATTTTTCTAGACTGTTGAGCCTTATTTCCCATTCAAATCTAGATTTGTAATTTTTAAAAGATCGTTATGAAATCTGAAAAACTAATTTTTATATATTTTAAAATAGTTCAATATATATTTATTTTACAAGATGGAAGGTTTTGTCAATTGCCATGTTTATCATTGGCGCTATAATGTGTGTTTGCAGATACGTGGCCGAAAAGAACAAACTTTCGAAATTTTAATTTCGATTTATTTCATTAAAGGAGTCATATTATGAACAGAAAAAAAAGCGATGGCACTGTGTACATCGCGATGCAAGAGCACAGTGGCGGAAATTTTCCCCTTAGTGTTTTTACTAAAAGATTCTGATAGGAATTTCTATGTCACGTGTTGATTTATACGCATGAATCTTAGGTATCTTTGAAGGGTATCTGTAAGTGTTGAGGAATTTATTCCTTCGTTCCTGATGTAAGAACCAAAGAGTCAGTAATTTTGTTAAGCGCGTGTTAGAAATAATTAAATAAACAAGAAAGAAGTAATTATTTACGACATTTTTGCTTGACGTCGAAGTAATTTCGAAGAGGAGATTTAATTCAATATTTAATGTTTCTAGTTAACTGACAATCAATTAAAACATTAAATTTACAAAAAAAATTAAAAAAAAATCATAGTTTTTTTGTTTTTTTTGCCATGGTTCCATACATTCATTTATATAGAAATGAATAACTTATGCAGGAGAAAAGTCAGGAGTATTTTTTCAAAGGTTTAAAGTTCTTAGTCAATATAATATAAATCTTTTTATTTAGTTCAGATTTAGATTTAAATGAATGTACAAATAGATTTTTTTTTATTCTGGGAAGTAAATTATTTATTACATTTGAAAAAATAGTTTTTAGAATGGCATGTGTTAATATTTTTTGTGTAATATGAGCTCTAAGAAATGCAGAATCAAAAATTTTTCTAAAGCGTTTAAAATGAATGATTTAATTCTCAATCTTCAAAATAAAATAGAAGCTTTTAAGTTCATAGTTAAATTAATTAAGTTTGAATGCAAAGCTAGAATCTTTTAATTTTGGAAACAAATAATCTATTATATACCAAAGAATAAAAAATATTTTAGAGGGCATGTATTATTGTATTGGCGGTTATAAAAATAATGGAAACACCAGTGAATTAAAAAAAAAAAACCTTTTTGAATACGCTTCATAAGCATTAAAATATAATAATAGCCACCAGTTTTTTAAAAATAAATAGCAATGTATATATTCTGGTAGTATGAGTTAGCTTTATTAAATTTTTGTAATTCTTGAATTTTTTTTCAAAAGCGAAAAATGTCGTTTCCTCTCATATTTTCAAAGAAGCCAAATTGTAGGAGCCCTTCTACTTAGAGCAAGTGTAACCGAAACATCCCAACCTTTAAGTATGTCTAGAGGTAAGGGTGCCTGAACTCATTCACACAGCGCGGCAAGACAAGCTCGGCAAATCAAAATAGTGGGCGGAAAGAGAAGCTGAATGAGAGACCGATAGACATTGAAGCGGATTATAATGTCTAAAAAGCGAACAACTGCAGCAAAAGTGACCGCAGAGCTCAATACCCATCTGGATTCTCCCGTGTCAGTGATTACAGTTAGAAGGCACCTTCATAAACAGAACATTTATGACAGAGCAGCAATTTCCAAGCCACTTGTCACAACACAGATTTTAATGGTAAATGTCGTCTACAGCGGTGCCATACTCACAAAACCTGGTCGATTTATAAGATGGAGAAAGTAATATGGTCTGACGAATCGTGTTTCTCACTTTTCCCTATAACAGGACGAGTGCACGTTTGGAGGACACCTGCACAAGCGTCTGATCGTGATTGTCTCCTTCCGGCTGTCAAGCATGGAGGTGGATCTGTCATGATATGGGTTGCCATGTCGTGGTTTTCTGCTGGACCAATCGTAACCCTGAAAGGAAGGATGACTGGGGAGAAGTATGGAGAAATTTTAGCTAACCAGGCCCATCCTATGATGCAAACTTTGTTTCCTGCAAGAAATGGAATTTTCCAGGATGATAATACACCTATCCATGCAGCGAGAGTTGTTCAATCATGATTTGACGAACACGAGGATGAAGTAAACATCTGCCTTGACCCGCACAATCACCCGACCTCAATATAATTGAATCGTTATGGTCTATTTTAGAGCGTTCAATATGGAATCGATATCCTCCACCAGCATCTCTCCCAAAATTTCACAATATCTAAAGGAAGAATGGTACAATATTACTATAAAACTATTCAACACTTGTATGAATCGATTCCTAGGCAAATCCAAGCTGTATTACATGCCAAAGGCGGTCTTACACCATATTAATAAAGGGTTCTTTATAAATCTAGTGTTTCCATTATTTTGATAGAAACCTGTATATTGATATAAGGATTAACAAATGTTTTCTATTATTATGACTACTATTTTTTCAAATATTTCTTTAATATCGTAAATAGTCATAGTGACTTTCTACTTCAGAAATTTAATTTTTTTAAATCTGAAAATGTAAAACAGATAAATCAGTAACAGTATATTTATATAGGCCTTTGAATGATATCTTTTTACTTTTTTAGTGCGTTTTTACATAACCAAGATGACATTTACATTATAATAAATAATATTTAGTATTCAAAAATAACTATGTGCAACCCACATGACTTCTGAGCACAGCAGTCAATTCAATCTTCTAGAAAACCAGTTGTTTCTATAGATGGGAGGCATCGCTAATTTGAATTATGGTGGTAGCAATCAAAGAGACCTCTTTACCTGCATGCAATAATAAACGACAGCTCATTACAAACAACATAAACTAAAGAAACTAGACATTCTGATTATTAGGGGCAATCCCTGTTTTTTTTTAAACCTTTATCCTGACTTAAAAAAAAGAATACAAAATTAGTACAGATTTTTTTTCGCAGAGCCAATTAAAACTGCGAGAACGTTAGTTTTTTTTTTTTTTTTCCCCCTCGCTAAGAATGCAATTTTAACGCGTAAAGTAAGTGATTTCGATTTATATGCTGATTTATATGCCTTAAAAGAATTTGAAATAGCCACAGCTTCGTTTATTTTATCTAGAATAAGTGATTGAGAGGAAATTTAAATGTAGGTTTCAATATTATTGCCAGCGAATACGAGTCATGGTCATTGGAAAGAAATGCGGCGCAGTTTCACGGTTAAGAATTATAAGCAGAAAGAGCATGAAGTAGCAAGTTCTTGACCTCTAACGATTCAGAAAGGATATTTCCTAATTTTTAGAATGACTCTGGAACCGAAACAAATGAATTGCCTGGGAAGCAGTTTAAGATAGTTAGTATTATCATTATTACATACGAGAGGCTAAATTTCTTTGGGGTCCTACTCTGCGTAACTACTTCAGAAATGGAGAACCGAACTTTTTGGAGGTATTTAAATCGATGGTATCCATTTGGGGTCCTCCTCTGATGTGGGGATCTGGGGCAGCTGCCTCTGCCTTAGTCAGGCTCTGGGAAAATCCTAGCAACTGAAACTTTAAATGCTTTTAAATTTATATATGGGACTTTTTATGAATTTGTACTTTTATGAATGTTATCAAAATAAAATGTGTGCGTGTGAATGTGTATGTACGTGTTTGTGTATGTTTTTGTGTGCGCGCGTGTATAAACATAATTTTACAGTTGCGTGACCGTAAAGAAAGAAAAAACTTTTGAAATTTTAACTTCGATTCATTTCCCCACGTGAGTCATAATTTGAACATAAATTAAGTGATGACAATATAACGTCCGTTTAGATCGTGCTACAAGAGCAGTGACAGAAATGTTTTCCTTCAGTGATTTTACTATTAGATTTTGATAGGGATTTCTTCGACACATCTATTAGGCAAGGGGATCTTAATTATCTTTGAAAGGCATGTGTAAGTATTAAGGAATTTTTCCCCTTTAGCTCGGAGAGTGAGAATATGCAAATGTCATCAGTTTTCTATAGCAAAGTGTGTGTTAGAAATAATAAAATAAATAAATATATATATATAATCATTTATGGTATAATTAGGCATAGTTAGATTCATTGCTTATTTATAGATTGTAATTATTCTCGCCACTTAAAAACTGAAAATAATTGTTATAATTTTACAACACTATAACTATTAGAACAATTGTTGAATACTTTTATAACAATTTGCCACATTTCCTTAAAAAATAAAGAGGACAAACTAATTAATTTCTCCAGTGTTTATAGTGAAAAAAATTGGATTCCTTTTATATGTATTTTATTAAAGGGGAATAAATAAAATAAAATAAACATTTTTTTCCATTAAATACACGATCTAAAAGCCTTCCAAACATTTTGATAAATTTTTTTCACAATAAAACATAAAATGAACAAGCAAATTCTATCAACTTTTTTGCAGCGCTTTTCATCAAACACGTGTTTCTTCAGCCCGTACCATGCATTTCAATGAACGATGACATCCAATTTGTAAAGTAGGTAATTATTTCCCAGTAACCAGCTCAGGAAAAGGAAAACGCACACCTGCTAAGCAGACGGTCTGCTGCAGACACACCCTATTATAGCAAAACTAAACAACAATAAAGACAACATAAAATCGTCTTCCATTTTTTTTTTTTTTTTTTTTTTTACAATCTACGTCTACGCTTCTTATTGTTTATTTTGATTTTTTTCCCCCTTTAAAACTGCAGACGACTTCAAATCAAAAGGAATTCAACTTAATGAATTTCTGTTTTTATATAAGTTTAGAAATCTCATGAGTTTGACTTAATTTGAAATTAAAGAAAATATAAAAGAGTTTTGTTTAGCAAATAAAATAGAAAAAATTCAAATAATAGAAATTTTTTAATGAAGTTTATAAATATTTATTCATTGACGTTGATCACATAATAAAGCTTTAATCATCAAATTAAAAAAGACTCTCTTTTGAAAACTGCGATATAAACGTAACTATTAAAATAAAATATTTCGATTATTAAACCATAATTTAGAAATTTCTAGAAATTTTTTATTGAAACTGTTATTTTCAAATATTTTCAAGAACATTAAAATATGGAATAAGTAGTAATAATTAGAATATCAATGAAAGGCTTTCCAAATTTTACGTTCTAACCTTGTAGACATGCTACAAGATTCTTCAAATCTTATTAAACACTGAATAAAAACAATTTGGATAAAATTTATAAAAAGTCGCTTCAAAGTATTTTTTTCGGTAGAACTAAAAGTAATTTTGTGCCGAACTTCAGATATAACTAGGTTTAAGTCAACTCCATGCTGCAGAAGCAATATTACTGCACGAAATAACTATATACTAATTTCTTTAAAACAGCATTACAAAAGTACATTATATTCTTGGATAATAAATAATATTTTGTAATATACTGCAATAAACCAAAGATTTATTGCAAGAAAGAGAACAATAAAAAAACAACAGCTTTTTTGACATTTACGTAGTTTTCGGTGTAACATTGAATGATAGTGCAAAGTTGAAAAAAATTTCAAATGTAAAACATTTTTACCTTAATTTTAACTATTGTAATACCTTGAGAGAGAACATTATTAGAATAGAACAGCTAGTGTCCCATCTCTTTTGAATACTTATTAATAGATACATAAAATCAACAAATCTTATTCGAAGAAAAATTTGATATAAAATAAAGGAAGAGCTTTTTTGTTTTCCATAATTATTTGATATATATAGATTAAAAACCTCCTTGACAAATCTTCAAGCCTCTCGAAATTTTCTCTTTCACTTTTTTAAAAACACTCTCATAAGTTTTTTTACAATCAATTGTTAAATCAACAGGTATTTTCTGAAATTACTATTCTAAATCATTTTAAGAAAAGTTTTCAATAATTTTTGCGAAAAAAAAAGAAATTCTTTACAAATTTTCTCAATATTTTACGGTTTTTAAAGAAAATTACCTAATATCCCAGTGTTTAATAATGAAAAAGAATTCTTCCTTCTTTGGCTTGACTGAAATTCAATTATAACTTGCTTTTATTGTGCCTTTTATCTTTTTTGACATTAATTATGGGATCAAAAATTTCACAAATCTGCGGAATTGTATAAATATTATCCCATCATAATTTGATGAAAAATTTGTTCTGGGTCTTTTCGTCAGAATCACACAACAAATTCTTGTGATCATTATAATATTTTCTCTTTTTACTTTTGCATACAAGAAAATAAATAAAAAAAAAGTTTAATTTAACCATTCGAAAAAAATATCAAAAAAATCGATCAAAGCACAAATTCTAGTACAGTCAGCAACTTGTGTGTGTGATTATTTGAGTGCCGCAGGTGAAGAACTGAACGGAAGTTATGCGACAATTATTTTCACTCACTAAGGATCTGCCTGCACAGCTGTGTCTCCTCAATCATTTACCCTTTGTAGAAAAGTGAGTTCTTTCAGTTCCCGGTTCCTTTGAATCCTCCCTCTGCTCAAACAACACTAATGACATTTCCTACAGGTGGCAGAAGGGGGCTTCCTTTCTTTCTGAGTGAGATGTGTAGCAAACTTTGCCCTCAGCAGGGGAGAAGTATTGTTTACAAATTACACTTCTGGACAAGTCCCCGGAGATAAGAAGGTTTATATTTCACGTGATGCTTGTCGGAACATGCAATGAGTTCAAACGGAAAGAAACAGCAAATAATAGTAAAATAAAGTATTAATAATAGACCAGACGATGAATATTTCAGTTTATATAATTAAATGTTTTAATTAAAAAAAATCAAATAATTTTAAATTTATTTATTATTAAAATATTTAATGCCTCGTTGAAAATTACGAATAACAATAATTTTACTTAGTGTTTCGTGTTTACGATAGTCAGTTACAAACATTAAACTCAAGAAAGCAATGAAAGTATAATTGATGCAACAGTATAGTTGTATATAATATACTATTGCATCCATAATATATAATAATTGTATTGTGAATGTATAATTATATAGGGATTCAATAATAATTTATAAGTAAAATTATATCATCATTGAATCACTTGATGAAATTCTAATTTAAATTGAGATTTTAGATAAAATATCGAAAAATTTGTTTCTTCTTTTCAAGATTGAAATATATGCTTTTTCTAATTTACTGTTAATAAAATGTGCTATTTCTAACTTTCTTTTTGATTGCTAATTCTTGTTTTTTTTTTCGGCATAAACTCAGGCGTAGCTCAGGAAAAGCAAAATTGAAGAATGAAGCAAAATTATCTACCGCATTATTAACGAGAAGAAATATTAGATGCGGGTGGTAAGTGAAATTTTTGGCATAATAATACAGAAGAAATTGTACTAAGGACGTACGTAACGGTAAAAAGTAATACTGAAAAACACAAATTTCAATGTAAAAACAATTGATAATTTTTTAAAAATTATACAAAAGTTGTTTTACTAATAGTAATATTCTTTTTCAAAAAAATCTTGCATTTTGTTACTTTTGGAATAAATGAAATGATATCCTTTTTAAAGAACACATTTCAATTAAGTACTTAGATTTCTCCTTTTTAATATTTAACAGAAATTAAATAAGAAAATTTGCCATAAATTCGTCTAATAAAGCATCTAAAACGAAAATTCCTGCTCAAAAGTCGAATAAAAAATCAAACTAAAGCTATTATTAACTAATTAAAAATATACAAGTTAATACGAAAAAAAAACACAACTAAATAGAACTAAAAAGAGAACTAAAAGATAAATATTTTTATTGAGAATTTAACAAATAAAAGACCAAACGATTGATAGAAATTAAAGTGCAGATTAAAGTTGCATCAAAATTATCATTTAGGATATCTAAATTAAAAGATATTCTTTATGAACGATAAAAAAATTGTCTTTCAACTATATCATTTCTTATTATCTTGTATCATTGGGGATAGAAAATGTTGCATTTGGAGATGATTATAGCAGTGCATTTAATCGTTATGAGACATATTTTTAAGAATTTTCCATCTCAACTGCTTAATATTTGATTTCAAACTAGAGAAGATCTAAAATTTTTGCAGAGGAAAAATTTGCATAAAAATTAAAAGCATTTTTTAAAACTTTTCCGTACACTTTCATTATTCAACAACGGTATAATATAATCTGTGCGTCGGGTCTTGAACCTGACACCCTCCCGTTCCGAAGTCAAGACCTTACCACCAGGCCACCGCGGCCCTTGTCAAACAAGAGATTTTCAGACTCAGATATACCTAAAAAGTTGGCACTTAAAATGTGGAGGTCAAAATTCTTTTTATTATATACTATTTATAAAAGTTTTGGTTTTCAAAGGCATTATAACTTTTTTTCTTCGGAGAAAAGTTTTAAGTAAAGGCTCACTTCTAATTTGATTATTTCTATCAATTTCGTGAACTTTTTAATAAAACTTAGTTTTGTAAATTAATTCAGAATTGCAAAACTTTTACCATTGTTAGAACTACGGTAGAGTAAACAGAGGTAATTATAATTAGTTATGCACTTTGTGGATGTAATTATCATAAACTATCTCACTAAATATGCTGCCTCTAGCAAATTAACCATGTTCTATGATTGAAGATTATTAATCATAAGTTAGACATAAATTAAACATGTTCTTATAATATAAACTTTAAAACTTCTTGATTTCATCTGTTTATCATCTATTTCGTTATTTAAAATTTTCTTTTGGGAAGATTTCGGTTTTTTTCCCTCCCTAAGTAAAGGAACTTTTATATTTGATTTTTGTATTTAACAGTTGAAGTGGCAACTATAAAATTATAAATTAAATAAAACTATTTTTTTTCTTATTGACATTAAAATGATTTTAAATAAAAAAAATTAAATAATTATAATAAAAAAATTAAAAACAACATCTTTTTTTCATATTTTATATATTATCATAAAAATGTTTTTTTTTAAGTGAAAGGACAGATGTTTGATATATAGTGATTTGACAAAATTAATTATACGTAAATATGATTAATTTGAATAAATATTAGCAGTATAAATTTAAGTATTAATAATGTATAATAATTAATTACATATAAGTATGGAAATCGCGATTATAAATTATTAACAATTATTGTGTTTGTAGATGTTTTTATTATATAAAAATTTAGAGAAAGATTCAAGACAAAAATAAAAAAGTAGTATTCAATAATATTTAAATGGAAATATGTAAAAAAATTTTATCTCCACATTTTCACTGAAAAATTGTTCAAATATTTTTTGTGTTCTTTGCCTCTTTTTAAAATTAAATTTATTTTTTATTAAATTATTATTATTTTATTTAAATTTGTCACTTTTTAAAAATTTTTTGTCCTTCGTCATCTTTATTTCAGGTTTATTACAATTTAATCTATCATTCTTTTTATGTAATAAAAAGAATATTGGTATGTTAAAATGAAATATTTTGAAGGAATCAGTTAAATATTTAAAAACTGCTGGCCTAAGAAGATTATTACTGATTTTTGGAATTTATGCTCAATCTTGTTGTATAATTTTCTCAAATTGTTGCTTATTTTTACTTAAGTTGGTTTCCCCAAATTCCTGTTTCACATTTATTAGTTTGAACGGTCAAATAGTATTAAAGACTTCATCAAAAGTAGAATCATTTATGAACTTATGTGGATGTTGGAATTCTACACAGAATTTCGGAAAAAGGTTTATTTTTGCCAAACTCATATTTCCTCTATTTATTATTCCTTAAAAAATAAAAAAATAAAAATACTACAGAAAGATGAGTAAAAGTTTCGCAAAAGACATCATTACCATCCACAAAATGTTAAATTTAAGTAACAAAACTGGAGATGTTAAAATTATGCAGGTTTTAAAAAAAATATTCAAACTTAAATGAATATTTAAATGAATATTCAAACTTAAATGAATATTTAAACTTAAATGAATATTTAAAAGAATATTCAAACTTAAATGAATATATTTCTTTGAATTTGAAACTCAATTTATTTGGCTATGAATTTTCTATACTATCGTTTGCATAAATTATTGACGTCTTTATTTTTTGGGCTTACATTTTTAGCATAAATATAAATTTTATAAAATCATGATGAATGGACAAAAACTTTATAGAAATTCCTAATGAGGTTTGATGAGATTCATAATGAGATTTCAAATATTCATTAGCATACAAATAATCAACGAGACATGAATAACAAAGGCGGGAAATGGCTATTAATTAATATTATTTATTCTAATATATGTATCCACCCTTGCTGATGTCAACCTCTATATTATCAACTCACAATGAATTGACAACTTCATATTGTTCTATTAATTCTAACATTAAATTTTTTCCCTCCGAAATAAATATTTATAAAAATGAATTCACTTTGTGATAAACTTTTACAGCCCAAAATATTAAATATATTAAAAATTAAATATTAGAAAAACAATTCTGAATAACTTCATTTATTAAATTATTCCTTAATTAATTTAATTCATTAAAATTTATTCAATTATTAAATTATCAATATTTTAATTCAAATTAATTAATTTGAATGATAGAATTAAAATTATTCCTTCATTATCCAATAATATTATTACTGTCTTATTATCTAATGTACTATGTTATTATCTAATGTACTATGAATGAAACTCATGGAATCTATTAATTATTAAAAGAAGCCTCTATTATTACTCCATTGATGTCCAATAAAGAAGGACAATCTAAAGAAATTCAAATGAAAAATTATTTTCTACAAAAAATTTTAAATATGAAATTTCAAACCTCACTGAGGTATTTTCATTTATATATTTTTCTGAATTTTTCAACTTTTTTTTTTTTTACTATACATGATACAGCAAAAATTTTTATCTCCCTTTATTAACTCTCAAAATGCTGAATTTTATTTTTTATAGATTTAATAATTTATTGAGAAATAATGATTCTATTCAATTTCGTAAAAAAAATTTCAAAACAAAAAAATTGGTGTTGAAGTACTGCTAGAAATGCGAAAACAAGGTAGAAGCTAAAAGATGATTCGGTAAAAATCTCACACTAATCCGTCAAGCAGATTCACCAAAAGACAAATTAGTGATAAGTCTGAAGCCATCAGAATTGTTTAGAAAGCTTTGACGCATTTCGCAGGATCAAGATTATCGAATTAGGGGGATGAATTTTGGAAGCGATCCGGCTACAACTAAATACATGTTTTCGCCCTTGCTCCTCGCATAGAATTCCAATGAATACCATCAATCGAATATTGATACGATTTAAATGAAAAAATTGCATTTGTACATTCTGTCTAAGAAAATGCTCTAAATATGAGAGTTGAGCGTTTTGAACGATATTTGATGATACGTAAAGAAAATAAAGAATTTCAAGACGATAATTTGAAATTATGAAATTCAAATTAATGTATATTTTACTTCTTGTGAAGTTAGGAATGGAGTTTATGGTACAAAATCTACAGTTATTGAAAAGATTGAAAGTTACCATCGAAGAGAAATTTAAATATTTAAATGTGTTTAAATGTTTGGCATTCCATTAGCTGCATAGATTGGAATGCTTATCAATATATATAATCGGCAGCTGAAGTCTGTAACGGAAGATTGTTGAAAGTTAACAATGCCCAAGTTCTTTCGGTTCGTCATTATCGAAAAACAGAAATCTCAACTTTTGTTTTGGCGTTTAGCGATTGAGACAGGCTTTTTTTTCATATTTAAATTATTTTATTAGTATGCGATAAACTTAAGCAATAATAAATAGCAAAGATTAATGATTATTGAGGTCTACAATTATAATCGGTTCATTACATTCTCTCTTTACGTGCCAAATTAGAGGATATTACTATTTTTTTCAGCATTCTTTTTTAGTTTTCGACATTGATTTTTTTTTGTTAGTGGATCACTATTTGCTGCAAACCGATTTTTTTTTGAATAATTTTGATCTGAGTGTTCATGAACATTATGGATGGGAAGATTCCATTCTAAGAAATCAAAACTTCTAATGTCATATTAAATTTATATCTAAAGTGCACTGTAGATATTTTTTTATTCCTTAAATTCATTGCTGATGTGCATGAGATTTTCTATTACAATTTCCAATAGTTAATCTGTGACAATCAGATCTGTCATATTATTTGCAGGTTAGCAGCTGCTATAAACGAAAACATCTAGCTAATTTAGAAATATGAAAATAAAAGAAAGCCAAGTAAAAAAAAAAAAAATACGTTAATGCGATCCATTTTAAACATTGACAGCAAATTGCAAACGATATTTAATAAACATGTTATAAACAGCCAAAGTGCAGTAACATACTGTACAATTGCAAAAAAAAAAAATATTCCCATACAAAGACCAGAAAGGAGTTTTACCTTTATTGGCTAATAAAAGTTTTGTTGATTCAACTGGTTGTTTGGCAGCAGCTGAAGAAGGATGTTTTCTGTACGAGGCTGAAAAAGTTTCGGTTGTACCCTCTGGATCGAGAGACGCCAAGAACTGTTTGTTCATTCGTGTACATACTCCAAAATAAATAGTTGGTTTGTTTACTTCTAAATAAAACTGACCTTCGCCTATCAGACGATTTTGCTCGCACGTGCACAGGCCGATACTTTTACCTTTATTTACATATACATCAGTTTTTATTTTCTCGATGAAAGAAATACACAAAGAGAAAGTATTGCAATCATCAAAATATTAGAGATTATGACAAATCTCCTTATTTCAGACCTTCTGGAGTTAGACTTTGTCTGTCACATTTTTGGAATTTGTCGGTGAACACAGTAGCTCAAAACCGCAAGATGTTAGAGGCATGAAATCTGGTATGCAATCATTACGCCAAATTTCGACAAATTTTGGATGAAATTCATTAGAATTATGTTTTTCTGTCCAAAGCTGTTCTTCTGCAAGGTTCGACAGCGTTTTTCTATTGTGTATTCGTATCTTCATGCAGAATAAAGTGTAGTTATCCATCACTGAGCCTGCTTGACTTTTTCATCGAGCCCTTACTGGAGAGATTTGAGAATTTTGAATTTTTCTAAACAATATTTGAAAATTCATGTAAGCGCGATAACTGTAAAGTGTTGATCTTAGACAAGATTTGGCTGGATCTTGATATAAGTTATTGATCTATATCAAATTTTTGACCTAATAGTTGAACCTTGCTGAAAAAAGATAACGGAGTGTTAGAAAAAAGTAAAATGAAATAAATTTGGAATTATCACTCAAGATTAAAATAGCAGTGCAATGGAAATCTGAAAATTCATTTAAGTCGAGAATTTAGAAAGGGATTATAATTGTAAGGCTGCTTAGCTAGTTGAGTGGATTTTATTGGTTTAAGAATAATTTTAATTGCGGCATGCGTTAAAAGGTATGACAACTGGTATCAATAAAAAAAGTTTAAAGGAATTCAAGTTGGTTAAGAAAGAATATTCATAAAAGATATAAGATGACTTTACAAAACGGTTTTGATATAATATAAAATAATATACTAATAATACCTCTTCCGGTCGTCAAAAATTAGAACAGAAATAGTGATAAAATTTTTAAGAGAATAGTTTTTGTTGAAAAATATTTTTTTCAACCAATTAGTATTAATTTATTATATTAAAAAAATTTCGACTAAACATGTTGCATTTGATAAAATGTATCAAAGTTTCAGCAATTAAAAAAACTTTTACATTTAACGATAATTACTCCAATCTCTTATGTTTTAGCATTTCAAAGTAGAGCGAAAAAAATAGAGTAAATTTCGGAAATATGAATAAAACTTCAATGAAAAAGACTATACGAGATGACAACTCTTTTTTTTTACATTTGAAGCAGGTAGGGGCATCTCAATGAAATAAAAATATACTCTCGGAAATCATATAAATAACTTAATGATAAGCATCGCATTGGTATCGGATCCTAATCAACAAATGGTACAAAGGTTCTCGGCGTATAAATAAGTAACAAGAAAATCTGGACTACTTTGTATAGTGACAGCCTTAGCTTCGATTTTCGAAAGGATCATTAAATTATACTAAAGGCTGTATTAGGCATGTCATGCCCACAGCTAATTGGCATAATATTCTTCCATTGATACTCGATTCATTAGAAGATGATCATGCCTCCACCCTTCAAAACGGTACGAGGAAGTGAAATGGCAACGGCGAAGGATATCCGGCCTTCCGGACGCTCAGTATTCCGAGATTAATTGGTGCTCGTGAAATAAAATGATAACCTCACTCTCCAGCACATATTGCAAATGATAGCAAAGTGAATAAAGAAAGCTGCAGTGTGTTTCTGATCAAATAATTTTGTTTCTCGAAATCTTTCGTAGGTTGGGTAGAGTAAACAAAGCTGGAGGCCATTAAAATGAAATGATGTAAATGTATTTATAAAATGAGATAAAAAGTCACAAAGAATTGCACCGAAACTTCACAAATATCAAGAAGAATTTAAATAAATAAATCGTCGTCAATAACAATCTGAGAATTCAAAATAATATTTTTGAAAGGATTATGACCTCGTTCTAAACGCTATTAACTGTTGCGAGTTAATAATATAGGCTGATTCATAAAGAAGTATACACTTTCCAGATGATTAAAGTTTGTGTTTCGCCCTTGACAGAAGTCACATAGGCAACAGCGTGAAATGACAGCGTCAATACTAGAGAAGACATTCTATGCTCTTCAGTTTAGTTAAATCCGCAACTGTCGCGCAATTGCATTTTCGATCACATTTCGGTAAAGAAGTTCCAGTTAGAAAACCTATCTATCAATGGCATGAAAAATTTAAAACTACGGCTGTTTGTTCAAAGGTATAAGTCCTGGACGATTGACTGTATCGCTGTATAAAGGTGAGTCATGATGTACAGATTTCTCAGTCCACCGTCTGGAGAATTTTGAGAAAAAAAAATTGAAAATGATTCCATACGAATTCAGGTGTTGCAAAATCTGAATGACTTTGACAAAGAAAAAAGCTTTGAATTTTGTGCCGCTTGTTTGCAGATTTGTTTTGAAAATGATGATTTCGTCCATCACTTAGTTTTCATTGATGAAGCAACATTTAATGTCAATGGGAAGGTATACAAATCCAATATTCCCTAAGGGGGGAAAGAGAGAGTTACAATTTCACAGTACATGCGAGATTCCCCTAAGGAAAATTTTTTCTATGCAGTGCCGAGAAAGAAAGTGTAAGGCCCCTTCTAAGGGGTTACACATAGAACAACTGCGATTATCTCGAACGAAACTTAAAATAACCCCATACAAATCTGCTATAGGTGACATATATCTTACATTTTTCTTGATTTATAATGCATTGATAACTGTATACTTCTTTATGAATCGCCCTGTATAACCTATCTTTCTTCTACTTGCCTTCAAACCTCTACAACCTCTTCTAGGAAATCCTAACATATACAATAATTTGAAGGGAAAAAAAAGAAAGAAAAACCCCCAACAAATTTCGTAATAATTCGAAATAAAACTGAAATACAGAAATTGTTAAACTATCTATTCTAGAAAAAGTTCCAGATTGTGACAAATTAGTTATTACTATGAGCCACCTTAACCATAACTTAACAGCTTTAACTATATTCGGCGTTACATCAATATCATTTACATAAGAACAGAAAATATAACATTCATATAAAAGCATAAAATATTAACAAAAATTAAATAATTTAACAGTTTAATTATGTAATGATCAATTTATAAAAATATTTCAATAAAATTACTTCATTTCCAAATTAACAAAAAAAGTAGTTATCATTTAAATGCATAAGAACTATTAAAATTTACTTTTAAAAATGCAAAATTGATAGAATGAAAAGCTACTGCACATTAGATAAAGGATGATTCAAAATTCAACGGTAATGTCAACAGATTTTTGCTTTAATCATTTTAAGCTTCAACTACGTATGGATAACAAAATTTTGCTAACGTTAAAATGGCGTATACGCATCTTGCGTATAAATTAATTGGCGACAACAGAAGCGTATTGAGCAGAAAGAAGTGTAGTGCATTACAAAATGTTGCAAATTCATACCAAAGTTTGTATGGAAACGGAACATTATTCATAATGCACGGCAATAACGAGGACGCGATCCATTACCTTCTAAAATGAAGAATTAAATCATGTAAAATAAATTTCTTTTCTATTTTCAATCAAGTGTAAAGCACAGAAGAAACATTTGCATCGCTACATCTGCAACAAACACGGTGAAAAGTGTCCAAATAAAATGTTTTTCTTCATGTTTGGATTAGAATTTCTGTATTGTAGTGTCTTCTAGCTCATCCGAGAGGCGTTTCCAACCATATCATCCTAATTGATTAGGGTTTGTTTTGCTCTCTCAAACAATTTGTACGCTGGCTTTTGAAACTGCTATGTAATTTTATTGCTAATATACAAGATTTTGTAACTTGCTTTCCCAGAAATCAGTTCGTTACATTAGATTTTTTCCACCATATTTTAGCATAATTAAAAAACTCTTTCGCAACAATTATTCGTATTCTATATAATTTAAGAGTAAGTCATTGTAAAGAACCAGAAGAATTTTCTTTCTTGTTTAGCATTTGACAAAATCCAACAAATTATTATTAATAATAATAGTAGATGACAAAATTGCTTTAACCCTTTTTTTATTTTCAGACAATATAATCTCATCAATGATGACAAAGAAAAATAATCGAGTCGGCCATAGACAAATATCAAAATCGTTTCGTCTACAAAACTATTTAACCAGACGAGACGCTTTCTTTTTAGATATTACAAAACCGAATCAGACACTTTTTTTCTTTACAAATCAAAATCAAAAAATAATCGTAATCTCGTTGAGTATCTAACACCGATATTTTGAAATCTCTGGTTAAATATTGCCACCGATATTTTGAAATCTCTGGTTAAATATCGCCTTTTTTTTAAATCGTATTTTCATATTGGCTCCAATTGCAGAAAAAGACCTAACTCATGTCCACAAACTTGTGGTTCGTGGGAAATTTTATTTCGTCTAGCCATAATAATTTTGAATAAAATTCAAAAGAATGCCCGTAAGCGTTTCAGGCTGTTACATAATATGAATTTCACGCAACAAATTTATAAAAACATCTGAGATAATATAGAAATAAAGAATACTTAGATAAAATGATAAAGTTATATATATTCCAAAACATCATCTTAAATTTCAAGAATATCTTTTCAGACCTAATTTTGATTTTTGAGAATGACCATGGATAAAATCTATATATTTAAAATAATTAGGAAAACGAACCAACTTCTTTTGTTTATACGTATACCCACCATTTTTTGTTTTATACGAGAGTTTATGACCCCTTAGATATGTTATCAATGACCGCCTTTAGCCCAACTACTTTTGTGTGATAAATCGAAAAATACACTTCTTCATTCTTTGTTTTCTATGCATAAAAACCACAACAAAGTTTCCCAAGTCCAAACATTGGTCCAGTTTCACAAATTTCTACTTAATTAAAAAGTTCATGATGTTTAGGTACGTAATAAATCTTTATTTCTGCATATCGTTCTGCATGTTTGAGATATATCGCAAAATAAAATCTTAACATAGCCCCCAGTCTTAATAACCGGACTGATTTCATCAATTAATTTTGTCATTTTGTGTACATATCTAACTAATCAGAATGATCTATGTTCATTCTACTAATAAGATTAAGAATATATTTTTATTTGTTTTGAAAACATGTTGTCTATCAAAGTTAGCTGACATTTTAAACTTAATACTCTTAATATTATGGGTGAACAACTGGTGAAAAGCAGCAATAAAAATATAAATTTAGTCTCTTTTATTTTGTTAAGAAATATTCAATACGCCAATTCATGCTGAAAGCTCTATAGAATTCAGACAATCGAAGAAATTACATGGTCTGTCCCCCAAAACATGAATTTTTAAAAATAAATCAATAATGATACAGATACTTGTCCGCTTCTAAATGTTCTCTCTCTCTATCAAGAAAAGAAAATGTTCCCTATATGCCTCTTTCATGTCTGGAATAGCTTCTGAAAATCTTTTGATAGTATAGTATGTAAGTATTGTATCAATTTTCTACGTTCTTCTAACATTCAAATCTCTGCTTTTTCTTGGTAAATACTAGTTTTGGAAACAAAAGGGTCAAATCTAGAGAATCTAGAATCTGAGTCAAACAAGAGTCAGAGTACTGGCCAAAAATGTACAAATAAAGAGCGATGATTATAAAATCATTTTATCATCAGGAAGACTCCATCGTGTTGATTTTTTTAAAGTTCAGGCTTTCCGTTGCTTCTTTCATAAGCACAAGCATGAACTGACTATTTGAGTTTGTTCAACGATTTCTTACCAATATAAAAAGGGATCAACACCATCTTTACATTTTATCAACTCAAACTTTTTTGTTAAGATTTGGAGACGATGCTTCTATTTAATTAACCTTTGTTGTTTAATCAAATTTTTTATATATCTGGAGAGCACGAACTTTATGATTTGCATGAAGTAAAGATCATACTTCTTTGATCTGAAGAGATTCACTATTGAAATAGAATCCCTTAGAGTTTTGGTGTTGTTTATAATAGTTGCTCTGTCCATTTTGAAACGTTGTTGCCATTCATAACTGCAGAAACCGTTTTAAACAATTCTCTTCATAAACTCATACCAACATCTAAAGTGTTTCTGTAAAAGGTTTTGCTAATTCTATAACAAATAAAAATTTTATAAAATATCTTTATTTGCTATTTTAAAAAAAGTAAATAGAAACTGAAGGTTAATATATAATTAATGGAATTTAGATGATAAATTGACGCTTCATATCTCTGATGAAAATTTGATAACCTTTTGGGCAGATTACTTATGTTCAAAGCAGCTGTATAATTTTGAATTCCTATTTTACTGATTTTTATTTATTCAGGTTTCATTAAAACTAATGAAAACTGTACAAAAAAGTATATTGAGTTTTTATTTTTATTTTCTAGAATATTATTTTAAAAATAAAAATAAAGATTTACTATGATTTTCCAAAATAAATTTCTCCAATCAATTTTAGTATTAAGCTAAAAATATTCTCAATTACACAAATACAAAAGTAGAGAATTTTGGGGAAAAATCGACTAACAAAACAATAATTTTTTTTTTTTTTGAGAAATGCAAGGAAAACTACATATTCATGTAATAACATTCTAGAATATCTATTTTGTTGAAAACTATATGAATGAACAGATGTTTTATACAACAGAGAAATGACCTAAAATTGTTCTGGGTTATTCCTACTGTCGTTAGAAAGGCAGGTGATCAAATAAATGCCTCAAAACAATTCATCTTCAATGATTCATACTTTAAAGCAATGCCCCCAAAACTCAATGCATTTTATATGAATTCTTTTATAGAATGTTTTAAGATGAGCGAACAGTTGTTCTCAAACGATGAAATAAGAACATTCAATATTTATCTGGTTGGATGGCAGAAATAGACAAATATTTCTTTCTCCTAGCTGGAAACATATTATGTGGTTTTGTTTATCTTTCTGGATGAAAATGATTAAAGACTGCTTGAACAGTAACAAACAAAGCCGGAGCGTTAGGATTTATTTATTGACATTAAAAAAAGTTTTATAAGAATGTATGTCTAGAAGAGGTCATTGAATTAATATTTCCCCCATAAATCAATTTTGCTTCCAAATTCTTCGAAATGTTGATATTACATATACTTATCATTAAGACAAAATGTTCAATATAAAATTGTTTCAACTATGTTTTCTTGGACGAAGCTTTCTTTTTGTACTATAATAGTAAACATTATTATCTCAATAAGTTATATCAAATCCCTGATATTGTTGACAATATTCAAAATCTACATCATTTCATATTTTTGTTCTGATTGGCACTGACGAATTTCGAAACTCATTTCTTTGTTTTCAGGTCATATTTGAAGGGAGTTTTTGTTACCACATGCAACATTTCGTAAAAAACTTTACCATTGTTAAGCTTGTCTAATTTAAATGCTTCTTTTAAAACACATATATTTCAACGAATATAACTATGTTTCAATATCATCCTGTTTAATTGCTCTTATGTGATCTATCTCCTGAACACAACTGCCCGAATAGGGAATAGGTAATATCACTCCGTTATGGAATGTTTCTGCCTTGTCCGCTTGTTATTCGTCAAATAAATTTAAAGGCTTGTCTAATTTTGCTGTTATACTATTTTTAATTTCTTGTATACATCGTATAGAGAGAAATCGAACTCAAGATTATGACGAATCTCCTCGTTTTAGACCTCTCTGAGTTCGAAAAACACATTTTTGAAAAATATCCACCTGTCTGTCTGTGACAAAAATAACTCAAAAACTCTTTGATCTAGACGGATGAAATTTGGTATACAATTATTATACCAAATTTGTAGACGTCTATCGCATTTTGAGCAAATTCCACCCAAAGAAGTCTGTCTATATGGCTGTTCGAATATAATTTATCACAATAACTACAAAATGAAGATAGCTACATATATAAAATTCGATGCACAATGTTAACTTCTATAGTCTAGATGCCTTTCAAATTTTGAGCTAAAGGTATTGACCGTTTGTCTGTTTGTACTTTCAGCAATATGTTAACACAACAACTCCAAGTTCGCAATGGTTTATATATATTAAATTTGGCATTTGATTTTGTGATTCCGTGTAGTTCTGTGTCAAATTTTTATTTCAATCGATTGGAAAAAAACTTGTCTAAAACACAAGTCAGACTTTTGGATACTATTAACGCATGCCAGGGATCGCCAAATAACTCGCCAAGGAAGACACGATAAATTCATGCCAAAGGTTAATATTTCATAACTATTGTGCGCCAATGCCATGCAAGGCGTTTACGCCATCAAGTGTATCAGAGAGTATGAAAGAAAGTCTTGGCGAGACACTCCAGCCTTGTTTTCTAATAAATACACAGCTACCCAAGAAAAATGTTTTTAGAATAATTATATGATTTGCCTTATTTGTTATGAGACAGAATCAGCTTTAGGAACAATACAAGGGGCCATGTTTTTAAATTGAAGGAAGAGACTCTAAAATACGAATGAAATTTATTCACATGAAGCTTATGAAAAAGCTTATAATAAGATTTTGACAACTTAGAACCTGATTCAAAAACGTTGTAAATAATGAGGATAGAAAAAAAATGCTATATCAATTCTTTCTTTTCAAAAATATCTCATTTTTATTTATGCAAATTATGTTAGTTAATATGGAGACGCAAAAGGAGGAAGGGTTATTACAAGTGAGTGGATGGTAAGCTGCCGTATAAATAAGCAAGTTCTCGCTCTCTTGATGGGTATATCAATGTTGCGTAGTCGTGTTCCTCCATTGCAATAATAGAATGTATTACTTATGAAAGGGATTGGTAGTGTCCAGTGATGGCTCATGGGACTCAAACCTCAGTTTCCGCAGTTGACTGCTGCGAGGACAGTCATTCAGATGGTCACTCTGAATGGTATAGCAATGTTGCACATTCTAGTTACCTTCACTTCAATAATGGAACATACATCCAATGGAAGTTATTGTGTCATGGGTACTGAAGGCCCTTATGACTCCAACATCAATTATTACCTTTGGCTGTGACAACAAGAGTCATTCAGATCATTCCACATATTATATAGGTATTTGTGCTATGATGGTTTTGTTTTTCCGTGTCCCCTCTGTTAGTTTAATAATATGGATAAACTGGGGGATTCGAGCATATAGATATTGTGTCGTCGAGTTAGCTTTACTCCATTGATGAGACCTACAAGCTATGGGAAGTATTCGGTAGCGGCTAGGGATGGCCCTATACTGGAAATATGAGTAAGTGGATGAGAAGCTGTCGAATAAGCAGGTAGATATTGTTTCCATGGTAAGTATAACAATGCTGTTTAGCTGCCCACTCCAGAGATGAAATGCTCCTCCAATAGCAGGGACTGACCATGACCAGTGATATCCTTAGAACTCTAATCTCAGTTTCCACCTTTCGTGACGATAGTCATTCAAATAATCGTATGGATAATCTTGAATGAAATTGGCATTGTAAGCACCATGTGGATAACTCAGTCCTGATTAATTAATAAGGATTGTTTTAAACTCAAAGAATACTTCTATAATGAATGCATTTGATGTATTCTTGAGTTTTAAAAAACTATTTTCAGGACAAATGTTTTCAATAAACGACCCTTTATAATACATCAACCAATAAAAATTGAGCTCTATTAAACCCTAACACCACTATGTGACAGTGAGAAATTACCCTTATCTGTCAAACGATAAGTAAAATGTGTACTGAATAAAGACACAAACTCTGAAAAGTCGTAAAATTCATTGCTCTTATCTTAAATTTTCCATTACGAGTGATAAAACTAACTCAAATTTAACCCGAGTTAAAACTTGAAAGAATGCGTGTCAACAAACTCTTCTTCATATGGATTATTGTTTTAAGTAAAAAGTTATGCTTCCCGAAAAGATAAAATTTTAAGAAGCTCAACTATAAATAAAATATATTATATAATATATAGTTTGACAGTTATAATGCGTTCTCTAACAAGTGACCTCAGCTGACTTTTTATTCCTTTCTCATATACGAAGCATAAAGAAAATATTGTAACCGCCAAAATAAATAAATAAAATAAAATAAAAATCGAACTGAAGATTTTAACGAATCTCTATTTTTTAGAACTCGAAGTTCGAAAAATATATTTTTGAACGTTTGTCTGCGGTAAAGGTAACTCAAAAGCACTTTGAACATAATTTTTCTACCTTTCAGCAATGGAAGAAAATCAACGATTAAATACAAAGGGCGGTTATAATTAAAGTTCCACTCTAAAATGGTCATAAAAATAAAACTTGGTAATAGTTTAAAGACCCCCCCCCAGAAAAAAACACATCAAAAACTGACCACCAGGGGAAAAATGGCGTTGCATGCAATATTGTTAAGCAAAATAGGACGTGAAGGAAGACATCGGTTTAAAATGTGTTTAATCGTTTCTAAAACGTGTTACAAAGCATTTTCAATGTGTCGTCCACTATTTTCTGAAAGCAAGTTAAATCGTATAACTGTATTCTCAACAGTAGCTCTTAGCATATCAGGAGGAATTTTACGCACAAGTCAGTGTATCGCATCTTTCTGTTCCGCCAAACTGCTCAAATTATCACCATAAACAGTACTTTTTGAGATAACATTGAACATGCTTTGCAAACGCGTTTCAGAAATGATTAAACACATTTTAAATCATGTCCTATTTTGTTTAACAATATTGCATACAGCGCCATTTCTATCCTAGTGGTGAGTTTTTGAACTTATTTTTGCCGGAAAAGAGATTTCCACGCCCTTCTTTAAATTATTACCTAGGCTGATAACATCTGGCCCAGTAGTTTTCCTTTTATGGACATTTCAAAGTGGAACTTTAATTATAACCACCTTGTATATTGAAACAATGAAAGAGGTTTGAATTGCAGAAAAACAATACAATCTATTGCTGAAAATTAGCAATAATAATAATAATAATATACGAATATACTTACATAAATAAATAATAAATAAATAAAAATTGCTAATATTTAGAAAAAATTATCACGACTATTAAATCAGTATCATTCAAAAGGTATTCTTTTTTAATTTGAATCGTCCAATTTATTTTTGTGAAGTGATATTTTAAGAAGTTATCATAGGAAAGCACCAAAAATTCTCTTAATTTTTAATTAATTAAAATTTTAGAAAACATTTGCACCGAGATGCATATTTTCCCTCTCCAAGATATATAAATGCCAAATTTCGTAGCTGAAGTCAAATGGTCTGATATGAAAATCGCGACACTCACTCTCTCTCTGTCTCTGTCTCTCTCTCTCTCTCACACACACACACATACACTCGCGCGCGCACACACACACATTTTTATTATAGTAGAAATAGAGATAAATGCAACTCCTTTTAAATAAGTGTTTCGGTAGTTAAAAAATATAAATTAGTAGAAATAATTCTTTAAAAGAAAAATCCTAATAAACTGCTCCTTGATTAAACAGCCACACAGCATTAAAATTCGCCATTTTTTTTAAATAATTCCCGCCAATTAAAATTCAAGATAAGAATATCTGGCAAACTGTCACCTGTTCATAACTAAACAATGGCTGTCTCGGAGATGAATCTTTCATTAGTGTTTTTGCTGTATAAATAAAAACGTGGACATGAAAGGAATCATTCTTTTTATTACTTGCAAAGCTGATATTGTTTTGGAAATAAGGTCGACAGTATTTAATCAACAAAACTGTTCGATAATATACTAAATTCTAATAAATGGTATGAATACAGTATGAAAATTGTTTTATTTAAATGTAATCAATAAATATTTTCTGTAATATATACATAAAGGAGGTATTGTTTTCAAAATGTTATAATTACAATTAATCTCTAAAAGGTTCCAAATGTATTTACAAGTTTTACTGCTTTTGCTACCAGTTCATTCGCCAGTTATGTTTCATTTTAATTAAATTTCTTATGCAAAATATTATGTTCATGGTTCCCTCAATAAAGCATTTGAACATCAAATTATGACAGGAATTAAAGCCGTCTTATTTTAATAATTTAACACCTGATCTGTTTATTGGGCACATAAGTATTTTTAATGGTGTCGAGTCCTATGACATCATAATATCAATAAACAATTGATATGGGATAAGGATTCCTACCAAACGATTTTCGAATTTGTTGTATTTTGCAGTAAAATAATGCTTTTTTTTATTTTTCTTGTAAATTAATACCTCGATAATAAGCAGAATCTTTTTTCTTAACTTTCGACAATAGAAGAAATTTACGCTGTTAAAAGTTGTTGAAACAATGAAAGCGATTTGAATTTCAGTGTGACAATGTAATGAAATGCATGGTTGAAAATTACTTGTTTTTTAAATTGTCAAAATATCAAGATTAAATTGCACGATAATTAAATTAATGTCATAATAAAAGATATTTTTTTAAAAATTTTAATGTGGTGTAAATATCATTTTTTTGCTATAATATTTTCATATGTTATCGCGTAAAAATGGAATGTCTTTCTAAATGTTAAATTAAATAAAATTCCTTTTAAAATTTAACGTTTTCCCCTTTTCACAATTTTAATCTCGAGAATGGAAATTATATCTTTACAATATTTATTATTTCTGGATCAAATGGTCTGTAGTTCTCCAACATACACACATACACCTATTCTCTTTTATTAGTAGAAATGGAAATTAAATCTTCTCCCATTATATTTAGAATGAAATAGGAATATTAAAACATTCCGCGGCAGATGATTAACAAGTCACAGCTTAGGATTAAGCTTGAAGCTACCCGTAATTTTGATAAGGCAAATTGCCAAACGATTTTAATGTGTTTACATGAGTAGACAGACATTAGTGAGTATTTTTCGACGATGTATGTGAGGTTATCTAAAACTAAGTAAACATTACTTTTTTGTAATTAATAGAGTTACATTAAATGTTAACATAAAAATGTCATTTTGCACATCGCCTTATCAAGATTGCAGGTCACAACCTGTGAGAGCATAGTTCTGCTGCAGTGTTTTTTTTTTATATATATAAAAGTACTCTCTGAACTTTTATATTCATCAGTATATGGTATTCGTATTTAAGCAGGAAGTTATTTTAAAAGTATATAGTATTTTTTATGTTAATATTTGGTTGTGACAGGAATATTTACAGCTGCACTCAGAATATAATTTAATGTCAATGAATTTCAGATCTATGAGTCAGCTAAAAAATATCACAGCTTTAAAACTCTTCTTCAAACTAAGTAAAATGCATATAACCTGTTTTATTTTATTTAGATTCTTTTTTTCTCAGAAATTTTGTAAACAATATTTTTTCTGTTTAATTTTTCCTTCTTTTAAAGACTTTTTTTTTTCTAAAAATAGAATGTACTATTGATTTCAAATTTATTCAAGTTTGAACTATAACTTTATTATAATTTAATGGAAAACATGAATTATGTCAATATATTGATTCAATCTGTACTGATAGTAAAGGAGAATGTGTATGCATGTGTGCTAGCTCTCCGCTGACAGATACTACCAAATTTGACTTATGACTACCAAATTTGTTCACAAATGTAGTTTGGAAATGTGACCATTAGAACAAATTGTTTGAAATTTTTATTAAAATTATAATTAATCAAAAAAGTAAAAGAAATTTTGAAGTTTTCTACTTTTATTTCTTAAAAAATATTATAGCACAAATTAGATTTTTATACCAGTTTTACATTTTAAAAGTCTCTTTTTAATGATTTCCAATGCAAATTTTTTTCCTGTTTTTTTTTCCACATTTTTTAAAAATAATTTTTAACGAGAGATATCATTGTTGTAATGAACTTTAAACCATTTTAATTTTTTATCAAATATTGAATGCCATGATTTTGTATTATTAATAGTTAAGGAATAAAAATTCTGCCAATTATCTGTGCAGTGTCCATAAAGAATTGGAAAGTGAAATTACATTACCGCAAGAAACTAGATGCAACTTGAAATAAATCACTCTGACGCGTATGTTTTCAAAGGTACTAAGATGTCATGAGGCTGAACTCCATTAGGAAGCTTCATGTACAGAATAGGTGTAAGGATATCTAACATTTCTTTAATGTATGTCGCATTTCCATGCTTAAAAAAATTATCAAGCATCAAATCAAAATCTGAATTCATCACGATCTCTCTCTCTCTCTCTCTCTCTCTCTCTATATATATATATATATATATATATATATATATATATATATACAGAGAGAGAGAGAGATTTACAAGTTAATTAATCTAGAATCTTCGTGCTCTATCTCACCCACTTGAATTCTCACATGTATACCACTAGTGGAGAAGTTGAGAGCCTCTTCTCGAATATATTCTTCAAATAGGGAATCAATTTTTAATTGAATAAAAGGAGGCATCATGGAAATTATATGATAATGGCCTGTAGATGGACAGATTTTAAGATTAATTTTCAAAATTGTTGCTTGGATAGTTTCTACTTTACAAAATTCTCAATTTATAATGAAATTTTAAAAGATTGGACAATTGCGACTAAAAGTAACCAAAGTACGTTTGTACAAAATTAACCAAAGTATGAGCGTACCAAAATTAAAAAAAAAGAACTATTGTGATTAAAGGAAACCAAAGTGCAAAATGTACAAAATTTAAAAAATAATGAACTATAGTGACGAATTAACCAGAGTGTATATACGCCAAGAGTTATGTTTCAGTGAATTTCAATTTCGTTTTATTTTTTCAAGCATTATTTTCTGTCAAAAACTGAAGAACGAAAATCATATTATTCCAAGGTATTAGGAATTTATTAGTAGCAATTTGGATTCATTAATATCAAAAACATTTCATTGACTGAACTGGGATTTTTTAAAAGCAGTGCCTTACATCTAGAATTTAATTCCATATGAGTATATCATACGAAACCAAATTCATTCATTCTTTATTAAACTAATAGCAGTCGAAATGAACCATTCACGTTAAGAATAGATTCTTTTTTCAAATGACTACAGACCAATAATCCATCAATAAAGATTTATGTTACTTTTTGGACAGTATTAGCAATATCAAAATGTTACAAAATCAAAATTTAATCATAGATTAGATCAGAGAAAAGAGGACTGTTCTGGAAAATCAATTACACAAAGGTTAATTATGGATGGAAAGGGTAAATCTATCCATTAATATCCATTAAAACGTCTGATGCAGAGAAATGTAGAGTGTATTTAAATATTTGATGCCATTATCGCTTGACACTGATATTACTAGCCTAAAGAATGGAAGTGTTACATTCATTAAAGTAGATATATATATTGATTATAACATGCCACTTGTACCTAATGATGAAAAGCATGCATTACTAATTGTGTAGATGTACTTTTAAACGACACATTAGATGCTTGTGCATGAATTTAGATTATATTTTCTAATGTTTTGAACAAAAATTCTGTATAAATAGATCCATTTATCATAAAAGATATGCTTTTTATTTTATATAGTTATTTTATATTGTACTAGCTTGTACTTTGGGTGTTGTTCCGGCTAAAATCGTAGATCATTGTTCGTCTTCTCCCGTGCTGTCTGACCCTTCAAAAACTAAACCTAAACTAAACGTGTCTGTATTTTTCACCTTCCTATTTCGAGCCCCCATTACAATTTAGCTACTCCTGGAATTCCACTTTCCCTTCTCCATGATTCTTATGGTGGCAATAATAGTTTCATTATGTCATATGTTTTATTGATACAGGCTCAAAAAACATTTTCCAGTTTTTCATGGTTTGTGGACCTGATAAGAAAACACTGAATAATGTTACTTCTTTTTCTCCCAAGGACCTGTCTCTGTGGAGACAAAATAAAGTGACCGTAAATGACTTCACACATTTCTTAAGACCATTTTAAAATGTATGAAAATCAAATCAAACATTGCATAGAAAAAGTAATTAAACTAGCATCATTGCAAGGTTATACGAACAAATTAAAAGAAATACTTGTACAATATGCAACAAGAAGAAATATATCCCCTTCTTTTTAATGTCCAAAAAAAAAAGAAGAAGAAGAAAAAAGGGCAATAATTTATTATGAATTTAACAGTATAACAACACTAGAGTGAAATATTTGATGGAAGAATAAAATTACAAGAGAAATCTATTGTAAAAACTATATTTAAAATTAATTTTGAAAAAGTTACTTAAAGTAAAAAAATTATTAAATATCAATCCATTAAAGATCCGTAAAAAATCATTATTCGTTCTTCAAAATCATTTTCATGCAATAATTATTTCGAAGCTACTAGTGAGAAACGGAATGTCGAAGAACGGAATGCTTAACTTTTACTGTTTAATTAAGCATTTTCAGAATAAATTAAACTTGGATGTTCTCAATAATAAAATTACAGATAAGAACTCCAGAATGGCATGCTTTGACATGTGAAAATTCGATGTCATTTTTATTCATTGTTTAGGCAGAGTTTTTGTAGCAGAGAGAATAATAAATGAACATGCGTTTTCATTATTTTATATTACAGATTTTGGATTTATACTTTGAAATTATGTTCGTAAATGCTTATAGAAATTAACGTAAAACCTGAAAAATTATAAACAAGTAATGGTTAAAAAAGAGATTTGATTGTTTTTAAGATAGGTATATTCATTTTTTCTAATAAATTTTATTTTAATTCCTTTTCAAATAAATCTGTACATTTAAAATTATCTGACAAAATATAAAATGTTTAAATTAAATGAGAATCTTAAAATTAATCGAAAATACAATTTAACTTGCAATAATTCATTTCAAGTTAATGCTATTATTAATGTTTCATAGTAGTGCAATTAAATGAAGAAAGTTATCATAAAGTCAAATAAGTAGAACAATCACATTCAATCAATATTTAAATACACTTTGTGCTAGACAATGTGGTTGCGACGTGTTATTTTTCCATCTGCATGATTAACAATGGATTCCAAATTTAAATTGGAGTGTCAGGCTTGCTGTGTATCAGGTGAGTATGAGTTTACTGATTACCAACAAAAAGCAAACAAATATTTAATATATTTAAAAAATATTAATAAGCCATTAATCATATATATAGAATATTCCAAAAAAACATTGTATGCCTTTCAATTCATTTTATTACGATATAATTCTTTTTCTTTACTAATTTTTAAAGATAGATATTCATATAAAAATTAATTAACTAATTTTGTTTTAAAATTGCCTCAATTTTTCTTAAAATACTTATGCGTATCTATCTATGTCTCTTTCTCTCTCACTCTCTCTCTCTCTCTCTCTCTAATATATATATATATATATATATATATATATATATATATA
>JAPMOR010033545.1:600016-676756 GCA_026543865.1 Argiope aurantia
ATATATATATATATATATATATATATATATATATATATATATATATTGTGTGTGTGTGCGTTCCCATATGAAACATCGTAACAATAATATAAAAAATAGCAAGGATAAACATTAATAAATCATTTATTATTACTAATAATATATAATTTATCATTTACTTATTTGAATTATATTAAAATTAGAAACATAAAAATGCATAACAACAATTTTTTCTCATTTTTATAAATACATTGTTTATAAGAAAACTAAAATACAATAAGTTCGCCAAAGAAAAAAAAATAAGTCGCCAAATTAAATATGTCGCATATACATCAAAATAGTTACAAAAATATGTTTTTCAGAAAAATAAATAAACAAAAAATAAAATAAACCGTTGGATTAAAAACACCAAAATTTTAAAAATCTTCCTAATGCTTTAATTTTTAATGCCATGATATATCATACCGAAGTTTGTGGTTTTATACAGAAAATCGTAGATTTGAATATAAAAAGAATAATATTCTAATAAACTTCCACAACCAGAAGGGTTAGATATTTTCGAGCATCGATCAACTGATTATATAAGGCTTGAGAAAAAAAATCGGTTTCTTTAGACCGAAAATTATACTAATCATAAAAATGATGTCTCATATATTTAATAAGTAACAACTTATATAAATAGAGGCGTACATTTTTATCGATATCAGTTAAACGTAGCCTATGACTTTGAAATGCAACATCTTTATTCCCAGATGTATCACAGTGAAAAAAATATACCTAATATGACAGTATTAAATCCAAAGCTGGGAGATATATACAAATTCAAAATAATAATTTATAATTCCAATTTTAGGGTAAAGTAGACTTTTAAAAGAGACTATGACAGTTTTCAAAAATTTTCCAATGTTTAAAAAAAAAGAACATTGTGAAGTAAGATACCATTTATGTGATTTTAAATAGATAAAATGACAAAGTAAATTTTAAAAAAGTTTATAAACATGCAAGCATATTCGAGATATTAGAAAATATTTTTAAGAACTTAGCTATTTTTAAAATTATTACACACACAACACACATGCACGCTTATTTATTGATTGATGAATATTTAAATCAAACAAAAATGCACATTTTTAATCCAATTAACTTGTTTCAATTTTATTAATGCTGCATTAAATAAAGTAAATAGAGGAAGTAAATTCTTAAAAAAATAATTTTAAATTCAGCTTGCAACTCTTATAAATAAAAATACCCTTTCATATTACATTAAAATGTGCATATCCATTCTACCAACTTCCATCGGAAATCATTTTCATCGTACGATCAAAGTTTCTCCACATCTTCGCAGATGTGACGATTAAATGCGATGTAAACACAGTTAACACTAGCGTATGCAAAGATACGAAAAGTGCATTTGCTTTCGTACAATATTAAAAAAAATCAGTGCATTAATAACAAATGATGAATTATTTTATAATGATTTCCACATCAAAATAAATGCACACTTACCGGTAAGCATGTTGGCAATTCGTCTGCTGTGCAGAGCTGCCCTGCTAGACACATAAGCCATACGGCAAGATGTAGAGATTTTCTCCCGATTTTAAGATGGTTCTTCATATTTAAAAGGATGCGTTAGAACGATAAACTCCAGGAATAAAACTCCTGATGCAGTTTCTGGGATCTTTAAAGCATCATGAAAAGTTTTATTTAAAAAAACACAACTAATAGGAAAGATATTAAAGAGAAACTGACGTCGCTCGCTTCGTTTTTCTCGCGAGCATTGGTTTGATCAAGTGCTCTCGCTGCTACAAACGCAAAATGGATTGGCTTTAGGGTTGCTGGGAAACGACAAGAAAATAGTGCAACAAACTTGGATCGCTCGCTCCTTTTTGGCGAGGGAAATCAGTTTAACAGTTCCTCCGCATAATTAGGAATCTTTTAATGTTTATCATAACGAGCCAAAAATCGCTGCTTTTTAATTTAACGCTTGCTTTCATCACTATTTGAATTGAAATTAAAAAATGTTTTTAATGGCTTATGTTACATAAAAATTCAGAATTTTGGGCACATTTTCAATGAACTTATCTTCAGTACTATAGCGTTAACAATTATTATCGAGATTTTTTGTCACAAATATATGAATACAGAGAGCTTACACATAAAAAAAACAACTATAAAAGAAAATGAGAAATTATTTTATAAATTAGATGTATTAGAATGATATTTTTAAAAACATAATAAATAGAATTGGCTAAAAAAGAAAGAAAAGAACATTCCAAATGCCACCAAATGTCATCAAAGATAATTCATTTAATCTTTTTGCTCCATTATAAGAAAATTTTGCAGTCATTCCTAGATCATAATCCGAAATTCATAAAATTAAATTCAAATAAAGTTTAAGAAAATCGAGATATTTTCGCTAAATTTCAAATAAAAATACTTAGGTAAGTTTCTCAAGTAAATTTGCAAATTTTTTTAATTGGAGGGACATACTGTGAAAGCCGACTCCAGAATTAAACTATTTACTGAATACAATTATTACTGAACGTTCACAGGGTAACGGCCAAAGTAGTCAAAGTTACAGTTCCTCCGCATAATTAGGACAGATATAATTAGACGCACTGATTCGGTAAGAACTTTTCTTCGTTATATCAGAATTAAATTACTTTAAATATATCTTTTAACTATCCTTAAGAAAAGAATGAAATAAATTTAATTTTTGCTTGAGGGACAGTTCCTTGAAAAGAAGTTATAGTTATAAAGTTATAAAGGGAATTTTTCCGTTTATGAGGATTTTCACAAGTGGAAAAGATTTTTAATCATTGAAAGAAAAGGCTAAGATTAGGCTAAAGGATAAGAAAAGTTCTTAGATGGATAGTTGGATTAGGAAACATACAGCACAGCAGGTTTTGGGTATGATAGAAAAAATTTAGAAAAATTAAAAGAGTTACTCTTATTTTCAACTTAATAAACAATCGATAAATTTCTCGTAACAGATAAACCGGAAGGAGTTGTTTCCCCAAAACTTTCTCGCATACTCTCTAATAAGCTTGTCATGCCAGAGAACACCTTACATGGCATACTTTTGGCATGAATTTAGCCTTTTTACTGAATCTATCGTGTCATCCTTGGCGAGTGTTTCTGACGATTAATTTCTGACGCGATTAACAGTATCCAAAAATTAAATCTATGTTTCATACTTTTTTTCACCAATTGACTGAAATAAAAATTTGACACAAAACTGCACTTTTAATCACTTTTTCTGAGCAGATATTACTCAATATATGATAGATATCTGCAAATTTGGTGTAAAGACCGCATTCCAAATTTCAGCCATCTAGCTCAAAGCGTTTTTTTAAAATTATCTTTGTCACAGACAGACGGACATTTTCCAAAAATGTGTCTCTCGAACTCAGGAAAGTTTAAAACGTGGAGATTCGTAAAAATCTCGTGTTCTCATTTTTTGACGATTATTATATATCTTTTTTTTTTCTATACTACCTATACCAGAAAGAAAAAAATGATAAAAATGAAGTTCCAAAATCACATGAGGCCGTTTTTAGGAGCTTGAGATCATTGGTTCATAATCAAAGAGATCCCGAGAAGGTCCAGGTTTTGAAAAAATATAGCCAAAATATCCTTGATAACATTTTGGAAACATCCTTAATGAATCAATTACTCAAGAACTAACTACGTGTTAAATTTGATAGCCCTATATCTACACCTTAATAAAAATGTAATATTCGCATAAAATTTCAGACCTTAGTCAAAGATGTGAACTGCAACAGTGTTCAAATTTACATTTGTGGCAGCAAAGTAATGTTTATGGAGCAAAGAGTTACATTTGTGGTAAAAGTAAGTGGAGTAAAGAGCTATATTTGTGGAAACAAAATGCTTTCCCAAAATTCATTTACTTAAGCTGTGATGTTATTAAGTCTGTCTTTACAAGCACGAGAAAGTACATACCAAAAAGCAGTTATGTTACTTCTCAGCTAAATTTGATTCAAAATTTAATAAAAATCTACAAACTTTAACTTTGTACAAACTAAAACTTTGTACAGAAATACTTTTTTTTTTCGACCTAACATTTTATGTTTTGTATTTATCATGTTTACTTCACATCCAGGCAGACTAACTTCTACTAAATGGATATTGTCCAAAATTCGAAACACATTTGCAAATTTGTTTCAAAAACAACACTTCAAATTTCATTCTCCTAGCTCAAAATGTTTTTTTTCAGTTATTTTGTTCACAGACGCACAAACATAATTCTAAAAATGATAATTATTATTATTATTTTTTTAATATTCCAACAATTCCAATTTTTCCAAAATTCGTACTCCATGAATTTCGAAATTCCGAGTTCAAATTTTTGTACTATTTCTGTGCTTTCTCCTTGCATACTTCTTATTTGATAAAGTAAAAATAAACCAACGTATCCTAGTGTCTCTATTCTAAGTAAATAGTCCAGAATAAATTACTTGAGGCTAAAATCAAATTCTTGAACCTTTCATACCTAATGTTGGGATGCAGATACATCAGAACATAGGAGATCCAAAGTTTATCTTTCAAAAATAAGAAAAATACCCTACCCTTTCAAAAACAGCAATGATGGCAAGTTGAATTCAAAAAGAGGCCCCCACATAAGTGATGGCTACTAAGAAAATATATGATCGGCCATCTATGAGAGTTCTCAAAAAACCGTCCTGTTCACGAAACCTATCTAAACGAGAATTTTTAACGAACAAAGCACAAGTATTCAACCAATCACACTTAACGAATGAAGGAGGAAATTTCGTGCAGATACCTAGGCGTCTCGGGCGACTGCCATATTTTTGTTGGATGGACGTTTGGAACTTTTCAGCATTGATAGAGTTAAACGAACAAAATATTTCAAAGGATTTATTACTCGCAGTAAGTATGGTACAAAAAATATATCTACTAGTAAATTATTTACATAGAATATTAGTGCAATATGTCATGATTCCTGGCCAAATCACACGCAGTGGTAATTTATAAATAGTTAAAGAGAAACATATACTGCGAAATGAGAAACTACCAGTAAGGCGGTTTTCGTTTCTCTGGTGGAATAAAGTAATTTTCTGATTGGCTCTTTCCTTACCCATGATAGGTTTAGGTTTTAGGTTTTAGTTATATTAACGTCCCGTTTGAAGCAACACAAGGGCTATTTTGGGACGGACCTCGTAATTTTGAACCGAGGTCAGATGACGAGGACGACACCTGAGCTGGCACCCCCCCCTCTCCACACCACACCACACCAGCGGGAGGACGTTTGGTCAGGACGGATTTAACGTGTAACTGGCCCCCTTACACGACGGTTCTTCGGTGGAATCGGGTCTCGAACCTGCAACCCTCCGGTTCTGAAGTCAAGACCTTATCACCAGGCCACCGCGGCCCTACCCATGATAGGACTTACCTCTTGTGGGGGACAGTTCACATATGGAGATGAAAAGTTATCGATTTCTTGATTCTCTCTTTCAAGTAGTGAAGTAATGCTATGAAATTAGCTGCTTCAGTCTCAATGATAGGACTTGCCGACTAAGGGTATGTGGGTGGAGGGAAGGGCGTTGTTACGTGGTCGATGATGGTGATTAAAACTTAAACAAAGTTTCGGTTCAAGTCCTAGAACTAACAATGAGATCTAGTTTACCCGGCATACTTTGACAGTATATTATATTCTTATTTATAATATTCGTTGTAATTATACAACGACTCATACAGAAGTTATTATAAAGGTGACAACAAAGGGGAGTGGAAAAAAAATTGAACCTCAAATCAGAGATAGTGTCGTATCTTCACCTGGTTTCATTGTATTGGCCATTGCATTCTAAATTTAATATTTTTTTTTTTTTACTTTCTTATATACGAAGTTTAGAGAAAGTATAGTAATCGATAAAAAATTCGAACTCGAGATTTTGGACTTTCCTGAGTTCCAAAAAACACATTTTTAGAAAATGTCTATCTGCAACAAAGATAACTTAATAATGTTTCGAGCTAGACGGTTGAAATTTGGTGTATGGTCTCTACACCAAATTTGCAAATTTCAATCAAATGTTAAGTAAAATATGTTTAGAGGAAGTCCATCTGTCTGAATATAAGTTAATACGATAATTACAAAACAAAGAAAGTTAGTCAGGTAAAATTCGGTTCACAGATTTAACATCTATAGTGTAAAAACCTGTCAAATTTTGAGCCAAATCCAACAATGGGTTGACCATCTATCGGCCCGCGTTTTCAGAAATATATAAGCGCAATAATTTTGTTTCAATCGACTGAGAAAAACATACCTGAAACAAAAATTCGATTTTTGAATATTATTTACGCATGACAGGAATCAATTACCCTAAGCTCGCCAAGAATGACACAATAGATTTTGTAAAAATATAAATTAATGCCAAGAGTTAGTATTTCGTAACAATATGTACGCCAGTGCCATGTAAGGCGTTCTCTGGCATGACAAATTTATTAAAGAATATGCGAGAAAGTTTTGAAAGTCTCGCTTATTTCATAACGGTATTCACAGGGAAAATAATTCCTACCTGAAAAAAAGATTATGACGTTATAATCTTTTTTTATTATGACGAATTGCCCAATATTTTTTAAATATGCGAAAGCATTATTTAATAGTAAATTGAAAAATCTAATACCCCATTTCATTTAATCGAATGAAAAATATTAAAATATTTGAATACATATTCGCATTTATTGGTGTTTTATTGCTCGAGACTGTATTAAGGAAAATCATGATACAAAAACAGATTTCAATTAATTTTGAAAAATTTAATAAAATGGAATAAAAATTTCACGCATAAAAAATAATTTTCTTATTTTAAAAATTGTATAATATATAATGTTCAACAAACCTAAAAATTCCGAATTTTTTTAATTATTTAAAATTTTAAAATTTTTAAAAAAACTTTTAATTGGTGCGTATCTGCTACTCAAAGAGAAACTATGCAAACTACGTAATCTACGAATAGCTTTATCTTGTGGAATGTTTTGAACGATTTTCGGATTGCGCAGTTTGAAAATATGCTAACCAATAAACAAGTCGAATTATTTCAATCATTTTATAAATATTAAATTTTTTTAATTAATTAAAAATTAAAAAAAAAAACTTTTACTTGGTGAAATATCTATTATCCGAAGAGATATTATGCGAACTTATCATTGAATAGTTACCCTGTAGAATGCCTTGATTTTCTTATTGCGCCGTTGGCAGATATACTGGCCAATAAACATTACCAGGTTAAAATTTTAAAAAAATGAAATGAAATCTACGATTGCAAATTTTAATTTATCATGTGAGAACTTTATTATTTTAAGTCCTTATTTATCTTAATTAATTTAAGTCATTAACCAGTTTAAAGCTGTTAGAAACGGTTCTATGGTATTTGCGCTCAATAAATTTCCCCCTTTCCTCTCAAGTGTCAGGAAAGGCTACCACATTATAAACTTTATCTTTGCATGTATAATTTGGCGATTTTACAGCAGTGTCAACAGGGATGTCATAAACTAGCGATTTCATATGACCCCAGAAATAAAAATCAAGGCATGATAAGTCGGGTGACCGAGCAGGCCAACGCACGGGACCCCCCACGTTCGATCCACCGTTGACCCGACTTATCATGTCTTGATTTTTATTTCTGGGGTCATATGAAATCTCTAGTTTATGACACCCCTGTTGACACTGCTGAGGAGCTCGTTGCAAGAATCGCAGTAGCTGCCGTAGAGATTCGAGATATGCCTGGAGTATTCTAGAATGTTCGGATGTCCATGCGTCGGAGATGTGAGGTGTGCATTGTAGCCCGTGGAAGAAACTTCGAACACTTACTTTAATCCATGTACCTTTTGCTTCTTTTCATGTATTATTAAAACGATTTCTCATTTACGGTCTCTTTTTCCTTATGGTGCTCCTGTGTGCAACACCGCTTCAGGAAAGCATTTCCGACCCCACATTGCTATATGATTTCGAGTTGTCAGGATGTACCTTAACCCTCTTAGAAGTTCTGAAACGGTTCATTGAAACAACCTGCATATTCCACAAGGTGATACTTGAAATGAGCTAATGTATTTTTTATGTTAAAACTGTTCAAATAAGTTTTTTCTTTTTTTTTTTTTTTTTTTTTTTTGCAAAATAATAAGTTTTTTGGTTGGCTAAAATAAATGATAGGAATCATATTAATAATCTTAAAAACAGCTGCTGGTAAATTTATTCTCAGAAGAAAAAAAAACATATTTTCACTAAGAAAATGTTGATAACTATTGAAATTCCTTCAAATCTGAAATATATTACTTCATTTTCCAGCTTATTTACTGTCAGATTCAACTATACGTAATCCAATGTACCGGAAACAACATTTAAATGCAACATCTAAACGGCTACATAAAAAAATAATATGAAAATAATAAAAAGACGTTAGAAACTTTAAAAAAAATGAATATAATTTCTAAATAATTCTTTTTCAATATTTCACAACATGCATTATATGGTCATTAACATTTAACAAAAATAAATAAAGAAAGAAAGAAAGAATAAACTAACTGCAAAAATTTCTGTCTCTGACATTCAGCATAGTCAAAACTGGTCCACATTTATCCGCAATTTTTGTTCATTTGTATGTAACTAAAATTTTTTTTAAAGTCTGAGAGATTCAATTAAATAACTTGGTAGGTACTTTACTTTTTTCAAATAGAATTTATGATTACTCCTATATAACCAGGAATTGAAGAAAAATAGTTGTAAAATATATTGTTTCACAAATGCTAATACACATTAAAAAGCATTTTTTTAAAGTTTTTATGAAATTAGTAACCAACTTAATTTTATAATTCAGATTTATGGTTGCTAAATTTTTAGCTTGTTCTTGATCGCTTACTCACAAGAGCATATGTAACTTCAAATTCTATTGGACATGTAACATTTACTACTGTTCTAAAAACCTTATACAATTCCGTTTTTTATGCAATGCATCTCTTTTAATTTTCAGTAATCTCAACAAAAATAGGAACTTGAAAAACTAAAGTGTTTAAATTTCAACTAATACAAAAACTTTCTCATTCAGCATTGTTTATGCGCATTACAGATAACATTCTTATCTAATATTAATTAATTTCTATAACATTGATCCTTATACATATAATAATTTATTACATTAAGGAGTAACAGGATTTAAAAATGGATACACTTTCTAAAAATTACAGCGCTATAACTTCCGAAAAATTACAGCACAAAATTGATTTTTGCATTAAGATAAAACTCAAAAAAATTTCTTTTAAATGATATCAATGCTTTAATCTACACATTATTTCCGATGTTTAACAAGCTTTTAAAGAAATATTTTAACTATATTTTTCAACAATGTATTTTGCACAAAATAAAAATAAAATTTAATCTGCAAGAGCACGTCAATGGGAAAAAAATTAGCTTTTATCAACCTGTTGCCATCACACTGACATAAGTTCAAATTAAAAAAAAATCAAATATTATTGTAAATTAAATATATAAAAGTGTAAATTTCAGCAAGTGTCTGTGTGAAGCGAAAACATTTGAAATATATTTTCTAAAAAGTAAATGGAGGAAAAGATTTCTATGATCTTTTACAATATCTATAGTATTAATTAAATCAAACAATTAAATTTAAGGCAAACATGGCTTAATATATCTATTGGATAATCACTGTAATCAGCGACCATCAGTTAATTTTAATCAGTGGCACGCATCTACTAACAAAATGGTCTAAATGAACTAAACAATTACATTTTATATTACTTGAGTCAATAAATGCTCCGATGAATTAAGAATTTTAAATTTTTACATAGGTCCTTTACATTACCATTTGTAATACTTTTACATGTTTACCCTTTTAAATTAACCTTTGAATCTTATTTAACAAATTTTTTGAGACATCAATATTTTAACACTTAGCACTTCGATCTCTCCTCTCAGGAACCATTCAAGGCAGTGCATCATTTTGGCATTTTATTTAATTATTTTATGAAATTTTGACTGGTAAAAATACTTAAGAGTGGTAAAAATGTGTAGATTAATTTTCTGGGAAAATTCATATGTATTAATTTTTTGGAGCAATGAACAAGTTCTCTTATTCGGCAAATATTTATGCATCTAATTACTTTTCGGAGCGCTAAGGGTTAAATAAAAATCTTTGAACTTCAATCAACTAAATCATTCATTAAAACTAAATAATTTATAAAATTTGAATATCACTCTTCTATAAAAATTGGCGTTTCAAAGAAGATACGCCAATCTTTTACCAGGATTTCTCAACAGTGATTGGCTTATGATTATGAAAATATTTATTGTTCTAATATTGATATGTAAAAACTGACAGATTTGATCGCAGAAGATAGAAAATATATTTATTGAACTTGAGTTAAGAGTTGAAGTGTCAAGAGTATTTCGCAGAATATGACTCCTTAGGACAAAAGGACTGTGTAAAATTTAAACTTCATAATTTTTTTCACAAGAACATTTATTGACTGAATTCAAATAAAATATTTTCATTTGCATCATTTAAATGTTTTGAAAGTAAAAATAAAAACTGAATTTTACGATGAATTAGAGACATTTTTATTGAGTAATTCTTTAAGATATTGTATAAATTTAAAAAAAAATTTGCATTGCATATACAACTTCAATGTTGAGCGACTCTACATTCAATTTTCACATTCAAAAAAAAGATGTGCTTGGTTTCAGTAAAAAACGTTTTTATATTAATTGCAGTTTAACATTTCCACTCTAATATAATGTGCAAATTTTATGAACTCTGACAGAAATTAGTAAGTAATACAATGAAGAGAACTCTTTAAGGCCTACATAATAGTATGACTGAATTATATAACTATCAAAATTTGAAACTTTGATAGCTAAATATTTTGCAGAAAAAGCTATTATGAGATCAAATTACATAAAATAAATTTGAAAATTTTAGAGATCTTTTTTACTGGCGAACTGCTGGTCACCAAAGGCGGCTAGTTTTTTGATAAAGATATTGCTAAGTGAACTATTGTAATATATATACATACACATACATTTTTCCCCCTTAATGAGCATAGATAATAGCGATTTTCAGGAAAATTCATTCAGAAATATGAGATTATTTAACACTAAAGCTACCACGAGCGGGTCATTTGACCCGCTTCCAATGGCAATTCCAATGTATCGGTGAAATGCCGGTAGGTTTAGTGTTAAATATTAGTAAATAAAACAGCTATAAATTCTCTTATATCTTACTTCTCTTTTTAAATGCATTTAATTCCGCTATTTATTTTTTTGATAAAAACAGTCTTACTTTTCTATTAATAATAGAATTAATTATAATTTATTACAAGATATATATGAATAAGATAAATGTATGTACAAGATCTCATAAATTCAAGATCAAATAAAATTTTTACAAAAATTATCACTATTCCAATATTACCAATTAGTCCGACCGGAAATGCAGCTATGCAAAACTAAACCCTCAAAACTAAACGTCACCCCTCTAGATGCGCGCCAAGTTTTCTTGCCAAAGGTCCGAATCCCAGAAAACCTACAATGCAACAGGGATAGGGAATAATTTATGGAGCGCAAATGCTCCATTCCCGTTAGAAACAATCATGAGACTTCTCTATCAGTCTAAATCCCCCCCTCTCTCTCTATATATATATACACACACACAATAAAAAAAATTTTAAACTTTCATTTTTAATTTTTCTAGCTGGCAAACAAAGTTTTGGAGTTCGACCGATTTTGAGATGAAATAACAGTTATAATGCCATTGTTCTACGTCAACATTTTAAAAACACATCTGCTGTTCAAGAAGCATACATAATACATAATAATAAAGCAATACTGGTAAAAGAAGGTCAACCTTTTTAAAAACACATCTGTTATTAAAGAAGTGTACATAATAAGAATGCAATACTGGTAAAAGTAGGTAAAAAAAATATATGCGATTAAAAGATGATGAAAATTGCCATTTATGCTTTATTCATTGCCTACGCGATTTTGAGCTTCAATATTCATTGCCTAAGCGATTTCGAGCTTCAAAACCCCCTAACAAAAACAACATAATGTTCACACATGATAAAAATCAAAAGTTTTCAAAATGAATATTAGCAGACTAGTATTTGTTGACACTAGACACAATATACGGCAAATTGAATTCAAATTGATAAGGACAATAATTAGCCGGCTTAGGTGACCAGCTAGAATATTGAGAGTTATTGGTTAAGTTTCAATTAAATCCTTAATGCAAAACATAATGTCATGATTCCTTTAAAAATATTTTTGATAATTAAATTTCGACAGGCATTAAAACCGTATTTTTTATAGCTTTACATTCGTTCTATTCATTGCATATATACGAATAGTTATAATAGAGATAAGTGCCATGACATCACAGTGCTATAAAACATAAGTAACCGGATAATCTATCTTCTAAACTTCGCAGTAAAGTAAATCGTCACAGTAAATCTTCTAAATTTCTTTTACAAAATTGTGTAGTAATTTCACTTTCTGATTTCATATGTAAAATTCACAAATATTAAACGCAATTCTTCTTTCAACAATGTGAGAAAATGGCATAACCAGTTAGTTGATGAAACAATAAAAACAGTTTGAATTTCAGCATATTAATGCAATATACTGTAAATAATGCAAAAAAATTAAAAATTGCCAAATTTCAAGAAATATTTGCTTTACAATGGTATCATTAAAAAGGACATTTTAAAAATAACTTTAGAGGTGTGAAAAAATTAGTTTTGCGCAATAATGTTTCCAGGAATTATGATTGAAAAGAGCTGAAATGTTGTTTAATTTTTAATTAATTAGAATCTTTATTAAATTTTTAATATCATTTTGAGATGAATATTTTCGTCCAAATATATCAATGTCATATTTGGCAGAATTTTGGACGATTGCTATGTCTTATACAGAGTAAAGACACACACACTTATCTTTTTTTATTATTAAAGAAGATAATCTTGTTCAGTTATAAAACTGAGCTCAAATAAATATTTTTCAAAAAATACGAAATAAATAATAAAAGAATCCACAAAAAATTTGAATCAAAAAGCAATTTAATTATTTTATCAATAAGCCGTCGACAAATACATTTATTTGTTTTTTTAATGCGATTTTTTTATTATATCATATTTCCCAGGATAAACCACGATAATTTTTGCAGGAATCCAATCCAGTAATGTTCAATTATCCCTTAATGTTTCTAAACTAATTAATTTTCTTTCAATTTTCTTCTCTTTTAAACCATTTAAATCGCAATTGGAGCGGACTTAAATAGTCTGATGATCCTTTCCTCCTAAATGATTATGCAGGTTTTTATCCTACTTGTCATTTATTGAATCGACTCATTAGAATCTACAAAATGTGATTCAGGCCAAGACATTAAAGTGGAGTCGCCAAAAACTACGCTGGAGCAAGAAATAAAAAAAAATCAATGTTTAGAAGTGCATTTTGATCTGGAATCAAAAATCAATACTCGCTATAATTTATTTTAATGGATGAGCTAGGGTGATTGACTAAAAGTAATTAAGGCAGATTCAATTAAGTCCAAACGTACTAAGATATAAATTATTGATTTATTTTTGGAATTAAAAGGTCACATCACTGCGTGATGAAATAAAATAGCAGTCTACAACAAAATATAGCACACTGTAGTGAGCTGTATAATAATAGAAAACTACAGTATACATTAAAAAACATGTAAATTAGAACGAACCTTTATTTCCTTAACTATTACAGATATATTCTTCAAGTTGCAAAAATTCATCAAATAAGCATTTAATATATGAAAATACAGTTCACTCCCAAGTATCCGTCATATGGAGGAAAGGCAGGCTGGATAGCAAAAAAGCCGGATAGACCAATTCTATGAACTCATTTCTGTGATACCAATACCAGAAGGTAAACATTTTATACGAAAATCGACTGTTATAATACGTATGAACTCATTTCTGCGATACCAATACCAGAAGGTAAACATTTTATACCAAAAACGACTTTTATAATACGTATTATCTCACACCTTATTGAGTAGTAAGCCCACCATTTATCTCAAGCCATGTAGAATGTGAACACAGCCGAGATCTGGTAAATCTTAGAAGCAGTTGCCGCTAACGCGTCGACTTAAAATAGAAGGCTCTGTACTGGTAGTTTATATATGCTTATGTATTGCACTGCACGTTTCAGGAGTTTATCAGAGAAAAAGTAAGTTAAAGGATATAATCAGTTCAATTTCAACATAAATTCTGTAATGTTTAACTTCAATGCAGGAAGCATAAAAATAACACCTAATTCTTAAGAAAATTGCCTTAAACTGATTTTATTTTTCACTAATAAATGATTACACAGATATTAAAAGGTAAACTTAAGCTAAGAGTCATAACTTACAGTTTTTAGTTTTTGAGAAAGTCCTTAAGAGTCCTGCTTCAATATTTTAGCACTTTTCCAAGACGCAGTACTGCTGTATAGCGCATAACTTCTCTATAGCGCGTTTTTTCCGTTTATCACCCATTTTAAAATCTTCACTGCCCCAAGAACAATTTAAGAATATTGTACGCATTGTGCAGTTATAATCAGGAACAGAAGCAGAAATTGAGGTCCTTTACACAATGACGAAACAACGAGCAACGAGTAGAATGTTGCTCTTTTCCTGTCACAACTTGTATTTTGTACACGACACGTTACAGAATCGAAGCAGACGCCCGCTTCCAATGCCTTGGCAATGCACCACCTTGACCGAATACTTGGGAGTGTATTATACTTTGGCTTCTTTAGAGAGGATAATAAAAAATTAATTTATTATATGTTTTCCATTGAGAAAAAGTGTCAACGTATAAAATTTTTCTCTTACACCCATCCACAAAGATTCATAATTCTACTGTAATATGTATCAAGATATTAAAAGGTAAATGTATTGATTGAGACCATTTATCCATACCTCTGAATGGCTTTGAGTGAAGCATTCATCCAAATTGCATTTTGCAGAAAAGCAAGATTTCGTTTTACTTAAGGTAAGTCCAATTAGTGTAGTTGATCATGTGACTGTTATATCAGTCCATCGAATTTCCCGAATTCAGTATGGATGCCAGTTATTGCATTGAGATATTCTCTACAGTGTCAGCCCTGGAATGTTGAGTTCTAGACTGATTCTTTTTACATTTGCGCGAAAGTAACGTAATCCAAAGTAGCAATTTCTGCATCATTTGTCTGATGCCTCATCCATCCCGGAAAAGTAAAGATACTGTAGTTTGCATAAATCGTCAATATATACAAACTTTCCTTCTCACTAAATATATGTTCCTTCAGAAACCACTAAATTCGAGCAAAGAATTTTTTTTCGGCATTCCAGTATTTCTTCATATATATTAAATGCTCAATTTCTCAAGTTTCACTTTCCTTCTTTATAAAATCGAAGTAGCAACTATCGGCAAGTTCAAAGCGAACAGTAATATCTGTGGATTGCAAATTTCTTTAAATATTGTACAAAGGTTTTCAAATGGCAGTTTTTTCTGTTTTGATTAAACTTGCATTTTTGAAATAACTGTTGTGATCTAAATTTGTGTCTAGACCCTCTGAATTTAAAAGTAAGCGTATCTCTATAAATTTTATAAACAGAATCGAGAAACATTGTATGTACATAGATGAATGTAATAAAAACATTTTACTTATTGATATTTTTTTTTCACTATACAGGCTGTATAAAAATTTTACTTTTGTAATTTTTTATTATTTTCTGCTACAAAAACTAAAATATTTTTATATAATTGCCCATCTTATGGAATGAAACTTTGTAACTGGAAGTATATGCATAAGTGTAATATTTAAGGAAATAAAATGTTTTTTTCCACCTTTAGGGGACACCCTGCATATATATAGCATGAATTTTCGAGGCTTGATTTCAAAAAATTTGGGTTGAAACATCACTACAAAGAACAACGGACGCCATAATTTAAGCCATGGATTAGAATTTTGACTCTAAAAGAGTGGTCGCTATAAAGGTGACTTACATTTTGCACAGTTCTTAAAATATTTTAATCTATTTCTACCATTTATAACCCTAAATTGATTGCAAATATTTTGTAATGTAACTTCGTATCTGTAAGGGAATTAAAAATATGAAAATAATTAATAAGCAATTAAAAAACTATCATTATTAGGCGATAAAATGGAATGTTTATATTCTGAAGGCATATTAATATTCGTAACCTACTGTTAATATAAAGTGTGCCTTTTTCACTCCAAAAATAGGGATAACTGCTAAAATTTGGTAACTATGATTCCTTTTTAATACACATTTTTTAAACAGATTTTACATCTTTTATAAGATACAATAAGGATTTAGATTATCAAGATTCAGTTAAATTGTCAGCAGTTTGTAATGGATTTCTTACTTTTGCTATGACATGCACACCCTAGCCTCAAAACAATGTTTTAAAGCTTGAATCTATGAACTCAACTAGTGTGAGAATTCCAATGGGTAATTTTTCGTACATAAAAACCGATTAGAATCGTTCCTTCCATAGGGGTGAATGGTCATGAAATGCCATTTATCTTTACATTTCAGCTAAGCACCCGAAAACGCTTAAGTTAAGACTTTGTAGAGGGACAGCACAATTGCCGCTAATAGGGTCAAGGAATAATGAACATTTAGCGATGACAAATACCTCCAACGTTTGTTATAAGAGCTACACTGGATCCATTCAATGGTTCTTCAGTTCTCATTGGAACACTTCACTATTGTAAATTTTAAAGCAGTCAGCAGGAAAATTCACCGCAATTTGTTAGATAAAAGATAGACCAAATAAGCAAACATCGCAAATTTGAATTTTCTTTGAATCTAGTTCTCTTGATATAAAGTATAGAGGAATTCGCTCAGATAGCATATGATACTATTGAATAATAGCTAATAACTCTTAAATGGGTGCAACTTTGTTGTCACAAAGTTTTTTTTAGATTATTGGGGTATTTCTGAATCTCAAGGATGAGAAAATTGTTGAATCATTCCATAGAAATACAGTAGAGTCAGTTTAATGGCTGCCAACACCTCTTTAACATCGGCATACAATTTAAGCACGAGTATGGCAAAATTCCTAAATGCTTGAAAGCTAGTAAATAATTTTATAAAGGTTTTCCCGACTGAGTTCTGTGATTTTCATAAAGGAAAGCTCTTTTTTTGTTTTGATTTTCGACTAATAGTGATTAAAAGCTCACTTAATGCATTGACCTGTGAATTCACTTAATTTCCTAATTCACACACATTCCATTTGGGACATTTACTATTATTTAAATTCCTGTTATAATATAAAGAATATTTGAAACGTTGAAGAGTTTCCAAGTGATTTTTTTGCATTTCAAATTACTTAATATTTTTTCTCTTAATTCCATATTTAAAACTAGAAATGCAGTAATTCGATGCTGTCGTCAGATACATCATTCTATGAGAAGGGCTTGAATAAGAAAGGCAAAGAAAATTCCTATACAGTATTATTTTTCCTTCAATTTGAGATGAGCCTGCGATTTCGATTCATTTTTTTTTATCTCATTGATAACAAGAGTATATCTGTCTTGAGAAATGAATTAATTTGTTATGCGGCTTGTTTCAAAAACATAATGCATGCGTTTTTAACATTACAGATGAGAGATAAACATTCAAAACAAGTGTTATTATTATTATTTTGTCATTCAACAATCTAAAAAAAAAAAAAAAAAAACCAGTGGAAGTGGTCTCCCCAAAATTTTCTCGCATACTCTCTAATAAATTTGTCATGTTAGAGAACGCCTTGTATGATATTGGCATAAAATAATTACGAAATATTAATTTTTGGCGAGAATTTGCATCTTTATTGAATCTATCGTATCATCCTTGGCGAGTTTTTTTGGTGATTATTCCATAGTATGCTGTAAATAGTATCCAAAAATCAAATTCATGCTTAAGATACGCTTTTCTCAATCGATAGAGACAGAGTATTGACACAAAACTGCACTTGTAGTCATAAAATTCCATATCTAAGTTGATATATTACGGCATTGCGTTTTTGAGTTATCGCGCTCACATGTTTCTGAAAGTACAGACCGACAGATGGTCAACACATTGTTGGATTTAACTCAAATTTTGATAGTTGTCTACACTAGAGATATCAAATCTGTCTACTAAATCTTATATACCTAGTTGTCTTTGTTTTGTAGTTATTGTATTAATTTATATTCGAACAATCGGACAGACGGACTTTCTTTGAACAAATTTTACTCAAAATCTGAAAATTTGGTGTAAAGACCGTATTTCACATTTCAATGTTCTAGCTGAAAGCGCTTTTGAGTTATTTTTGTCACAGACATACTGACATTTCACAAAAATGTTGCCCCCCTCCCTGAAATCAGGGAGGTCTAAAACGTGGCGATTAGACAAAATCTCGGGTTCACCATTTTTGAAGATTACTATCTTTCTCAATGATTCGTACATGAGAAAGGAAGAAATCTTTTAAACAGTGAGCAAATTATGCAAAGGTTTTTTTCTTATTCTTCTGGCATACATTGCATTTTTTTATTTTTTCATCTCATCGTAAAATACTTTTGAAACATACTTAACGCTTCTACATTTATAATTACAAATCTTCTGCTCTTTTCTCGCATTATCTATGATCTTGCTTATCGAATTAAAATATTTATTATACTCTTTTCCCAATTCGATCAATCAGTCTGAGCCAATCATCAACTTATCTAACATTAGTGTGAGTAACTGTTTCTCGGTCTAACATTTCAAACAATTTATTCTAAACAATCAATTATTTAAAAGTTTCGAAGTCTATTACTTCTCACAGTTTTAAATGGAAATAAAAACTCATCGTTTATTTCGAAACGATTTGAACCAATGTTTAGTTTTTTTTACATGTGTTTCAAAAATTCTCTAAATAGTAAATAGGCCAGGTAAATACTTCCAATTAAATTTAATTTTGTCCTTTAATTATAATTGTTTAATTTGTACTCAGCATTATAAGATAAAATATTAAATTTCTTTCTTTGAATAAATTATATAGAATTTTAGCCTTTAACTTTTCAGTATCATTTTTAGGATTAAATTCTCTTTCTAGTGAAAATTAAAAAATATATAATTCTATCCATCAGATTTACTGCATTTTAATTGTTAATGTTCTAAAATTATTAGAACATTATTGATTCTTGATTTCTGTTTCTTTTACTTTCAGGTTCAAAAGAATTCTCATTGTTTCTTTTTGCCCTAAATTGTTCTAATTCTTACGCTTCCTAAATTTGATCTAATTGAATCCTGTATAACATAATTTGAAATTCAATTTTACATATTTTGTTTTCTATTTCCTCACATTATAATATTTTTCACTAGTAAGTTATCAATTTTAAAGATATCACTCTCTTCTATTAAATGTTTTAAATGAACAATTGTAGCGCCTTTTGGCATTGTTAGCTTATCTCCTTAGAAAAAGAGTCCTAATTCATTTTTGGTTTTGCTATCATTGACAATCTCAAAATCTCAAACAAAAATGTAACAAAACAAAACTATGCTCCTAAACTCTCTATTATATTCGATTATATGCTCCTAAACTCTCTATTATAATGAACGTACTCTAAACTCAGAAAACGAAATAAATTGTGCACCTCAACAGAAAAAATTTGTTTTCAAAGCGAAATTAATCTAAGAACAAGAAAAATCTCTTTATCACACATGCACACACATGTATTTTAACAATTGCGTGGCCAAAAAGAAGAGACTTTTGAAATTTTAACTTAGATTTATTCACCACGGGAGGTGAATTTCACGTTAAGAGAAGTGTCAATCTACATAGCAATACAAGAGCCAAAGAAACAGAAATTTTTCCCTTCATTGATTTTACAATGAGATTTTAATAGGGATTTCTTTGGCACCTGCAGACTTAGGAAGGGGAATCTTAAATATCTTTAAAAGAATATTATAAGCATTAAAGACTTTTATCCCTTCACTCGGAGCGTGAGTAATGCGGAAATCAGAGTTTTATAGAGCGCGTGTAGAATTAATTAAATAAAAAAAATGGGAATTGAATCAGGAAATAAGAGGACATTTTAGAATAAAGTTAACATGGACTAAATTAAGATAAAAATTAGGAATTAATTAGATTTTAAATAAGATTAAGAAGTATCATTACATATATATATTTAAATCATATCCATTGAAATCAGTAACGCTAATAAACTTTGTTTTCATGAAAGACAATTTCATATAGATCGCAAGAGCTCACGACGTCGAGCCCACGAACTATATGGTATACTCGGTCCATAAATCTATGCACATTATTTTATATTAATACGTATAGTGAATTACTTAAAAATTCTAGAATATAGAATATCCTATTATGATAATTTACAGCCATAAACAAATTATATGGAGTAGTCTACTCAAAACTTTCTCGCATATTCTCTAATGAAGGTGTTATTCTTTTCTCTCCAGCTGTGATAAAGCTGTAATTCTTGGGCAGAATCGTGAATTACACGAACGCTCCAGATTTCAGTTTTCTAAGTCCGTATATGAGAATTATATTCTTCGTAGTATAATAAAAAGAACGAAAAAAAACCCCCGATGCTACTGCATTAATTGCGTTTTCGAATACTAATAACAAAAATAGACAAATGACGTGAATCTAGCGCGTTTTTACTGAATCTATAGTGTGAACTTTGTCAGATTCTTTTTGTCTATCAGTCGCTGGCATGCGATTAATACAGAAGTACTAGAATCGAATATGTTCATTATAAAATTTCTTTCCCCTGTTTTCTTGAAATCAATATTTCACAAAGCTCTACAATTGTAATCACAAAATCACATTCTAAATTTCATTTATTTATGCCACTGCTTTTGCCTGTACGGGAAAATACAGGTCGACAGATCGTCAACTTTTTGATGGATTAGGTGAAAGCTTGATAAGAATCTACATTTTAGGTGCTAAAACTGTGAACCAAATATTATTGACCTAAGTTGCCACTTTTTGAATTACTGAGTTTTAATACATGCAAAAATACAAATTGACATACGGTTGGGCTTTTGACGGATTTGGTTGCAAATATGATAGGATCTACATATTACATACTTAAACCGTCTAACAAATTTTATTTATTTAGTTCTCTACATCTTCTAACTAACATGTTCACTTGCTCTCTGAATGGATTTTGTTCTCTCTCTGATAACGATTAAAAATTCGTCGACACAGAAATCAACTGCAGCAGCAATAAATAACGTAATAAAGACGATCTTTAAAAAGTTAAAAAATTATAATATTTACCAGCTTTTGCCTAAGGATGTGGTTCAACGCATAACAGTTTGTAGAATCCTGTATGAAAACTATTTAAAAGGAGACAAATGAAAATGCATTGTAGGCCTTGATGAAGCGTTTACCTAAATGATTGGGATAAAAATAGATATATTTACTATCGAAAACAAAGGGAAAGAAATCTACAAACCTGATTGAATCAATACAAAAAAAGTTTTAACAAGGTGTTTATGACTTTCTAGAGTTGGTTCTCCTAGAATGGGAAATTAAAAGTAAGAAGAGTGGGAAGGGAGAAAGAAAAAGGATTAAAATCATTTCAACGTACTATCTTAAGAAAGTTACAGGTCTGATATTTATAATAGAAATTCTATTTCTTTATTTCATCGACTTTCAAGAAGTGAAATTACTTTAAGACAAAGCTCAACTCATACTTCGAACAATGTCACTGCAAAGGTATTATGTACCTTTGCATATAAATCTTTTCAATACATTCTTTCAAAGTTCTCTGAAGTTTCGCCTAAGAAATATCGTGCCTTTCGTTTGTTGAAAATAGCTTTTTCTAAGCGCAAACCCACAACGACTGATGGACTCAGAAAAGTAGTAGAAGAGAAAGGGAAATAAATAGTCCTGGAAATTTTACAAAAAAATCGGCTATCATATAAATCAAGACGCATAGTTCAGTAACAAGACTATCTATCAGATCGAACATTTAAAAATTTGTCTTTACTTTCTTAAACAGTTTCCGAAATCGTTCTAAATATGTTTGAACACTCTCTGTATCTGTAAAATGAATCATGTTGTGGTAAATTTCCGACTAGAGCCAAAAGGAGATTGAATAAAAAGATATGTCTAGTTATCAAATCAGTAAATTTGTAAAAGATATAAATTCAATGAATTTCAAAATTTAAAAATCATATTAACATTAAGTGAAAAATAAATGCTTATGTTACAACATTACATTACATACATTAAAACATTACATACATTAGTTATGAAGCATTAACTTTTGCCGTGAATTTAGCATTTTTTACTGAATCTAGGGTGCCATCCTTGGCGCGTTTTTTTTTGGCGACAGCGGTAATAGTATCCCTAAAATCGAAATTGTGTTTTAAACACGTTTTTCTCAAACGACTGAAATTTGACATAAAACAGTATTTGTAGTTACAAACTTCCATATCAAATTTCATATAATTAAATCATTCAGTTTTTTTTTTTATAATAACATTTACATATTTCTGAAAACACAGATCAGCAAACGGTCAACTCCTACCTGGATTAGGCTAGTCTAAATACTAGATACTAAATCTATGTACCGAATTTTATCTTTATATTTCTTCTTCAATTTCTTAATCTTAGTTTTTTTATTAAAGAAAAGTTTTCTTTAAACTATGATCTGATGCTGGGATAACATCATCAGAATGTTAATTCCTTCCTACAATTTCTAAAAGGGCTTTTGATCTTTTAAATATTTTGATAAATAATCAATATAATTTTTTAACTTATCAATATCTCATCCACAAATTCTACCGAACTGAAATACATATTATTCAAAAAGTTGTTTAATTCCATTAAAATAGAAGTGCACCCCCCGCCCCTGCAAGTGCTTATGATTTACAAAAACAGACAGAATAGCTTTCATCTTGAAGGAGTTGTTTGATTTTTCTTCTCGGATACATACATAGTTTTGGCAAGTATATAGTTGAGAAGGAACTTATCCAAAATTTTCTGATGGGTTTAGTTCTCTTAATTGTGAAATCCGGTCAGATGATAGGAACGAAACCTCGCATACTCCTCTCCAAAAATCCGCACTACACCAACAGGAAAGATTTTGGCCTACAATGTCAGATTTAACGTGCATTAGACCCATATACATGGCGGATATCGGATTTCGAAGATAGAGCACTTCGTCCCCGTAATCTTACCTTATCATTAGGTCATTGCGGCGTACCTTTAAAATGCAGACTTATACCAAGTTCTGACCATGTTTCAAATCTGGTGGTTGTTTTTTCAGTTTTTTTTTTTTTCATTAGTACAATTCTTTTTAACATTTTGACCCTAAAGAATTCTTGCATTTTTTCCAATATCGGCATATGAATTTTTATTTGAAAAAATCAAATAAATGCTATTTACTAGTTTTTAGACTTTTATGATTGTACATGACACAGAATTTTCTAATATCCAGAAACCATCCTTTTCGAGATGATAAAAGTGGACACTCTATATAAGAGAATAAAAAATTGAATAATTTTTGATCAATGACACACACACACACACACAAAATAAACTGTTGCTTAAAAGATAGATTTTTTTTTTTTTTTTTTTTTTGCATTTAGCGGGAAAAAAAATCTTACTTCGAATGCTTGTTCAGCAACAGATGTATTCTCTAGACACCTGCTTCTTTAAAAAAAATTTAGGAAGTTCACCATGCGTAATCCTCTCTTCTAGATAGCTAACCTTTGAATAAATAATACACATCAGATGAAAAGAGATTCAAAAGTCCATGCTGGTCACATTTACTCACAAAATTGAAAATTCTTTTTTGCGTTTCATCTTTCAATAAGTCAAAAATTCCCAATTTACTGATGGTCTATCCATTCAGATCGATAAAATCTTTATCGAAAACAATTTTTCTAAAGAACATGAAAATATCTTCGGTTGTGGTGTTAACCATTAAAGTTAATCGATGTCATAGTAAAGATCTAACATATTTAGTTTCAGGCTCTTTGTCTTTTTCATTTAAATTATAAATTCATTTGCTTTGATTCATGGATTGGTTAAAAGTTCATATTCAACTCTTTACATTAAGATCGGCCACACTCTTAAACAGAACATCCTGAATACATGAGGCAGTGGTAGCCTGATGGTAAAGTCTCGTCTTCAGGGTTTCAGATTCGAGACCCGATTCCACCGAAAAGCCATTATGTAAGGGGGTTTGGTGCACGTTAAATCCACCAGGGGTTAAATGTCCTTCCGCTGGTGTGGCGTGGAAGTTTGGGGAGGCAATGAAATGTATGAGATCCATCCCAAAATAGATGAAGTATGGCTTTAATATGGGATGTTAATAAAAACTGAACCTGAAGGCAGGGAATAATGCCAGATATAAATGGATTCTTACAAGAACTGTACGAATAACGCTACCCATACTTATAAAAACTATATGAGTTCTGCATCTAAGCTTTGTGAAGACACAATAAACAGGGTAATGATATTATCTCCAGGGAACTTTTGCTGCTAGTAAGTGTTGAAGATTTCTTCCTTGTGTGGTAATCCTGCTTGCTGTAGCCCCCTTTAATCATCCTTCCAACTACACACAGAGAAAAGATTGGAGATTGACAATTCTTTCACATCAGTAACGCTTTTCGGTTGGTGGTATACTCATATAAAAAACAATAGCCCACTCGATTTGTTATGCAACTGTCAAAATGTGAAAATAAACAACAGCCATTTTATTGGTTTAAGTTATTTAGTTGGCTTTCCAAAACATTCTTCTAAAGCCCCTTCCGACGACATGTGCGTGTCTGGAGCCTGGCACAATTTCCCCTCTCTTGTGGTTTTCTAGAGTTCTTTAATATCTGTTCATTTTACCGACAATTTGGATTGTCGGCCGACCGATTTGGACCGATGTCCACAGGCGGAGGTGGTCCAACAATGGTTCATTTGACAGATTTATGACAAAATCCGTGAGTTCACGGGTTGTCGGAACGCGGTTTAAGTTTGTAGCCAATTAAGTTAATGGATTAAGAATGGTGGGAATGAATTGAGAAAGTTAGAGCATCAATTTTTCAAGTTTAAATAAGACTATTAATCTAAGATGCAAAATTTTAACTGAAAATGCTATAGATATTAAAAAGTCATTCACAATAAGTTGTTGAATGTCAAGATAATTTAATTGTGTCAGAAATAAATTTTAAAAAAACCTTTAAATTTGGAAAAATATATTTTTAAAAAATTATTTGAATGTGACGAGGACGACACCAATGTGGCACTCCAAATTTCCATACCACACCAGTGGGAGAATAAACAAATTTGGAAGTAATCAATAAATAGAATATAAATTTTAATACTCATCATTATGAATCTTGATTAATGCTTAGAGATGGCTCATATTACAAGAATCACACACTAATTTAACATAATTTAATGGACTGGACGAACGGCTGGGCCGCTTTACATCGATGAACGCTATTACAGTACTGAATACAGTTTTAATGGCGGGAATCAGATAGCTTCTTATTGGCTGTTGATGACCGAGCGCCGCCAGAATGACGCTCCGTACACCACATTAATATAAAATATTTTAATAATAAAATTGCTTTTTTTCCTCTGATATTTTGTATTCCATCTCTGCTCTTTATCACAAATAAACTTGTTAAAAGAAATTACATATTTGATCCAAGGTAAAAATCAACATCTATGGAAATTATAGAAGACTTACCTCCCTTTCATGAGAAAAATAAAGGATTGTCTTTTGAAACAACAGCACCCCTTCCTTAATTTCAAAAATAACATTTTAAGTTTAGTAATTCCATATTAAAAATTCAATGATATAAACATGTAAATGATTAAACACATTCTGAAATGCTAATTTAAACATGAAAATTGGTAATCTTTCAGAGAACATTAACTTGAAAAGATAATAGTAGCAAGATCCACTAGTTGCGTTGAAAGATTTTCAGACGAAAATAGTGACTGAAAGGATTATGTCTGTAAGGTAAAATGAAGTATTATTATTTTCAATTGAGCTAGCTCTGAAAGAAGCAAATAAGTTTGATATTTAACTAATCGTTTTCTTTACTCTCTAATATAACTAGTCCCCCTCCGTTTTCTTTAGAATCCTTTTTATTGCAGTGTTCGCAGAAGAGACAGATATAATCTAATATATAATAATATTAATCATACTATTTAAAATGATTAATATTATTTTAATACTGGTTTGAAAAACAAATACTTGTTCTGTATCTGAATTTCAAATTTTAGAAATATCTTACAGAGTATTGCTTGCTTACAAGCTAATATAACCATAATTTCCATTTTGTAAATCAAAACAACTGAGCAATTCTTATTTGGAAATTAAAAGTGATTTCATACCATGTGGACTTATATAACTCACTAATCACTTAGATATTTAACTCAGATAATCTAACATCACTGAACACCATCTTCAAACTGAAACTGCATTCTTATTGTGGTTTCATTGACTATGCTTATGTATACAGTAGTACTTCACTTAATGAGCATAATTCATTTCCGAATCTTATTTGTAATGCGAAATAATTTTTTCCATAGGAATCTGTATAAGATCGAACAATGTGTTTTATTTTGAGAAAAAATAATTTAATCAAATTTATAAAATATATAATTTATTATTTTAAATTTGATCAGATTATTTTATAATGCAAGTTTTTTTTTTTTTTTTAAAGACAGATATTTAGCCAACTTTCGAAATTTGGTGAAAATGAAACACACATTATCATTAAATGAATTAGCAGTGCACATAGCTGCAGCATGATTAGGATGATACTTCTCAACACACAATGCAATTATTCCCATGTTTTCAGCATCTGTTTTATTTGCTAGTTGGTTGTTGCTCAACTGAGTTTATTATTTCCCACACTCCTGGTCAAACCTTATCTGACCCCTTTTTGCTGCAGGATGCAGCTCCATAAGTTCTTCAATAATTTTATTTATGTTCTTTCAGTGATTCATCAGTAAAGTTGCTATCCACCACCAGGTTTATAGTTATGGATAAAGGCACAATCTCATCAATTAACATTTTCATAGACATTTGCTTAAATTCCTTGGATCACATTTGGCAATGTTATCTGGCAAAAACAACTTCCATGCAGAAATTAGGATTCTCTTCAAATAGGCACTCAACAAGATTGATAACCAAGATTCAGCCGGTCCTGCATGTGACATCACAATGTTTCCTTGTCACGTGTTCTGCAAAACATTGCTTGTTGAGAGGATCATTTTTTTTATACATTTCTTTCTTGTTCATTAAAATTAAAAAAAAATTTTCACAAATTTTATTATAATGCATAATTTTATTAAAATGATTAATTAAAAATTAGGATGCTTAGTTAGAAAATTAAGCATTAAGAACAAATGCTTATTGCAATTTCATTATACATTTTCTTAATGATTGCAGTTGGAATGGTAAAAATAATCATTGTTAACTGCCTGCTTGACAGTTTGCCGGGTTTTGCTTAATGGCACAAGAGCCATATTTAGTCGTGGTAATAAATGCAATGTGACCAGAGTCATTATGGGAATCACCAGCTTAGGCATCCAAGGGAATCTGAACAACTGTCATTATTCCAAACTGATGATGGAGTCCTAAAATATATTACTAGCCGTAGTCCAATAATTAAGGAAGCAGATCATTTCATTATTGTTTGAGGTAACTCAACACCAAACCATTACTATATACCTAGAAAAAAAGAGAAACCATTCTTGTCTGGCATCTTCTCATACATGCATTTGTAGTGCCATCCTTGTGTGGGCAGAAATGTAAAAGTAAATAAAATACAGCATTGTGATTAAATTTACTAATTTGGCATATTTGATTTAGAAACATGATTCAAGAAGAAAACTGGCAATATATAGAATACAGTTCCATATGTACATAGGCAAATTGCTGATTGGGCAGACACAGCAATTGTCTAGGGTAGTAAATAGCTCGGTTAAAAAAAAACATTTCCCTAATTGCCAAATAAGTTAGCAAACATGCAAATTATATGAATTATAAAATAAAATAAAATTGCAATTGATCAGGTATCAATATGTCTTATGATATTCAATCAGTATTATTATTGAGTTATCTTAAACACTGAGCATCTGTTTCAGTAACATTCATTGTATAAAAATATGGACGCAGAATGATCTGGAGTAATAATAAATATATGAAAAGAAATATATTTTAACAAAATTTATGTATATAATGATTGATAAAATTAATCATTGGCTTCTTAAAAATGTGAAACTAAATAGATTAATTTATTAAAAAGGGCCTCATAATGTGCAATATTTAGGCCTGTAAAATATCTCAATCCACCACTGGTTATATAGATATGAGGTGAATATATATCCTTACTTTTCTTTCTGAACAATGAAATATTCATAAAATATACCAAAATCTAGAAAACTGATTATTGCCTTCCCATTTTATAAGTGAATTACAATCATGAATCATTAAATTTACCATAAGAGCTCACGAGAATTACACAAGAGAGAAATAATAGGAAATAGACTCATATCACTTTCAATTAATGACATTCAGGGAAAAATTCTTTAATCTCATGCATATGTAATTTGAAAATGCTTTACAAACAATTATAACACAGTGCTGTCTTCATAATAATTGTTATAACACATATCTTCTGATTTATAAAACAGATGTGCTAGAGGATAAAAATTGCCTTTATTCTGTATGCAGTAACAGCAATGTTAATTTAGTGAGATGCAGAACACTGATTAAGATAGAAAAATACTGAATATCACAAAGAAATTAAAAAAAAAGAATTTGAATTCCTTTAAATGTGTGCCAGATTCATCAATAGGTAGGTACATTTTAATAGAAATTTAGAAACATATCATTCAAAAACTCAGAAGATTCAAATGAAAATTTATTTAGTTTAATCTGTACTAATCAAAAGATAATTAAGATTATAGTTAGGTTTTTCTCTATTTTTTAAAAAAAACAACAGAAAGTTGTTGACTAATTTTTAATTTGTTCTAATATATTATGCAAGAAAGATGTTCGATTTATTATTCCTGCCAAAGTATATATATATTTTTTTTACTATGTCAGAAAGAAAAAAAAAAATTATTATCTATTTGTTTTCTAAAATCTATGCATACTACTTAAATTTTTTTAAATCCAAATTTAAAATATTTAGGAATTTAGGAAATAGTTTTTTAAAATTATAAATGGCCTCAGAATAAGCACAGCAAAGTAAATTGAATATTTCATTTTAATAATAGTTAAATCAATTTATATGAACATAATTTTTTAAGGATCATCACTCTTTTTCCATCAAAGTCCCAAAAAAGGAAAAATAAAATATTATAAGATTTTATGATCCAAAACCAAAATGTTTTGGATTTGTTTCTTAAATTTATATAAGGATTATAAATAAAATTAAAAGAAAAACAAATTAATTTTTAAGCTGACTTCTACAGTTAAAAATTCAAAGCTAGTTGAACTTAGAAAAAAAAAATGATACATGAATTAAACAAGATATAAAAAGAGAACCAAAAAATTACAAGGACAGTTAATAAGAGGCAAGACTTGTGAGCAATTAATACTTTCACTAGCTTTGTTTATATTAACACAGATATAACATTTACAGCCAGCAGAATTATAAATAAAACAATACAATGTAATTTACAATATCACAGTTGTAAAAAGTTCATTTCCATACATACACATTAAAAAAAAATACTAAAATCATAAACCTTCTAAAATAATAAGAAAAAAAATCTTAAAAAATTTTGAAGCAAATTTCAATTATTAAAAATATATACATGATAAGTTACATATAAATGTGAAAATTGACATTTTTTTACAATGAGATATTTTCTAAAATTATAAAGCATATGCTTATGAATTAAAAGTGATGATTATTAAAATCTAGATAACTTGATACCAGAACAAATTGAACCATATGTTTGAAGTAATTATTGGGAAGTTGCAACAGTCAACAACTTTAGTTATGTAATAAGGAATGTCCAATTACTATAAAAAATGGGTAAAATAGTTTATAAATTCTTTATGTCATTTTCCAATTCATACAGCTTTGCTTTTAATCGTCTGATAGCTGCAGTTGCTTGTTTTGAGTGTTGTGCTGTAGAATGTACAGTTTTCAAAAGTTCAAGATCTTTTTTGTCATGCTCAAATATCAAAACTGCCTAAAAAAATCACAGGAAAAATATTACAAATTAAGTAATCATCATATTTAATCAGAAAGTCATAATATACTAAAAGTAAATTCTCCTTTTAGTAAATTATAACAAGCTTATAATATACTGTAAGTTGGCTATAACAAAATTTCTTATAAAATGTTGAACAAAAATATCTTACTTTCTGAGGAGGGCTGTAATAATTATCAAAAATCTAATGAATAATACACAATGCATGCTTACATTTTAATATTTACATACTTAGTTCTCTTAAAGAATTCATGATTTTTCAGATGTTACTAAAAAGAATATAATGTTGATATGTTTCTTTTTTACTCTAAATTTTATTTACATCTACTCTTCAATATAATTTTTATAAAACTGCCATTTAGAAGCAATCAATGCATATGCACCCCAATACTTATACAATCATATGAATAACTATTAATATACAATCCTAAAATAGTACAATGTAATTATAATACAATTCTTTGACAGTTACCTCATATGGAATTATTGAAATGTAATTCCTACATAGTTCTAAAGAGAGGTTCATATATCAATGCAAGTTTAAACCTTTGACAATGCAAACTATATTACAGATATAAAAAAAAAAACCTGGTAATTTAACACTTCATCCCCCCCCCCTTCTATTAGGTTACAAAGCCTTTTATAAGTCAAATAAAATAATTGTTAAAAAAATTAAAAATTTCATATTCAGAAAATAATACATGTTTTTGTATATATATATAAGTATTGTTTGTAAAATATAATCAACATTTACACATCATGCAATTTTTTCAAGGCTAACTGTGTAATACTCAACAATTGTTGTATAACACAGGGTGTGTAGTGGGAAATGGATGGGAATATTAAGTACTTTTAAGCACCATAGAGAAAAAAACTAAGCACTTTTGTACATTTTGAATTTAAGAATTTTCTACTCATAGGATTATTTTATCTTATAATAAATTAGTTTTTATAGAAATTTAAAAAAATATATATATTCTTAAATTAAAAAAAAATCTGTCTTTGATTAAAAAACAACTTTTCAAATTTTAATCAATGTTTAGATGTTGAATCCAGCCTCATTTTCTATTTAAATTGGCAACATTATCTTCAACAATAATTAATACAAAGAAACTCTAAAAAGTTGAATTAAGAGCAAATTGAATAGAATCAATATATGTTACAAACATTTAAGATTCAAATAACTAGTAAATTTGACAAAAATGAGTTAACAAAATTATTTTTATAAGACATTTTGCAAAAACAATTTATGCTAATTATCCAAAAAAGAAAACTATAGTCAATTATGATGTATTATTACAGAAAACTTAATTTATTAATAGTAGGTAATGCTGACAGATTTTTTATTGTAATAATTTTAAATCTAAAAATATGATTACATTTTAATAATTTTAATTTTTTTATGCATATAGTTTAAAAAAAATGTAACTGACTGGTTCCCTACCCTAATTCGAGTTGCAACCAGTTCAATATATATTTTGTATTTTACACATTCGGAATAACCATTCCAATATACACCAGTGCCCATTGTTGAAAGAAGGAACATAAAAAAAGTTCTTTAAGTATTTTCTTAACATGGGTTGAAACACCTGTATCCCTTCACCGAATGCTTCCTTTCCTTTTTTGATATATCCAGTAAACAAAGATTTATGACTATTTTCAATTTATTGTATTCATCATTTGCGGAAACAAAAAGAAATATCTTCCTTCCACTTCTCGAGAAAATTGAGTACTATTAAGGACATTCTTCCAAAATTAAGCACTTTTAAGGTGCTTAGAAATGGCTTTCAAATTTAAGCACTTTTTAAGGACTTTTCATGATGCTACGGACCATGTAACATTTATGTAAACTCAAATTTGGAAAAAGAAATTTATAAAATCTATTAATTACTACATAATTAAAATAAAATTTAAATGTTCAATGATAAAAGTGCAAGAAGCACTTTATTTATTGCTAAAAAATAAGATCATATTATTCAAAAGATGCAAAGATCAAAAGACAACTTATAAATGTTGCAGATAAAATAATATAAACATATAAAATAAAACAAACAATATAAACATTAAAACATATAAAATATTTAAAACAATATAAACATATATAAATAAAAAATGTAATAACAAATTATATATATATATTTTGAAAATTATATTTTTCCCCTTTACATCAAACTATAAAAATTCTATGGCCAGTTTATTTCTTTTCGGAAAGTTATATTCTCATGAACCACTTGTAGCTCTTATTCATCTTTAAATTATCATTTTACTATAATTTATGAAAGCATGCTTTACAAAGTTTTTGAAGACTTGTCATAAAATTTCAAACAAAAACAGATATGATAGTTTTAAAATACTGTGAAGTGTGAGGTTTAAAAGTTAGTTAGGTTAATATACTGTTTTGACACTACAAAAATTCTGTTTTGAAGCATTTTTGTAATTTTGAGCCACTGTTGGACACATGGATGACACCTCAGAGCACAATACCCTTTTAAAATTATATTGTCATACTGTCATCAGGACTTTTTTCACTAATGAATTCATGCAATAGAAGTATATAGCAGGTTTTCAGCTGTGTCTTGAAACAGCAACTTTTGTTGTTCTTCTTCCTTAATAAATCTTTTTACATATAATGTTTTTCATCATCTCTTATTCATTCATATTATTAAAATCAAGTATAAATAACAATTTTTTTTCCCTGCCGATTTTGCTATCATGCAGTTTTAAACTATTAAAAAAATTTTTTTTTACTTAAAATTCTTAAAGCAATCTATGAAATCAATAGAATGAAATTTTTTTCAGAATTCTACACTCCCAATTCGCTTCCTCTAAATCAGTAAATGAGTGATGTCTGACTTCAATGCAATATTATTTTGCATTTATCATTTATAACACTCTCTGCTGTCTGCTGAGAGTAAGTGATTTCCTACATGTTTTATATTTTCATGTGATTTACATGACAATTCATCTGTTCTTTTGAAAAGGTATAAATGAGGAGAAATACAATAAAGTGCTGGTTAAAATGGTTAAAAGAGAAAATAATGAGGCTAACAACACAGCTAGCTTAAAGCACAACAAAACATTTTTAAGGATGTTAGAAAGACTAAAATTAAAATTGGAATAACTGCAGTATATAGCAAGTTTCATTTCTTATGCTTTTTATTATTTCAATGGAAAGCTAAAACTTAAAATTTCAAAAATATAGAAAAAAATTATTTGAAACAAAAATTGAATTCCAGAAAATTTATTATAATTTTTTTTGAAAATGGATATTAAAAAGTATTAAGCTTTCTTTTCTTTGCTTAGCATGCTTTTCATCAATAGAATATTGTAGAACAATGTTTATTTAATGATCAATCACAATTAATTTAGTAATATATATAAATTGTATCTTAAGATCAAAACAGGGATCATGGGTAATAATTGCATGGCTATCAAAAACTTTGATAAATGATTTAAATCCTGAAATATTCAAAAATTCTGAATAAAATCAATTAAATAAATGATATCTAAGAGAAGCACAATTTAGTTAAAATAATATCAAGTGTTGTAAAACTGCTGCAGATATAAAAGTTTTGAAATGTGATTGCAAAAATGTATTTCAAATGCAAAGTACTTAATCTCATTTAATAGTTTAAGGTTCTTTTATTTAGTTGCTCAATTATCAAAAGATTTTATTTTTTGAAACACACAAAGAAAATGATAAAGATATTCAATTGTTTTCTTTTTTTCAGTTTCTTTGAATATTTATTGAGTATCTTATTTAGAAATCAATAATAATAGTACTTTATAACTTATTGCAGACTTTTGACTCAAACAATTATAAAATAGTGCACATACTTTTGTTAGCTGCTTTTCCAAATCTTGAATCTTAGCCTTCAAATTATTTATATCTGTCTGGAATCCTGACATTTCCAAGCGACGGAATCTTTCCATGTTTTTGAGCCTGTTTCTCTCCAGTTTTAAGTGTTCCATGAGTGATGCATTCTTTGTCTGTAGAAAAATTAGTATTTAGAAGAAGTATATATTTTAATATATAAGAAATTAAAGATCTATATTGTGCGTATAATATTTATTTTAAGTCTAGTGTATAAATTATATGAAAACCATTAGGATTTTTCATTCATTTTATAGCAATAATTGAAGAATGAATTTATGAGCATTGAGAATACATTCTATATTTCCTGCTGCTGAATGGCTCAGTACAACATTGGATATTGAACTAACATTTTGGTATCAAATCCACAATAGAAATTCTTACGTTTACAGTATAGAGTTACTGCATTTGCAAACACATAAATAGAAGAGCAATCTGTAAACAGATTTGGTCCAACAGATTGATGACTCTAGTGATAAAACAATATGCCATATTTCATAGAATTAGCTTATTGAGTTGCAATATTCATAAGAAAAATCCTAATGGTAAACAAACTTCCCACTAAAGAATTTTGCCCAAAATTTAATTTACAATTTTAGTACTCATACCACATTCCAAATTTTATCACCCAGCTAAAAAAACAATAACTTTTTTCTGAAGGGGACTAATCAGGGAGGTCTAGAAACATGCTGATTTATCTAAATCTTGAAGCTGCACTGTTTGACATTTACAATAATTTCTGTTTATATATTTCATGTAGCAGAGAGAGAGAGAACTAACATGCAACATTTGCATAAACAATTAAATTTGCAACATTTTTATTTTACATTATTCTGGAAAAGCAGAATTACAATTTTACTAACAATACAAAGTTCCTAACAGATAGCAGATGTAGTCATTATAAATTAACAAAAATTAAAATATGCTTGATTATTGAATACATAGTAAATATTTTCTACAAATATCATTGATATGACTTTTAATCTAAAAATTGCTTCTTGAAAGAGAAAGACACAAGTGAAATTGAAATTTCGAATCTAACTTGTTTCAATCAATAAACTTATCAGACACAAGACAAGCTTGGAACAAAAACAAAGCTGAACTTAATAAAATAATGAATTATGCAAATATTGAAATAATATTGTACAGTTATTATATGAAAGAAAATTAATTTTTAAAGAATTTTGATTCTGAAATCACGGAAATGAATAATGTCTGATTTATGTTGTAGATATGTGATACAGTAATTGAATATCTAATGATATATTGAACAACAAAATGATTCCAACTTTCATGTAAAAGCTTGAATATCAAACAAATCATTTTAAAACTAGCTATTTCAAATATTTATTTCACAGATTTTCAAAGAGTTTTCTTTCTGATAAAGGCACACTCATTTCAAAATAATTTTACAATAATAATAATAATAATAATAATAAAACATTTCTTTTGGGAAATTTTTGTTTTGTTCAAAAGAAATTACTCCTGCTATTTCTTTCCAAACTTCCAGACATATATTTATAAGGAATTGTAAACAGATTATGTGATTAATTCTACTCAATAAATACTATAGATGAAATACATAAATACATTATATAAACAGTTAAGATTAGTGAAGTATGTTTTAATCAAACACTTCAGAAATTATATGCAAAAGGGGGAGAGAGAAACATTAAGCAATGCATACCTTATGGTGTTTTGTTGTATAATTATTTATTTAAACATACAGCGTAATACTGAATTCAAATAGTACCTCTAATGTCTTTACAGTGTCTTTTAAACTCTTATTTTCTAAAGACAGTTCACGTAATGCTTTTGTTGCCTGTTCTTGGCTCATTCGAGCTAATCGTTTTTCTTCCTTATTCTCATGCTCCAAAAGCTGAAAGAATATAGAAAATTATTTTATGAGTATTACAAAATTCAAGATGTATCTAAATGAATCAAGTAAATCAAACTAACAATGTATGGTTAAATTTACAAATACCAACACTCTGTGTAATATATAAGTAACCAATCTAAAGTAAGAAATATTTTGAAAACGAAAACAAAACAAAATAGTTTTGGAATCGCAATTAAAAGTTATTTCTTATTTAAACTAAAACCAAAAAAAGAACAGGAAAAACTTCATAGTATTTAGATATACTTCATAGTATTTATATAGAATATTAGATATAGATTAGTATATTTTATATAAGTCAATTTTCTGTTTAAAAATAAGCAGTAAATAAACAAATAAATAAAGATTGGAACAAATGAATGTCTGTTTTAAAAAAATAAATGCTGTTATAAACAAAAGCTAGTCTTTTACAAAATAAATAAACTTATTCCTTCTTTTTACTAAATTATACAGGCTCTGAAATATCATAAATTATATAAAACTATTTTCTGTATAATTAAGGAATATTAAATGTAATTTATTTTATCTAGTAGTGAAATTTCTTTTACTACACAATGATTTATTAAGTAAGTTTTATGATAATTTAATTTTTTTAAAATCACTATTGCTAACAATGTATATAAGTTGAAAATTTCCTCTTTTTAAAATAGCAACATTCATCAAACAGAACAAAACACAAATTGAATACATACTCAAAATAAAAATTAACATGTAGATACAATTACTTTAAAATCAAATCATGCAGTAAAATGGAAAATGTACAGGTAGATTATACTAAAAACATATGAAACAGATCAATTACATGAATGCATAAAATACAGAAATAAATTAAATAATAAAACAATATTTATTGTTGTTTAGCAAAGGCCAATAGTATAGACTAATCAAGTATTAATATGAAGCTCTTTCAATAAATAACTTCACTGAATTACTATGGGGGGGGGGGGGTGGAATTACTACCATATTAGTAGGGGCATCACTTTTAAAAGCAAAATTTGACTTTATCATTTATAGACTAATTAAACTGGTATAGTAAAAAATATCTCACCATAAAGTCAGTCAATGAATTTATGAAATGCATTCTACATAAATAACTATTGATATATCAAATTATAAATCATATCTGTAAAACCATTTTAAAGATGCAAAAGGTATGCGTAGGTTACATCAAAATTCACATGTTTTGATGTGTGGTGTTTGATGTTTTTATATGATAGTAATAATATATTATGTTAAAAACAAAACATTCTATTAGGAAATCTATCAAATATTAAGAGCCTAAATAATTAACGAAAGATAATGCTAAACTTACTTTAAGTTCTGTAGCTAATCGTCTGGTAGTGCTTCTGAGATCTTTAATCTTTTCAGTACATGGCAGATGTTCCAATCCCTGGTTGCAATACATACATTCATAAGGTCCACAAGCTTTTGATTCTTTTTTTGTGTCAACAGATGAAGCAACTCTTTTTACAGATGTTTCACGGTCATAATAATCTGGTATACGTTGAAGTCTTTCATGAAGTTCTCTATTGAATTTAGCCTTATCCATTTCTTGCTACATCAAAATATTGTATGCTTTGACATGCATGATTTTAAATAATTTCTAAATGACAGTAACAATATACTATATCAAAAACAAAACTGTTTAGTAGAAAAACTATCAAATAATTACAATATATTTAACCCGTAACTGGAGATATGAATTTCCACAAACGGCCAGAGGCACAGAGTCAAAATGACAACATTTTGGAAACACAATACATTCTGAAAATCATGTAATTATCAAAAATATTAAAAACATTAAACATTATAATATTAAATTTTGTAAAGATGTTATAAGAAAAACTTAAACAATCTTTTGATGAATATTTACTTTGTTTAGATATTATGGATTACGCTAATGTTAATAACTGTTAGAATTTAACGAGCAAAAATGAAAAATATAATATTTTAAAATATTATTTTAAGAATATTTCTTTATTCTTTTTGCATTGTTTACATTAAAAGCAGTTTCAGAGACATGAAGTCATTACAGAAAAAGAATAGAATACAGAAAATAATTTGAAAAAGAATAGCTCAGTTATATGCACATATTCATATTTAGACTTATGCCAACATACTGCTGAATGAACATATTGAAAGTACTGAGGAAATGATTGTATTCCAGGACAAAATACCACGTGATAATCAGAGCTTATGAACAACTCGGAGCCATTTTGATTCCCATCTCCAGTTACAGATTAATAACACAAAATGTCAGACTTACTTTAAGCTCTGAAGCTAATCTTATGTTAGTGCTTTTGAGATCCTTAATCTTTTCACTACATAACAGATGTTCCAATCCTTCTCTGCAATGCATACATACATAAGGTCCAGAAGCTTTTGATTCTTTTTTGGTGGCAACAGATGAAGCAACTTCTTTTATAGCTGCTTCAAGGTCATGAAAATCCGATATTCGATGCAACTTTTCATGAAGCTCTCTACTGAATTTTGCCTTATCCATTTCTCTGTTTAATTGTTCAACTTGCAATTTTTGTTTTAAAACAAGGCATTCATTTATACTCTCACGAAGCAATTCCTCTGTTTCTCTAAGTCTGAAATAATAAATTGAAAGATTATTTTTTTTAACAAATTACAAACACACCAAACTCAATATAGTTTGGACATCATTTTAAGTTGCAAATGAAATATATTTAAAACACAATACAAAAGACAATTTATATCACAATTTTGATTGTGTTACCAATTAACAGGATGCAATAGAAAACCAGAAACATTTTTTGATTCCAGGGTCACTGTTGTCCTTAGTATATATGCTATTAATCTGTTGTACTAAATAGAACTAATAAATAAAATTGCCAATCAGAAAGATACAACTAGCTTTGGAAACACTGACCCTCCCATCCCTAATGTTTTGCAAAAGTTTATTTGTGTATTATTGGCATGCAAACATTGTCAAATTTTAGAACATATTAATGTTCAATATTTCAAAATTTTTTGTACAATTAATTTGTTTCGATGAAATTAAAATACAAGCATCTTAAATAAATTGTTATGTATAAAATTATGTATTTTACAGTTGATTTTTGATTGTAAAACTAAACCCAATTTGTATCTGGCTTATTTTGGTTGTTTGTTTTCAACTAGAATTTTAAAATAATTAACCATTAGTCTTTTAGAATTTACGTTCAAAAATTTAGAGCCTTTATCAAATGACACATTGTTATTCAATAAATAAATTTGATTCTAATCTCAGAACAATTATAGTATTAACAAAATTTCTTTACTCTTTTGATAATGGAAAAAAAGGACACATAAAATTACTTAAATATGTATAAATTTCAATGATGGATTTTTTTTTAATGTATTGCATTATTTGTTTACTAATTGCCTTTATTGCATTACATGCAACAGTATAAGCAAAAAACTTCTTTCCCAAACAATTTAAAATTTAGTAAAATGCTTTTATATTCAGATTATTAATTGCAATATGCATTGATGTTTCTTGAGTTAATATGCAAGCTATTATATTAAAGTTATAAATTATGGTTAAAGAGTTATAGAGTTATGCTCTACGTTGAATATGAAGCATTACATGGACATTTTGTTCTATTATATAAGATATAATATTTTAGGTAAAAAAAGAAAGTAGTTGCATAAGATATAATATCTTAAAACATATATTTTTAAAAATCTAAGGATTCTTCTTAAGTTCATCTAACAGTAAATATGGTAAAATTTAAAATTCATAGTAGCTTTTGATATTACATTACAAATACCTGTGCTGTTAACCACTGCCCAGGTACCATTAGATGCACATTTCTCATAAACTATTAACTTAACATTTATATTTTAATTCAAACAAAATTTATTTTAAAAAATTAAAATCTACAATTTTTTAATTTTTAGGCATTTTTTTTATTAAAATGAAGGAAAAACCTTCATTTACTTTTAAGCAAATAAACTGTAAACAATGCAGCATTAAAATGTTAATTTGCATTGATGAAGTCTCAATTTCTAAAACTATTTGTTTCTGCTATAAATTGAAAATAACCTTTGAAATACAGAAATAATCACTTCAATTTTCATACATTTTTTATCAATTAGTTCATAAAAAAGGTCCCTTTTTCTTTACCATAGATTGCAGTTTTGCACTCCCATGTTTTCCACATTTTATACAACATAAATATTGAATTTAAAATTTATTATTCTAGTGTGGTTACATTAAATACTTGCTTCCTTTAGTGACCAACTAGTTAGCTGGGATTAATGTTTGCTACAATTTTCAATTAATTATTTTATGTAACTTGGTCTTACATTTTCTTTAAAATATTTTCAAATTTTCATTACATATGTAAATAGGATTTATACTATTTTAAAAACCTTATGTCATTGTATACATTTTACTATGCATTTTTCTTATTTTATTTATGAATTTTTCTTATTTTCTTAACTCTTCTAAAATTTAAAAACAGATGCATTTTGTTATTTTTAGCCTTTTGTTATATATCAATTTCTAATCAAAAGCCAAATAAAATGAAGCGTTTTTTTATGTCAATAGTATATTTTAAATATAAATTTAAATTTTTTACAGATTCTTCTCAGAATTAAATAAAAATATCACTTACTTGATTGAAATCTGGGCTGCGAGTTATGATTCATATTAACTCTTTGTAGGGTCATGGGAAGTATGCTTCCCCCGAAATTCATCAATCTTTGAATGAAGTTATGAAGGTTGGCATAAGTTCTTACAATTTTTTCAATAAGACAAAATCCTAAATGCTTCAGTTTCTTATCTCACACAAAATGATTTGTCTTGATTTGTTAATTAGTTATTAATTAACCAAATTAAGTTTATCTAATCAGCTAAATGAATCACTTTTCTTAAGTCAATCTCAACCCTAAAATTACTTTAATATACCATGACTAAAAAAAAAGACATTTTAAAGTGTTAAGGACAGAGTTTAATTTCACTATTTTATGATGTTTCATGATTTTTTGTATTAATATCGATGGTAATTCGGATATTAAAATAAAAACAAATTTAAAAAAATACCTACAAGTTTAATAGTATTTTTATCAATAACTTTAAACGTTCTTCCAGAATTCTTATGCTTTTTTTTTATTATCATTAGTGATGCCTTCAATATTAGTTCAGAATTCTTACATATCTTTGTATTCTTGTTGAAAATAAATTTTAATAAATGATTAAATACAGAAAAAAAATTATACTGCTAAAAATTGGTATCATTGAAAAGATTTTTTTTTTTTGAGTTTTAAAATACATAAAAATAATCCCCCATCCTCCACCTTGATAACTTTCAAAACTATTTCTGGAAGTTATCACAGTAAAACGCCAAAATTTCGCCAATAAAGTTCTAATTAAAAATTTCAAAAAATCGCTTCGAGGTGCGCATTTCTTACTTTCCAAAGTATATATGTCCCAAATTTGGTAACTCTGGGTCAGATGGTCAAGCCTGTAAAGTGTCAACTCAAAGGCATACATTAATCTTCATTATGCTATTGAAAATTGTTAAAAAATATTTTTTAAACAAAATTTATTAAATGCATATATTACAAAGGTATTGCTGACAATAATACGTTTTGAATTTTAAGATGATATAACAATAATTTTTGAGATGCAAACTTTTGGAAGAGTTCTAGTGAGATTTGGGTATCAGCAAATATTAGCGATGAAACACTACTCTGGTTTCCATAATGTTTTGTTTTCATTGTCGTTACTGTTGGCTTACCGACCGAAAATGACCGATCTTAGAGTTAAAAAAAAAAAAAAATCAAGGGGCACCCCGTTGCAAATTTTTACCTTTGGAAATTATAGTAGAAAAAGTTAAAATTTCGTTTAATTTTTAACTCATAAAAATTTAAAAAAATCGTTCTAAGTACATATAAACTAAGAATATCTAATCCTCTAAAGTATATATGAACTAAGTTGGTAGTTTAAATCAAACGATCGAGCCTGAAGAGGGCCAACAATCGCATACATTTATCTTTATTATAAGTAGAGATAATGACCACAGACTTTTAACTGTATTTTCATTATATGAATTCATAAAATCACCCGAAGATTAATCTTGCATCTTATTTTGTTTCAACCAAAAATGAACATAAGACACAACGACGGCTATATCAAAACTGATGTCAAAACGATTTATCTTAGCCTTCTTCCAAAAACTGTATTTTAGAGCACAGAAAAAAAACAAAAAAACATTGAAATAACGAAATTCAATATGGCAGCGTAAACTTACCGAATTCCTGAGTCAGAAATCTTTACATTCCAAAGTGAAAATTAGAGTAAATGGATATCAAGATTAAAAACTGCATCGGAATGGATCGACAAGCCTGATGCAGAACAGAAAATCGCTCTTTAATATTCGATACGATCACAATCCAAACAAATATTTAGCACAATTGATTTGATGCATACAAGTTATTTTACACGAAGTCTTTAAAGGCAAACCTGAAAGTTATTTTATTTCAACACGAAATGTAATTTAAGATCGTTATAAATTCAGCATTTCACATTCATGAACAAGAAGCAATGGAAGAATATATTAATGCACTCTATAGCTTGGCGCCAAAATTGCAACTTCAAGCCAAATTTTCTTGATGAAACTATACGAATTAGAATCGTTTGCGATGTAAATGATAAGTAAACACAGGGAAAATATGCTAGAGATTTATCTTGCGCTGGAAAAAGCAATTAACATCTCCATACATACATAATTAAAAAAAAAGCAGCAACTCTTTGTCTTAGATTATAGCGAATAGGATGCCGAACCCTGCATATAAAATGTGCGCCTAGCATTTTCTGAATTATGCTACTACAAAAGGCAAATAGAATATAGGCCCTACTTAATATCCGTTCGACGAATTGAATTTTTCATACAGCCTATAAGATTACAACACAAAATTGTCAAATATAATTTTGAGAATTTTTTTTATCGCAATTTTATAAACTATATGTCATCATATTTTGTAGCTATTCAAAATGGCGGATTTTAAAAAAAAAGTTGATGTGATTTTGCCATGGTTAAAATTAAGCGCACTAGGCTCGCGCCTCGAAATAAGCTTTTTTTTTTTTTTTTTTTACCCTTATAGATTAGATTCTTTATTATTATTTTTTTTTGTTTAAGATTGTTTCAATTTTATTCAATTTTATCCGTAAGTCAGTCTTCTCAATAATAGCAAAGCTGATTCTAGCGAAAAAGAAGTCAGACTACAAACACCGGAAATCGATGTAAAAAATGATTTATTCACTTTCGATTGGAATTCTTTTTAATCTTTTGGCTTCAAAAATATCGTTAATTTAATAATAAATATTTTGATATTTTTAAAATCATTTTTACATTTAATAAACTTAAATTTTTTCTGCCCTTGAAATAATTTATTAATCTGATTATATCTCTCTGTGTAAACATTCGTTGGAGCTTATTTCTCCCTTTAATTAATGTAGATTTAAACAAGATGCAGTTTTTAAAGACAGTAAAATTTTTGGACATGCATGTATATATTATTTATATTATTCTTTACAAATGCAAAACACATTGCTTATAAGCCCCCCCCCCCAATTTCATTAACATTACTAGTAATCAAGTAACTTGTAGTCCAATATCCGTATTTTCCCCCCACCTTAGATTTTTAGGATCATCAGGATCTATATATATATATATATAAAAAAATGTCTAATGTTTTCGCCTCTTCGAATATGCTTCTTTTGAAAATGTTTTTCATAAACTGTTCAACAAAAATGAAAATATTTTCATATAAGAAAGGCACTATTGGCTCAGATGTTTTTAAAGATTTCTTAGGAGATTGTTGAAAAACTGAGCGCATAAAGTATATTTTTTTGGCCATTTCACTATCAGTGAACATATGTGAAAACATTATTGTCATTGAATGAATTAAAGGGCGAATGTGACGCCAGAAGTTTTAATGGCCATAAAAGTCCAGCTTTAAATTATTGTACTTGAAATAAAAGTTTATTGTACTTGAAATAAAAAGTGCGAAATCGGCTTATTTTTGGACATCAATCATCTTCTCCTAGACATATATTCTGTATTCCTTTTAGAGACAAAGTCCAATATCAATTATGACTTTTTTGAATTGGTATTTTATACACTTAATAAATTTTGTTAATGAATTTTATACATTTTTCTTTTTTGGCATGAATATACGTGCCTATTTTCCATAATACATAAGCTTATTACTTCTCACAAAGCAAGCAGCAAACGGATTTTGAGGAACTTCTCTAATTCATTCAGCGAAGACAGGACTCATATTTTTATCCGTGCAATCTGCATTAAATACGGATTTTGAGCAACTCATTGTTTAAAAAAAAAATCTCTAATCAACTCTGAATAAGCTCACAATTTCTTAAATAATAATCCAACCATTCAATGAACTCACGTGTGAGTGAATAAACACCACCGCGATGCTTCCGCAGATTGAATACTGTTATTCCCGCCAAAATAATTTATTCCACAATTATAACAGTTCTCATTAGCTGCAATCCAAGAATCTCATGGATAGAAAACAATTGTCACTGAAATCGAAATTAAACTGATCTATGTCGAAAAAAGAAAAAAAAAAAAAAAAAGGGAGTTTTGGCGATTGCATAACCATTCCAATTTTAGTACTATGGCCATATTCTTGCAATGTCCAGATATTGGCATTTTTAGATTAAAAAAAAAAGAAAAAGAATTAAGGAATGAAAATTTGAAACACATATCAGGTGAAATATTACCAGGAAAAGACATAATGATTGCTGATGCCCTTTCAAAAATTCTGATAAAAGGAAAGAAGATGAAGAGTTAAAAGTAATTAGACCCTATATTCTTATCACTCTTCTAGCAAATGATAAAAGACCGTTAGAAGTTTGGCAAGCTAAATAAGTTGGCGAAATGCAGACTCAACTGATTAATTTTGTTAAAAAATGTGGTAAGTAAAACTGTTGCACGTAAAGTTTGTTCCTTTATTATGGTGACATTAAGTAGAAAGATCACAGATACTATGCTTACATCTTCCTTATGTATATATATTCATTTGGATTGTCACTCAAATATGGAAAAAACAATTCCCCGTATGCATATGCAGTAGAAGAGAACATACACAAATCGCACACTACACAGTTTTGATAAAATAACAATAGCTCTCCACCAGTTTTTGATAGTGGAAAAAGCAAAAGGATGTAAACAATTCCACAATATCTGAAATAATAGTATATTAAATGAATATTTATACTTACATTCAGGAAACTTTTTTTTGTTTATTAATGTCTAAATTTTAGCAAAACAAATTCAAATGTTAAGGGGTGCGGGTGAGGTGAAGATGTTAATAACTTCCCTATGCTCTCTAATTTAAAGTCATACACAATTAAGGAATTTGTTGAAATTAAACTCAAAATAACATTCTTGCTATCATGATACAAATCATTTAATGATTACTTAACAACAAACATTACAAAGTTAGGTTTTTATTTTTTATTTGGTAATTTATACATTTCAGCACAAGTTTCTAGATTATTCAGTAACCTGTTTCATTTTTAGGAATAATTTTACTTAGTTTGTTGCACTCTCTACCCCTTCCTTGACTTTTTTTTTCTTCTTTCTTTTCTAAAGCATCATAATATTTCACACACTAATTTTGCACATTGTAGCAAATCTTTTGAAATTGGAGCATTTAAGACTCTTTCATGAAAATTTAAAGCATAATACATGGTTTTTAGACCAATTAAGAATTCCAAGTATATTCTAGTTGTAAATTAACTTTTCACAACTGGATTCCATGAGGCAACAGAAGAATTATATCCACTATTTCCCAAAAATCATAAAAGGTTTTGGATTATAATAGAAATAATCTAAACGGATTTCTTCATTAAATGAATCAAGCAGTTCTCTGTATTTACTGTTTAGTTCATTTTCGAAAATTTCAAACTGAATTTTTGCACATTCTGCACATATGTTGGAAATTTGTGCTTTTTAATAAAGAAGTTGAAGCAAGCCAAATATTCTCTTTACACATAGTATTGCATTGTCTTTTAATAAACATGGATTTAAACAAGACACAGGTTTTAAAATAGCAAATTTTTTAGGCATGCATCCCTACCCCTCCTTTACAGTTTCAGTAGGTCTATTGACGTTCAATTAGCTGCAATATCAGTGTTTTTTCCAAATCTTGGAAATGGATTGATCTATGCATAGGAAAAAGGGATGAGCTTCAGCAGTTTAATAACCATGAATGCTATTGTTTAGTTTTTGAAGCTATGGTGACAATAATTTATTCTGGCAATGCTTAAAGAGATCAACAATTTTTAGATGGAAAAAAATTAAAATATTTGTACTTTCTTGGTTTTTAATGAAATCTTCAAAATTCCCTGCATTTTCAGCTTTACAGATGTTTTTAAATTCCTTTTGTTTTCCTGGTGTCAGGGGAGCCATACACAGGTATATAAAAAATTTAGGAGGTTAATTTAAATAAATAAATTTTGCAAAAATTACAAATTCCAGAAGTATAAAATGTTACGATAACATTAAAATTTTATGAGATGCAATTGGTCAGATTTCCACATGTTTCTTTGTTATTACAATATTTATAAACTAAGCATTTACTTAAATAATATTATATATAAATATGGATGTTACACAACCATGAACTGTAATAAATAAAATATTTATTTGCACAAAATTACTAAAATAAAGAATTAATCTATAAAAACACACATTAAAATGTTGATTATGTTACTGCACTGAAAGGTGAAACTAAAGTGGCCAGTTTATCAAGAGGCGATATATAAAAATTAAAACACCTAGATTTACAGAAGACAAAAAAAGATTAAGTATGTACATACCTGCTAATAATCATACAACCAATAATGTTGAGTACATGCAATTTGAGCAATTAAAGATTCATTCCAGTTATGTAACAAATTTATATAGAAATGAAAATAAGAATAACTTAATTATAAAATTACTTTTGCGACAAAACTCTTGCATTGTCCCTGTGCACAGTTAATTGGGCTTCAGCAGCCATTACCGCACTCCGACTTTGTTTGGCTAATGCTTCTAATTTGCTAAGAGTCAAGGATGAATATTCAGAAAACTGATCTCTTATGTTTTTTACCTAAAGGGGGGAAAAACCCATATAGATATATTTGATAAACATGAAAAAATATTACTGAGGAAATAATCCTCTAGTATTAAAATGAACTGAAAATATCAACTCCTCTTTTATTTGTATTTTACCAAATAGAAGAAGCAAAAACACTGCATAATTGGTTTTAATAAATGGTTATTTTTTTACAGTCCATTAACTTTTATAAACAAACTTGGTTTTATTAAAGAAACATCTAACATAGATAATACTTTTTCAGTTTTATAAAACTGTCATTTTGCTATGTTTCTGAGCTTTGTATTCGGAGAATAAATAACAAAGTTGCCCTAACTTTTAAATCATTCTTTCAGAAATAAATACCTTTTTTGAAATATAAAATTTGCAAATTTCATCAATCTAAATTAAAAAAAAATAATAATTCAATACTAAGTATAAAATAATTTTCAATGATACATAAAATAATTCCTTAAGAAATAAACTCACAACCATTCATACAATGAATTGACAATTATCTGATCAAAGAACTTAGTTTTTAATTCTGATTAAATGTATAACATCTTAAGAATTATTTATTCAAAAATCTAAAATAACTTTAGATAATGATTTAAGTTCAAGTATTTAAATTATTAAAAGGGCAATATGTCAGCAGGTAAATGGCAATAAAATAAAATTAAATTAATAAGATATATTTTTTGTACTTAATTTTCAATCCAAATTCATATTAATTTGCAAAATTTCTACACACATTAAAAAAAAAAAATCTTCAAAGAATAATGCAGGTTTAAAAACGTAGTTTATCCATTACAAAAAATTATATTTTAAGGTGAAAATTATTTGAATCAAATATTCAGAGAAAAAATTGGAAATAATTTTATATCTTTATGAATGGACATAAAATACATCCATAAAAATAGTAAATATAAAATATATCCATAAAAATAGTAGATATTCTTTTATTAATTATTCAGATTTTAAACCTATTTATTTTCTCTCCCTGCACTAAAAATATCTGCATTCCAGTTGAAAAACTTAAAAACATTTTCTTAAAAAAGTTTTTACTACATTGAATAAAGTTTATTGAAAAAGGTTTTTTGCACTCACTGCAATGCCTAAAGATAGGGAAATATATATATATAAATTGTAGAACACATCTAAATTAAAGAGTATGGTAATTAAATTATGTTTTAGAACATTAAAAAGTTATAATATGAAAAAAAAAGCATTTAAAAAATTGCATTATACATTAACTTTTACAGTATATCTTTAAAATATTAAAAATTGCCATTAAAAGATATAAAACCACATTATTTGGAGTTAACTACAAAATTTTTCAGGATTTTTTTTCATTTTATTATCTAGTTAAGATAATGTATTTTATCTAGGAATATATTTCAATTCTGATTCAACTAAAAATACAAAGGGAATTATGTAATTTATTTGCATCAAATTAAAATATCTTTCAGAGATTGTTTTAGTTCTTAAATTTGAAAATTCAATAATCAGATGTAAATGTAAACATCTGTAAATCAATCATAACAGATTAAATAGTCTTCTTAATTTGAAGCTTTATAGTTAGCTTATAATACAATAATTAAAATAGCGAGGCACTATTATTAATTAAAATTCTACATTGTTATAAATTTGAACATGGGCCAGGAGGGGAAAAATAATGCATGTTTTATATGTATTGCATAAAAGCTGGTTTTATTACTTTGGATTGGGTTATTACCATGTTTTTTATTTTCTGCTCTTATTGTTTTGAAGTAGCATGTGACAAAATTTTAAAGATGATAAATTAGATATCAACACTCAAACTCTACGGTACAGTAATCGCATTCAAAGGAACGAAGCTTTCAATAAAACCAACAGTTTAGCAAAATCTTGAATATAACTTTAAAAAAAATAGAATCTTGAATATAACTTATAGAATCTTGAATATAAGTTTAAAAAAATGACTTAAATTTTCAAAATATTCTTCAAAATAGGCATTTTAGTGATGAAAGTATTTAAATTAATCAGACTATGCTTATATAAATACAAATAATTTCCTACACAAGTTTGGGAAGTGTTATATTTTGTAAATGAATAATAAACAGATTTTGATCCTTAGGAAAGAAAGTTAGCTCACTAGACTACATTAATTTCTAAAGAGATGTAAAAAAGTATGTTTTTGAAAATCTAGAATCATCATTCCAGAATAAGAGAAATATCACAACAGGTACATAGTCTTGAAAGTAAAGTATGAAATGAATATGAAAAAAATTAACAACAATAAAAATAATAATTGCTTCCTTACATTAAGTTCTGAATACATTTCCTTTAATTTTTCTGCCAATGAATTAACTTGCTCTGCCAAATGCTTGCAAAATTCATCTTTAGTATATTCACCACTTTCAAGCTGCTTTATTTTTGTAAGCGTCTTATTTATTTTTCTAGTCAGGTCATCTGTTTCTGCAGCACGGATTTTCTTTTCCTTTTCTCTGATATCTTTGCTTAATTTGTTAATATCAAAATTCATTTGCTCTTCAATTTTTGAAAATCTGGAAAAAAAAATTAAAAAAAAATGAAGTTGAAATTAATGAAATTTGCATTTGCATTTTATGTATCTCTTGAGTATCTTGCATGATAAAGAACTGATTGACTGTTATGTTATTATAGATAGATCTAATAAAAATATGTTATTTTGTTGAAATACAAATCCTTCAACTTTCATATCCTTCATAATTTCATTTAGGAGAGATTTAAAATTTGTGGGCATTTATAAAACATTCCTTTTAGACAAGAGAAAAAAAATGATAAAAATTGACAATCAATTTAATGGTTTGATTAAATTTATTGATTTTAATCCTTCCTAAAAAAATGTATAAAATTTTGTTTAGTAATTACCAAAAGAAAATCTTAAATTTCTATTTTTGCTAATAATATATTTGAAACTACTTAATATATTATGAACAGGAATTCCAAGATTATCTTTAATATCAAATATCATACTTGAAAAATACTTATACTTATCAGAAAATTATCATACTTATCAGAAAATTATCATATTAGAAAAATATCATATTTATTAGAAAATTTAGTTTTAATAATGTGATGACTCACCAATACAATTTTCTATCTGAAGTATTATAAACTAAATTCTACAAGGAAGATAACATTAAATTAAATTCAGAAAATGAATAGATTAAATATATAAAGTGAAATTATGATAGCCTAAAAAAACCCCGATAACAATATAGAAGCTTGACACAAGATTTTAAAAATGTATATACCTAATTACTAGTATTGTTTTAAAGAAATATTCTTAATTGTTGCAAAAATAATTTTTCCTATAATTATTTAATAACATTGCTATTTTTTAACACTGAATTAATACAAATAATCATTTAAAAACTAAATTGATAAACTAATAATGGGAAGAAAAAAAATTATAAAGCCTATTTACTTTTCACTGGAATGTAAATTATCTCTTGATGAATGCAGACATTTATGTAGGTCAGAATCAACCTGAGTAATCTGAAGTGGAATTTTATAACATGATTAAAAAAAAGGCCCCCAAAAATCATTCATATTAGACATAAAAACAACAAACACAGTTAAATTATATCACATTAATACTTACGTTTAAGATGATAAAAGCAGAAACAAAATTATATGATTAAAGTATCTATTTATTTTCAAAAGGAAAATTATATATGCAATGTAAATTGATCAGAAAAGATAAAATTTAAACAAATTTTGCAGATAATATTCATTGCAATAATATAATGGAGAATTTCTTAAACATTTTTCTTCCTGGAGACTTTTTTTCTTCTTCAGGAAAGATATATTTATAATGTCTAGATCAAGAAATAAATAAGAGCACTGAGCTTAAATTAATGGCACAAACCTTTGATTTAAAATTCTTATTCAACAAATTTAATGAATGTTACAATCAAATTGATTTTCTTGATTACTCTTTGGTTACAGATGAAAGGAAAAATAAAAGACAGAAATTTTAATCATCTAAAATGAAGCTATGCCTACTAATTACAATTTTGATATCAAGCAACATCTACAAAATTTTAAGATAAAAAATAAGATTTGATATGATTTAGTGGAGTTTTGTGGAGCAAAAACCATTCCTGATTACGCTGCGCCAAACACATGGTATTAATTAAAACCTTGAAATAAAAAATAAGCAATGGTTATGATAAGAGACTGAAATAATCATGATTTTAATAAAGAATTTTCTATTTTACATACTTTGTTCTTCTAAACAAAATGCATTATAGTATACAAAAAAAAAGTACAGCAGGATAGTATAATGAAATATATCAAAAATAAATTTAACATCCAAATATACCAAACAATAAGATTTTTATCAGATTTATCTCCAAAAAAAACAAAAAAACAACAACAACAACTTAGTTTGAAAAGAGAATGGATGCTTAAATTTTTTTAGATAAATTAATGTTACATAAAAATATTAATGTCATACGATATAACCAATGAAATAAAAGTTACAGAATAAATATAATGTACTTTTGAGGAAAAGTATGTTCAAGTATAATGATTTTACTTTCTTCATAAGTTTCACCAATTGCAAAAACTTTTATAATGTAAATACAATCTTTGTAATGCTACAAAATGTATCAAGTTTTGCAATTATTTTGATTTTTTTTTAAAAGTATATGATGAATATCAAAATAATAAAAATATACTGTTTTAAGGCACAAAATTAAACAATTACAACTTTAAATAGAGAAATCAAAAGCAACTTTATAATGTTAGCATACAAATAAACTAGTAAATTAAAATGACTATAGTTCTAAACAGAATATTTTATTCAGTGATAGTCAAAAAAATTAACTATAAAAGAATATTATATATAGCTGACAACAATAAAAACATAATGGAACATTTTATTAATTGTCAGGGTTTTTTTTGTATTTGTGTGAAGTTATTTTAAATTTCAAAATTTAAAACAGGAAATTCCATTAGAATTAAATAAAATATTCTGATTTTGTTTTCATTAAAATATATAAATATGGATTGTAAAAAGGGACATAAAAGTGTAATGTAATTTTAATAAATATAGGAAGAAGCAGAAAAAAAAATCATTTTTTTCTTAATCAAATATTGTGGTCATAGAATGAAATCATTTGTTCGAAAATCTGTTAAGAATTAATTGCATTGTTGCATTATTATAATGTGAAAGAAAAAAAGATATTTTATACATTAAATAAGCTTAAAATGTATTTTAATCAAGAAAATATATTCATATAAAAAAAATAGTGAAATATTAACATACAAAGAGCATAACAAATTAACAAAATACCTGATCACGAGTTTCACTTGAGAGAGTGGAACATTTCTGATTGATTCTTTCTGTAAATTTCAAAGACTGGCTTACATAAGAATTTGCTGACTTTAAATTTGCTTCCATTTTGTCAACTTCAGATATATACTTGGAAAGATTACTTTTTTCTTTAACACCAAACTTTTCAAAAGTCTTTTTGGGCCCAGTCAAACAATCAAAAAAAGTTGCCCGAGATAAGCTCATGCACACTAGATCGGCTTCTGCTGTTGCCACAGCCAGTTCTTCAACTGCATTTGCAAGCTCTTTTAGTTCCCTATCTACATCCAAACCTTTAGCACTCATTTCTTCAGAAGTGACTGCTTTGCTGAGAGATTTCAATAAATTACTAACATCAAAACTCAAACGTGTACATTGGCGAACATAATTTTGGAATTGAATCACATCACTTTCACCAATATACACTTGTGAGCTTGCTTTAGATTTCGGTAGTTTTGCAGCTTCAACATAAACCTGAGAACTTTGAATAGTACTAAGAAGAGAATGTATTTTATTTATTATTTTTGACAATAAAATTAGAGTTAAATGCATATCTGTAGTAATTGAGCGAATATTATCAAATGGCTTATCAGTTTTATTTGAATTTCTAATATTGTCAGAAGTTACATAATGTTTGCTAGTACTTGCAGATTGCTTCGAAGATGTTGTTTCATTTGTGTGATGATTTTCAGGAGAATCGACATTTTTAATAGTATCAGAGCTTACAAAATATTTGCTAGCATTTGCAGATTGCTTTGAAGATGTTGTTTCATTTGGGTAATGATTTTCAGGAGAAGCACAATTTCTACTATTATCGGATGATGCAAAATATTTGCTAGTATTTGCAGATTGCTTTGAAGATGTTGGTTCATTTGAGTGACAACTTTCATGAAACCTAGACTGCACTTGTTTAAACTTGGAGAGTTCATTTTCAGTATCTTGCAATCTATGGAATAAAAAATATTCTGAAGTGTTTTTACTAAAAAAAAATATTTCTACACATTTTATTTCAAAAAACAAATAAAGCACTAATTAACCATTATTTAATGGGACTAAAAATTTTGTACATAATTTCATAGTTGACATTATTAACCTCTTAATTTCTCGGAGCTATCTATAATTATCTAAAGATCTATTAATATTTTCACAAAACTACTACTTTTGTAATTTGTTGCTATCCAAGTAGTTAAGCAGAATTGTTTTGGAATTTAATAAATTGATAAAGGTTTACCTGGGACATCTCCATGACTTAAAATAGAAGATATAAAAATAAATAAATAAAAATAACTGCAGTTTTATGGTTGGTACTGCTAAGCAAATCATGTAAGATTTCATCGACATCTATACTGCTGCAACTAATCTTAATTTTTATCAACTCTGAATAAAAGAATAAACAAGTTTTATAAAGCCTCTGCACTGGTTACAAAAATAAACAGTAAAAGTACTAAATATCTGATTTTGTATCTTAAGCAGCTTTTGTTAGCATTAGAATATTTAGTAAGAATTTTATTAAAGTCTAAAATCAAGAAGATTATTTAAAGGCATCAATTATGAGTGTTATTTTTTTCTTAGTTTTATTTATTGTGTATAAAAAATATTTATGAATTCAAAATACTAAAAAAGAAAAACATGAACAAATAAAAAAACACATTAACATTTATTACTCCATTCATAATGTTATTTTAGGTATTGAGGGCAAAATATCAAATAAATTTAATGTCATTTTATTTTTAACTGATATAATATTTCTTTAAAACTATTGCAAATGACAATTTTTAAAGCTTAATTTATAAACTAAGGAAAAATATATAAATGTCAGCTATCTTTCTAGAATTATTTTTAAAAAAATGCATGTTACTCACTTCTTTCGTAAAAATGCAATTTCTTCTTCATTTTTCATTAATTTCTCTTTAGATTTCATAAGGGCTAACTTACAGTCTTCAAGAATTACATCTGATTTGATTTGTGAAACTTTGCTGTGTTCATTAAGCTGTGTTTGCAATTTTTGGAGCTATTGAAAACCATAAGAAATAAAGTAAATAGAGTTTTAACACAAGTAAAAGAAATAAAATAATAGAGTTTTAACACAATAAGCATTAAATTATAAAGTGTACTACAGATTGATAGATGATTTTTCTGAATATAGATATTGATAGATGATTTTTCTGATTATTCTAACTATAGATATTGAAAAATATATTAATGCATATTTATGAGAAAGAAAAACCACACAGAGGGTGATTTATGATGGAATGGTGCAACAAAGGTAAGTGGCACCCTGTGCATATTATTTTTTATTTTATTTTGCATGAAGTAGTCATCAGTGACTTATAAATTATAAATGGCATTCAGGTCAAATTACTCTTTTTGTTATCTCAGCAATTTCTTTTTCATTTTTAAAGTAACATAAATGCAGCAATAACTTCTAATAGTGGATTTAGGTACTTTGTGACTAGGCAGTGCATATCATGAGGCCCCCTTTTCAATAAACAGGATAGTTATATTTCAAAACATTTTTAACATCTTAATGATTTCATTTAGATTAAGATTTTTATTTTATTAATTTCATGAAAATGAATTTGTCTGTATTCATCCATTTTGATTCCAGACCACCTGCCATTTAGGTTTCAACACAATATTATTAACAATACATTCAGATTAAAAAAAAAATTCTAATACATGAATGTAATAAAACATATAATGATCTAAGGAATCTTGATGAAAAGTTAATACCATTGTAATATTTTATAATCAACTGAATTTGTATATTTTATAAATTTATTTAATAGAAGACAGAGTCCGATTATTTAGACAGCCAATTATTAGTTAAGTCAGATAATTAGAAAATTTTCTAATCAATGTATTTGTGGTCCTCCTGTCTGATGCCCTCTATAACTAGATCCAGAAGTATTTATAACCTCAATGATGCACCATTACTAGGCAATTGAAGAGTTAATGAATTAGATAAGTAGCTTTGAATAAGATTTTTAGGTATGGATTACAATGCATGTTTGAATTACAAACACAAGAAATGATGCTATGTATATGGGCATACTTCTATGTGCTAGCAAAATAAGAAATGAAATAATGAAAGAAGCATTTTCATTCCCCCCTGAACTTTTTAGAAGCAACATATATGCTTCCTTAGAAATGGTGGTAGTGGTGGGAGGAAAAGAATTTCAAGTCATGCAATTGAATTAATTAAAAATTGGATTTTTATTTTGAACTTTTTTATATATTATATACAATGTATAAGGATTCCAAAATAAAATAGGATTGTAAAAAACTTAGCTCAGCACAGAAATATGGTAACATATGACATATAAACAAATGTAAACATTAGAAAATTTTATAATTATAGTTTGGTCATGAAAACAAATTAATCATACTCCTATAAAAATTTACAGTATATGTATGATGGGTTAGTAACATTTTATATGATAAACATAATCGTTATACATGTATAGTAGTTAACTTATAATCCAACTGATTTCAAAATACAAAGTTCAGAAAAAAATTTTATATACTTGTTCCTTGAAAAGATCTTCTTTTGATTTTCTGACATTAGATGATGAGGAACCTAAATGAAAATAGATCATATCAATACAGATGCATTTTGTTTCAATTAATAAATTTATAATCAGAAAATGTAAAAAAAGCTTACAAAATAAATAGAAAACATTTTTATTTATGTGGCAAAGAATATCTTACAAACAAATACTATATAATCATCTTTTTTACAACTCAAATTACTTTTTGTTTATAAAAATAAAATAAATAGTTAAATTGTTTTCATTAATTATAGAATAATAAATGAATTAAAATTATTGGTTATTTATTTATATATATCCAGATTATATTGTTGTTCCATCAAATGCTGTCCAGGTTATATTAAGAGTAGATATGCGAAGAAAACCATTACTCTAGAGATAAATAAATTATATGTCTAAAAAGAGTTTAAAAAACAATCCAATTAAAACATTTCTTTATTACAATTAACTGAAAAGTTATTAAGGAGGTCTAATCTACAATAAATAAACTTTGGCAGAAAGAAATTTTAGTTTCACAGTTAAGAATGAAGTGAAATGAATTTCTATTTTTTTAAACTAAAATAATATTTGATATAATATTAAATTAGAAATGTTCGATACAATGATTGAAAAAATTTATGATAATCTACACATGATTATTATATATTTTCCACAGGTGGAATACACTATTGAATTTGTATATTTGCTAATTAAAACTATTTCTGAAACTTTTTTCAACAGGACTTGCAATTCTTACCCAGCTTGTTTAACTCTAAGTAGTTATTGAGGACATAAATATAACTATATTTTTTTCCAAAATAAATAAATAATAATAATAAAACAACAACATTCATTATTTACAAAATGAAAGCAAGATATATTTAAAGAATTTTCTTTCAGGATTTGCAACAATAGGATTAAATGAAGGAAAATGTTTGGCGGTCCTGAAATTATCCAAATGAACAAGTAAAATTTTGACATCTTAAAAGATAAGCCACTCTTCCAAAAAACTGCTCTGCATGGATCAATAACAAATAGTAACCTGGCAAAGCAACATCTTGTGAATATAGTGAGTAGGTAAAACATATTTACAAAATTCTTCAAATTTTCTACACTGGTCTTGTAGCATATGAGGAAGAACTGTCATCTTTCAGCATATTATAAATGCTTTTGCTTCAATGTAAAATCAACATTTCAGTCAAGTTCCAATTGTATTTGATAAATATTTGTTAATACTTCTACTTGTTCATTTTAACAGTTTTAAAGATTTTGTTGCTTACTATCAAGTACATCATAATTTTTATGTATTTATTTTTAAATTCACAAAAACAAATTGTATTCAATGAAGTATATTCATTATAAATTTCCAACAGTAAGTGATGTTATAGCCTATCATAAGTTGATGTCAAATTGATAAAATACAATGCTTTCCAATTAATTTGCATACATGGAATAGTCTAATGACATCAATTTTCAAAAAAAGCAAAATTATATTTATGCACCTAATACTTTGCATTGTTTTACACACATCTGCCAATACATAAGATTCAGCTATCACAATTTGTCTAAATCTATATGCTCATGAATCCTGATTTGATGAAGCATATAATGATTTTCTGGATGGTTTCTAGGATATATCTATCATAAAAATGATTGTTCTGTAAAGTAAATTATAAAGACATCAAATAGCATTTATACTAACATTTTGAAAAAATTTGTGGCATTGAAATTTTCTTTTAATGTATATATATCAATAGAATGTTAAGTAAAAAGTCTGAAATGATAATATAATAATAAAATTCAGTGAAGATATTACATTTACAAGTATATTAAGATACTCAATTATTAAAAATCAACACAGTATGCAAATATGCTTAAGGAATGGAAATAGTAGCTTCTTATTTCTTGGTAAGTTACTGCCATTTCATAATTTCAAATCCCAATGAACTTATCTTTTAATAGACTTCCTCACCTCAAATCTACCAATAATTTTTTGCATACATATACTTCTATATTCAACTCTTAAGAAGAAACAGTTAATTTAAAGACAGGAAATGAGACTCTTGTTCTTTACATTTTATTTTAAAGCAATATGTTTTAATAAAAAATTGTTTCACATGATGACTTAAAATGTATCTTTTTTTAATCTTTATTTCACCAATGCATATTATATATATATATATATATATATATATATATATATATATATATATATAAACAATACCAAGCAATAAAATTTATTGATTTAAATTTTGAAAAAAATGAATTCATATAATTTTGTTTCTGATTACCTGGAGTTTTTGAATCATATCTTACACCAATTTCTACTTTAGGTTCTTGCAAAATGTAAATAATTTTATCACGTAGTTCTTGGTCTTTGGTGAGGCTTAACAAATGGCGAATGCTTTCATGAAGTTTCTCTTCGTTTTTCTGGAAAAGAAGTGCAAAAAGGTATCTATAATTTACATTTGCTTTCACAACTTCTTTATCATCAATTCAAAGAGAAACTGGTAAGGAGAAATAAAATTTTGTATATTTTCAATAGCAACAGTCACAAACATACAAGATTTCCATCACCAAGGGTTACAAAATCAGTTCAAAATGCAGAAATAACCTTGAAAAGTACATACTGTACTATTATTAGACCAATGCTCGAGTATGCTGCCGTGGTCTGGGCTACGACTTCAACTTCTATTAAACAACAACTGGATTCTGTGCAACATAGAGCCTCAAAAATTATAACTGGTGTCGTCTCCTCAACCAACAATGAAAAGGAAGAACAGGAATGTGAACTACCCCCTTTAGAGAGTAGACACAACCTTGCCACCATCAAGTTCGGCAATAGACTTCGCAGCAATAGCAATGGTCATATCTCTATCAGACATTTCAATGATTGGAAATGTTCAACCAGGTTTAAAAGATCCTCAACTATCCAGCTGTATAAAGATATTAAAAGACTGACCCAACTGGAGCATTTACCTCTAAATTTCCTTCTGGAACCTCTCTTTCCAAGAACACAACCAGCGACTACTAAGATAAAATTGAACTTGCTTCAACCCTGCTCTAAAAAAGAGGGCCCCATTATTCTCAGACTAAAGGGTCTTGAAACAATAGAAAAGCTCCCCCAGGAGAACCTGGCAGTTGCTTTTACCGATGGTTCATCAGATAAATCCCTCAGTAGAGGTGGAGCAGGCATCCTCTTCATTCATCTACGAGGTGAAAAAGTCAATCTTAAAATTAACAGAGGTTTGATTGCCTCCAACTTCATCAGCGAACTTTTGGCAATCAAAGAAGCCCTAACTTGTTACCTGACTAATTCTCCATGCTATGGACCTTGCTGAGGGACTGGTTGTTTTCTCAGACTCTAAATTGGCCTTTGAGGCCATCAGTAAAGAAGATACACTATCTCTACTATATATTACTTATTCAATCAACTGCACTGCAAGAGGAAATCTTGTGTGCTGCAATGGATACCTGCACATGTAAACATAGAGGGTAATAAGTGTGCAGATGTTTTGGCCAAAGAGGAATGAAATTTTGTCCAACCTAATTCCACCATCTCACTTGCAAATGCGAATGCTGTGACCAGATGTAAACATAAATCAGTCCTCTAGGAAGCCTTTAATCACTGACTTTGATTTCCCTAGAAATGTAACAACTACATTGGCTGAATTAAGAACAAATCACTATAAAGGAATGGAGATCCTTCCTGATGGGACAACTTATATTTACTGTAAGAACTGCCCGGAAACTCAGCTCAAACTGAGACACATCTTTGAGTGTCCATCTATTACAACAGATGTCTTAAAGCTTGGCTGGTTACCACTGATGGATCCACTTCGGGAGATCCTTTACAGTCCTGATGTACCGAAGCTTTTGGACCTTTGACAATATCTAAGACTTTCTTTCCTCACTTTTTGCATTTCCATGGACACAACAACAACAAAATGCACAAATCATGAAAATATTTCATCATGGAAAATGTAATAGTAGAATAAATTTAATGCATTTAACACATGTATTTTGATGAATGATACATTAATAGAAAAATCAGGTTTTGTAAAAACATTTATGTGTACTTGTGTCTTATTACATTAAGACAAAAGCATGCAAAATTTTCCTCAACAAGGCTTCCTTTCAATCCTTTTTTATATAGTAATTAATATACAGTGAATAAAAATAACAAATGAGTTCATTTTTAATTTTAAAGTATTAACTATGTTATTCTACACTATAATAATGAAAAATGGTCGAAATATATACTACATCAATAGTTTTCAAATATATTATATGTTTATGGAGTTCAATTATTTTAAGAAAAGATATACTTAATGAGGCCAATACAAGAGGTAAAAAAAAAAAGCACTAAATGAATTTTTTTGGAATAATTAATAATATAACACAAGCCTATATTTCCTACAGTTAAATAATAAAAATCAATCCCATTTTAAAAGAAAAGTATATGATTTATTTTAATTATTTAATCTTTAGTATCATTAAAAGATATTAAGGTATGAATTTGCAGTACCTATTAGATTATCTCCTTACTAAACTACCTTTTAATTAGGTAGTAACCTATTCCCATTACATACTTATCACTAAAATTAGTTTTTTTGGGGTCAAGCAAACATGCCCACCACAAGTTATCAAGATACTAATTTGTAGTATTTTCATTCTTTAATTTTTTAAGGGTCCTTGATCAATGACTTTAGAAAGTCAATGGTCTATTAGGAGAAGAGAGATACCAAAGTGCTCCATCAACAAACAAATATACACATTAAAATGAAAGTGTGTTCTAGTAGGATGACAGTGATAGTTGCTATATATAAATGTTGGCAATATATAACTTTTAAATCAGAACAAAAGAAATAAAAATATGTGCAGAAAAAAAACCATCGCAAATTTAGTGAAAAATTATATATTTTGTTACATAGTTGCCATATTTGTCTGAGTTTAATTACTTCCAAACAAAGAAAAAGCAGCAAAATTTCTTATTTTGTAAAGGAAATTTTAGAACTGCACGTTTACGAATATAAGTTAATAGTATGATTTTTCTTCAAAAATTTACTTAAAATTTCAATTTTGTGCATGTTAAAATAATTTTTTTTTTAAACCCAGAAACTCCCATTCTTGCCATCATGATGGTGGAAATATTGCCAAGCAGGTAAAGTTGAGGGGATATTTCCCACTCAAGTCATGATAAAGTACGATAGCAAACACTAATGACATTAGTTTTAACTTTTGTAACTCTACTTGAAGGTAGCATTTTTTTTTCTCCTTTTATTTGCTGTTTTGTATAAGATCCTAGATGAATATATTCTAGTCTTATTTCACTTTATTCTTTTTTGTTTGAAAGATAATAGGGTAGAGAAATTCTAGTTCCCTAATTTCAGATTATAGTAATTATGTTAACAGAAAATTCTAACAATAGCATGGTTGCTTGGAATTTCTCCATAAATCCTCCATTCAATGCAACAAGCTAACAAGAATAAAAATTTCAAAAATAAAATAAATTTTCACTAAAAAAATTCATTTAATTTAAAAATAATTTTTATAACACTTGAGCAAAATAAACTAAAAATAAATAGTGCTATACATTTGGCAATATTTAGTAATTTATCATTGTACCCAATATACAAAAACATGCCAATACTTTTTGTGAGATTAGCAGATAAGTAATAAGATGACCATTATAGTTTATCTTTAGAAGAAATTCCAAAAAATCTTGGTTTATGCATGAAGATATATGATAGTTTAAAATATGGAAGTAATTTATAATAAAAAGCAAAATTACAAGCAGATTTTTGAAAATAAAATTAAACAGTTTGATAGAAAATCAATGAACAAGACAAACTTTTAATTGTTCATTTTCAGCTGTAACATTCAGGAAGCGTTCCCTTTCTTCGAAGCAGTTCAATTGCAGATCAACAAGTGCTTTCTGAAGATCAGATATTTTTTCACCTCTGCGTAAAACCTCTGCTTCCAATTCATGCTAAAATCATAATAATAATAATTAGAGAAAGAGGTTCCAAAACCAGCACCAAATCCAGAACCTAGTATATTGTTGTGTATAATTGTTATTCTTGGCATATTGCCCATTAATTGTGGTTGTTGCAATGCCTAAAAACTTTTAATTGTTGTCTATTTATAAGAAAGTAATATAATTTTTTAAAAAACAATAGTATTTTAAATGCAATTAAAACAAAAAATTTTGAGCTACAAAATTAATTAAAATTTAAAGTAAATTTTATTGCCTCTAAGAAAATTTAATCATCTTTTAAATTTGCATTCAATTTATTTTTTATAAAAGAAAAAAAAATAACAGTTTTTAAAGATTTTATGCTAATTAAATGAAGTAGATTAATATAAAAAATATTGATTAGAGAAAAGAATTGTAATTCTAGAAAACAATCTCAAATGCACACTCAATGTAATATAAAGACTGAAACTGATTAAAAAAAAGCCTCAAAAAGTTTTTTTTCTTTCTTACTTTAGAATTTACTTTTTATACACATTAAAGAAAATAACCAACAGCAATAAGAGGGGGAGGGGGAGGGGCTCTTAGCTGCACTCTAAGATTAACATGTCATATTTGAATATGAGCAAATTCATAAGAATGTAAAAGATAAAAGGTAAGTACTAATTCAACCATACCCTATCAGCAATTAATTCTCTTAAATGTCTATCCACTTTTTCTTTATATTTATCATCCTTCCTTTGCAATTCATCAAAATGTCTTCTATAAAATTCCAGTAAATCTTTTTCAGCAACACTTGCAAGGTTTTCATTTGATGAAGACGAAGAAGTCTTGCCACCTCCCATTTTCCTCATAAATGTCAACAGAAAATAAATTCTATAAAAATGTGCAAATATTATAAAATTTTCATAGTAATATTAAAAAATATTAGCTCTACAGTTAACAACAAACTATATGAACAACAATGAATTAAATCTAGATTTGAAAATATGTTATCTTGTTAGTGTTTTCTCCATAATATGGTTGTGAAAAAATTTCCTTCAATTAAAATTCAATAATTTTTTAGCATTGATCAATATTGATTATTACATCACATAAAAAGAAACAGAAGAGGAGTGAATTGAAAAAATAAGTCTTTTTCTCTACTTAAAGTATATAATTTAAAATATGCAGGATTTTTCATTCAATTTTTTTTTTGATCATATCAAAACTCTATATATGATTTTTAAAAAATTCAAATATTGATTGACTAAATTGAGTTATAATAACAAATTTTGAAAAAAAAAAAAAAAAAAAAGATACTTTGTAGTTTAATTATGAAGATTCAATTTCAATGCTCTTGATAATATTTTTTTCACAATTCATGTATAGAGTTTTTGATATGTTACATCTTTCTTTTGGGCACAGGCAATATCTCCAGTAACATAATTTTCTTTTCTTTGTTGCTCATTAAGAGAGCAGCATCCACTGAGTATTTTCTCATGTTTCGGACATAATTTCAATAAGGATCTAAAAGCCAAAAAGGTTAAATCCTTCAAGGATTACCACCTATTCCTGAACCTTTCACTTATCTGAAGAGAATTTTGTCAACAATAAGAAAAATCTTGATATCAGCAACATTTAACAGTGAAAACTTGCTAGCTTTATCTCAAGTATCATCATTTGAAAACACACTCTTTTTTCCAATTCACTAGTGAGCATTAAATATGTTTTCATTATATGCATTTCCTAATTTTTCAATAGAATCTTCATTAGTGAAACCTCAGTTAACATTTTTGAAAGGCTTTTCATTTTTTTTTATCATACATAGAGAAGGAAGAAACTGATTAGAGTGATTTAAATACACTATGGCTCAAATGGAAAAATAAGTACACAAGAATATGTCCAGGGTGTCAGAACATATCAAGCAGTTTTGCAACTTACAAAAATGTTTAGAATTTGCTTTTTCCATGAGAAATGCATAAAACTGACCTTAGGGACAGTTACTAATGGGCCTAACCACCTCAGATTATGAAAAAAGAATAAAGGCACATTTTTTTAAGCCTGAAATGTTGAAACAATAATGTACATCTTCCTGAGTTAACCATGACACATTAAAAAAATGTATTTGACTTTATATATGCTAAGAAAAAGTTTATATACTTTGTAGATACACTAAAATTCTTTGACGCAGAATATTTAGCACTATAAAATAGCATAAATCCACCAACACATTATTAATTATTTAGGTATACCTCATCAAAAATATTTTGGACAACAAGATTAAGTGATAACATTTTGTATTTTATAACATATCCATCATATGATCATTTAGAAATCTTAGATGTCTAACTTCAAAATAAAATTTTTATATAAAACTGTTATTTATATTATATCTACAAATATGAGGAAATTTAATATTAATTTGAAATAAAATTCTTCATATTTTTTTAAGTTAATGATACCTTAAGCACAATAAGACCAGAAAAAAAAAAGAGAGAAATTATTTAACAAAGTTAAGGTTTTATATAGTCAACAAACATACAATAAAAGCATGATTATTGGTATTTATAGAAGTAGGATTTTTCGTTATTAATTCACAGCTTTTAATACATATACACAATCTTGTAAGCAAATAGAAGCAAAGGATTTAGTTTGTCAAAAAATTTATTTTAAGGGACAAGTTTATTAATAACATTAAGAATGACAAAACTAAAACTTACCTTTTAGATAAAACAATTTATAGGTCATTATTGTACTATTCATATAGTTAATTTTTTCGAGTTCATTAATGCACATATATTATGCAATATTGTTTCACAAATTATGTTCAATTCAAACCTTTTGAAGTAAAATATTCTTTTTTTACACTTTACAAACTAAAATGACTGTATTTAAAATAACATCTGACTGCTTCTTTGTCTAAATTCCAGATTAGCAAAATCGAGTGATAATTTTACTCTGTTGAGCAAACAAACAAAATAATCTAATGCCTTTAATTCATTCAAAAATTAAGAAAACATAACGATGAAACTGGAAATAAAATCTAAGAAGACACTGCATAATGCTATTTAAAATAATTCTTAGTTAAAACAGCATAAAATATGAAAGTACGAAGTCAGCTAAAATGATAATTATTTAATCAATGACATAATTTATGACGAAAAATTTATCTATATTAATTAAAAGGCTGATTTAGGGTGTTTGTTTACAGGCACATCATGTTTTCAAATTTACAAGAGTTGAAATGTTTTCGCGCCGTTACAAAACAATCGCACATTTCATTTATTTTTATTTTTAAAGAAAGAAAAAAATAATAAAATTCATTCAAAATCTAAGCTTAGAATTGGAATAATTATTATAAATAAAACTAACTGCTGAAAGTTATCAAAGTTTATTTACTCTAGCATTGCCCTCAAAAGAATATAGAGACTCTGTGAAAATTCATTAGTTGCCCCACGTGTTATTATTACAAATTTCATTTTTTGTGCATCATGATCTTATCACCTCACAAATTTCATTTCATCAAATTTCAAAATAGGGTTTTTCCGACTAAAGAGATATGATTACACATTCAAATAAACAATGCGTAGTTAGATGATATGAGAGGTTGCTTTAATCATGCTGCGGTGATGTTCTTTATTTTCTTCCCTCGAATACATGAAAATGGCATTTATCAAAGAGTTATTAAAATCATATGATTCATTTTACAAATAAAAATTTTAGATTGAATTTTCCAGATTAAATTAAATTTTCCAATTTTCTGCATGAATTACATTTTCAATTTTCGGAAAAACTTGTTTTTCTAGATAATGAATTTATAAGGCAACATCTATTACAGAATAAATAAATAAAATAAGAACACGCCGTTAGAACCGAGAATCTAATCTGCCATAATTTTAAAATATTTTAATTTTTCAGTTTAACAAATCTGTTAAAAAAAACATTCTAATTTTTTGTCGTTGTGTTTCTTTGTTAATATTATTAGTAATCTTTTAGTAGAAGTTTTACTGAAAACTAAAATCGATCACAGACAATTTTGATGATAAATTATGTTATTTTACTGATATCTGAACTTTTGTCTAAAATTGGTTAGACTTTTTAAAGTCTTGTTATTGGATTTATTAATTAGAATATTTTAAGACCATACGTGTAAAAGAATACACTCTGATTCTTGTATAACTTTTGAAGCTGTAAAAGTTTGTTTATTGAGAAGTTTTTAAAAACAGATTTAATATCTTCTATATTTCAAATCTCAGTAAAAAAGATTTCGAAAAAGAAAATTATATCTAGAAAAAAAAATAAAAAAAGATTTTTTTTTTAAAATTATAACAAACATAGCAAGAGTTTTTGGAGTCTCATAGATGCCTTTAAACAATTTTTTTCATAGAAACGAAATTCTAAAGGCGAATAATGATATCAGAAAATACATTTTCTCCCAAATAATAAACATATTCGTACTTCATTGCCCTATCTCATTTTTCTTTTCAAAATTTAAAATCATTTAATTCTTATTAAAGCAACAATAATCGAGAGAAGGAAAAGTGCAATTCATTTTATAAAATTTGAATATATATATATATATATATATATATATATCCATATTATATTTCGTTGAGTCTATATTGCATGGTTTCTAATATTGTATAGCAACGTTTTCTATAATAATATGTACTCCACTGGATTTCCAATTTTTCAGATATTATAAAATTAAACCTGACTTCTTATTAGAGTATAGAGAGAGAGAAAAAAAAAAAAACTGAAACTTATTTTTATAATTTTTTTATGGACATTCTTTAACCTTTGGCATCGGTAAAGTAATTCGAAGATTTATTATTCATTTAGCACAAGGATTTGTTTATTACTCCGAAAAATAAATGTACATAATTTTTTAAGTTGAGTTTTCATGAAAAATTAATCAACGTCGTGTGACCACTCTGCAGATATTTTAATTGAAAAAAAATTTATGAAATAAATAAATGAAATGTCAAAATGATTAACAGTCTTGAATGGTGCCGAAAGGATACATAAGAGTGCAAAAGGTGAAAAGGTATTTGCTCTTTCTTTGCGTAAATTAACACCGCTTTTATTGTGTTAAGATTAGAGCTGAAAATTTTTAGTTTGCCAATTGTTGTTTTACCATTGGATTAACTAGACCTTAAAACAAATACTTAAATTATGAAAACGGAATTTGCTTAAGAGTTTAGATTTGTAACAAAGTACATGAGACTTCATATTAAGTTTTAATAATCTTTTAAATATTTTTTCACCAATTTGAAAAAACTTTATTGAAAGGGAAAAGCAATTTTCTTGCGGAGTTATGATCGTTTGTTGGAATAAATATTAGAAGTTATATTCAAAGAAAATAGCTTTAAAAGGTATGAGAAATTAATAAAGTAATATTTCAATCCATTTATCGTTTCACATATTTATTGTGTGAGGTGCTCCCAGTGGGAATAGAAGGCACCTCAGATCGGGATGAGAAATAGCTATGGACGTAAGTTCTCGTTTCCATGATATGTGTAATGATGGCTTGGGTTTGAGTAGCCTCTATTCCGATGGCGGATCGTGCTTTTTAAGTGAAGGTTAGACGCACTTTTCAAACCGTTAATTACTTATGCGGTAAAAATTAAATAATTAAAAATTGAAATGAATTAAATTTGAAAAAGAAAATCGTTCTTACTACGTGGCGAATGATTTACGAAAAACTTTAAAAAGTAGTGTTCCCGTGCATAATGGTAATCGGAAAATGTATTCAAGCTTAAGAATTGATGCAAAATGTTAACTTCTAATTTAAATCTCCCCACTTACTTTTTGAAAAGCAGCCATTTGAATGTCCATTTTTATAATAGGACCTTTTTCCTGTTCCGAACATTCTGATTGCTAAAAAATAGTTTAAGCACTTTTTGATGACCTTTTTCTTTTTCTTTTATTTTTTTTCAACAAAGTCCAATTTTTCAAAAAAGTAATACAGATATTTATTTCAAATTTTATCAGTTATTCTCCTCTATATAACAAGAACCTGAACAGAATTTCAACAATTTTATAACAATTTTATAACAAGTTTTATAAAATAAAAAATCAAATTTTCAAATTTGCGCTTTTTTTAAAAAAAATACTCTTGAACTAATTTATTTATTACTGCGTTCTGTAACTCATTTTTAAACTTTTTAAATTCCTACAACATTTTTTATTTAAAATTTTTATCTCAGTTTAGTGGTGTGTTATCTAAACACAAGAAACACTAATAAAGCTTCTTTCCTTTTAACTTCTTATCTGGTAACATATTCAGGTTCAAACGGAGAGGCCTGTTTTAGATGGCCAATTAAATAAATTAAGCCAATAAAATTGTTATTATGTGATTTTTTCCAAAAAAAAAACAGTATTAGAGGTCTATTTTTGTATTATGAATAATGAAGTATTGAAAATTATGTTAAATAATAATGTATAATGTTATACCATTTCTAATAATATTTTTATTTATGAAATTCTAAAATTTTCAGATTAGAGTATAAAAAAGAAGGAAAAAAAAATTGACTCTTATGCATTCACTGGCATGATAATTCTATCCATTGCTTTTATAATTTTTCTTGTCATATTGATTTTTCTTCATTAAGAGGTTCAAGAAGTAATTTTCTGGGAATGTTTAATTTTCCAAACTTTTCATAAAACAAGAGCAGGAATTTTTCGAAATTCCACAATCTAATCTCGTGCTAACATAGATACAAGAAATTGTTAAAGTTAAAAGAATGTTTTAATTCCCCCCCCCACACACACAAATTAACGAGAAAATTGATATCTTAAAGTACTGCGTCTTATAATTTTAATTGACATTTTTATTTTATGTAATTTTACATCTTTAAATTGGCAAAATGGATTTTTGTTTCTTTTAATTCTCTGCTTCCTTTCTGATTATAATTTTTTCTACGATATTTTTCAAGTGTTAAATCAATGCAGGGTGTTGCAAAACTAATGGTCGATACTATAAGGAGTGATATAACTCGCCAAACTAAACAACTTTCACCATACAATGTGGGTCGGAAAGCCGCGACAAAGGACTTCGTCTGAAGTAGATAAATCATCCATCTTTCGCAGAGCCCATCATTCATTTCATTCGGTACATCACATTCAGATTCGAGGGTTGTTGTTTTTTAAGTAGACGGCTGAGCTTCATGCAGCACAGTAATGTCTGAAAAGTGACCTAGCATTAAAATAATTGGATTCCGCTCGCCAAAGGATGGGAACCTAAGTTCTCGGACGGAATCTCAACATTCTTACAATTGCTCTGAGCATAAGGAATACGACAGCAGGTCCAGTTTGCTGCTTCTCCCAAGCCTTATCACAATATGGACTTTTCGTAGTACAGCAGGAGTTTACAAGGTAGTTTTGTCCCCAAAGAAACATTCCGGGACAACGTTTTCATAAAAAAACGGGCATTACAGGTAGTCCAAAACTTACAACCTAGAAACAAGACAACTGGGGAGATAGAGTCAATCCGGCTCAAAATAATGATGGAAACTACCCTAATTTCGACATTGCTCTGGCTCAGTCAGAGAGTAAAGAAGTGGACATCGACAACACAACCCAAAATAACCAAATGCAAAATGACCCTAAATGTGATAAATTCCAACCTGTCAATCCAAGAAAGGCAGCGAAAATTAGGAAAACAGATGAAATTTCTGAAGTGATGGACACCTCAAATAAATTTTAATTATTGGATCAACAATCCAAAAACCGAGATAAAAATAACAATAGACCTGCTCCTATTAACCTTAAATTAACAAGTAAATACAACATCATCTTACAAGAAATCCACAAAAACTATCCCCAAACCAAAAATAGATTTATCAGAAACGTGATAGCCATACATCCCGTTATTGAGAACGAAAGCAGCAAGATCATAGAGTATCTAATAGAGAAAAAAGAAGAATTAATTCATTATCTCAGAAAACTTTGACGGCAGCCTTTAAAAGTCATCATCAAAAGTCTCCCTGGAGGTACAGAAAAAACAGGAATAGTCCAGGAACTAGAACATAGAAATTACACAGTTAACCGGATATCTCAACTCAAAAACTACAAGATAAAAACCCTCTACCCAATTTTCCAACTAGAAATTAAAAAGTCAAGAAGCGCCCTAAATATGTACAATGAGAAGACCTAAGAATTAAAGTTGGAAGTTACAAAAGTGCAGTACTACAACTGCGCAGGTTTTCATCACTCAGCTAGATATTGCAGATTTAAGCCTAAATGTATAAAATGTGGTGGTGTTCACCTAACTAGGAACTGTAAAATACAAAAGAAAAAAAACAAAAAAAAAAAAAAAAATACAAGTACCTACATGTGTTAACTACAAGGAAACTGGCTACAACTTTGCCTGGAAAGGATGTTAAAAATTCTCCAAATTAATATCGAAAAATGGAAGCCCAACATATGTCGAGGTGGCAAATAAATATCAAAGAAAACAAGCCCCTCAGATTGAACTTCCATCAACACCATCAAATGAAGCCCCAACTGTGACTGGTATTGACGAATTCCCCTGGATCATGGAAACCTTGGAAATACTGAAACAGCTTAGAGAAGTATAAAAAGAATTCCCCAAATTAATTGAAGCGGCCAAGCAAGCGAAGAAAATAGAAAACAAAAAGTAAAAGAAACTAATAATACTCAATTCATTCATGGGCTAAGTAAACCTAACTATTAGTTCCAACCCACTGCAAATTCCCTAAATTCTGATTGGCTCTCATCGAACAATAGATTATCCACCTCCCTCACCCGAAAACCGGCAAAAATCTTCCTGTCTCACCCACTCCTATTCCACTGAAAACCTGCTATTCGATTGGCCGAGACAATTCAAACTCTCTCTCCCTCACCTGTTTCAAGCAGATCTGCCAGAGGACTTCCATTTTAACATTATCCATCCTACCATAAAGAACTCAGTTCATGGAAATATAGCTAAAAGTCAAGTTTATTTTCCAGTTTATCATCATTAAGAGGATTATTCTCTTCCGAGGACGGGTGCCCCGACAAACCCATCTTTGAAATTTAAGCTGAAGCAGAACCCATCATTCTGACGCTATTCCTCGACATACATGGCGCATTATTTGAATTCAGAGAAAGCAGATATGCCTTCATGCACTGGCGTGTAAATGGCAACGCCAGAGGAGCTGTAAGGCTTTACCGCATGCGTTTTCCGAACTGGGCGCTACCCTATCAAAGAACATTTCAACGTTCACACAGGCAAATCTCGGAGGCAGGTTCATTTCGAACGAAAGACAAGATACAGGTCTATCACTGACAACGAGAACGACAAATCGAGTAGAGACATTCCTGGAGGGGAGGCAGTGGACAACCAGCCTAAACGAAACACGCGATCAATAGCTCGGGAACAAGAGGTCCACCGTGGTATAGCTTGTGTTGCATAATGAAAGGTTTACATCTTTACCATCTTCAGTGGGTCCAGGCCTCACAGACAACTGATTTTCCATAACATATAACATTTGCAGGTTGGTTCTTTCAACTGAGCATGCTGCAACCCCAGTTTGCAGCATGTTCATGGATGAAGCCACTTTCACGTATGATGGTGTATTTAATATGCACAACAATCATGTATGGGCTGCAGTAAATCCCCATGGTACACGTTCGAGTGGTAACCAGCAAAGATTCTCCATGAATGTGTGGGCAGGAATGATCCCCGATCACTTTATTGGGCCGTATGTGTTACCAGAGCACCTAGATGGACAAAAGTACATCATCTTCCTCCGTCAGATGTTCCCTGATTTACTGCAACATGTACCAGCAAATATTCGAGACATCATGTGGTTCCAGCACGACGGAGCACCAGCTCATTTTTCCAAGAATGTACGAAACTACATGGATACTGCCTTTACGAACAGATGGATTGGTCGCGGAGGCCAGTCTCTTGGCCTCCCAGATCTCCCGATTTGCCGTCCTTAGATTTTTTTTTCTCCGAGGACAGCTAAAAGGTGCCGTGTACGAGACACCCATCGTGTCATCGCGAGGACCTCGTCGCCCCAATTAGCGGTGCAGCTGCAGACGTCCGTGATATGACAGATATATTCCAAAATGTGCAGGATTCAATGCATCACCTATATGAAGCCTTTATTGCAGCTGCCGGTCGCTCATTTGTGCATTTTTTATAAATAAAGCTTCTTTGTCTTCATATTGTTATTCTTGGTCTTTATTGTATCCTCCATTTCTGAGAAGCAATGGAGGATACAATACCTCTCGCGGTCCGACGTTTGCTTTCCGACCCAACATGAAAGTTGTTTGTTTTGGCGAGTTCTATCACCCCTTATAATATGGACCATTAGTTTTGCAACACCCTGTAAATGTATTTTTAAAATCCTGAATAAAGAAATTCCTGAAGAAAAGGAAATAAATAAACGAGAATTTGAAAAACTGAAAATTAATTTCAGTTGTAATTCCAGATTTAATATTTCTTGTTTTTCGTAGTGAATTACATCACTTCCAATCATATTAATTGAAAATACTTTAATAGGAAGGGGGCACAAGGGAATTTCATGCACCTGAAAGAATTTTGTAACTTCAAATTCAATAATGATTTTTCATTCATCAATTTTCAACATTCATTGAGTGCAATTAAATGACAAGCTCTTTTTTTTTGTCTAATCAGTTTACTTTTTTAAATAATCAATTATCAAAAGTGTTCATTTGCATGATATTACCCTTTATGTCGAGTTATTCCTGGCACTGGTTGGGAGATATAGCTTATGTGATTTTAAGTTAGAATTTTGTGAATTAGGTTACATACGTAGAACATAGTTTTTCACGAACTCTATAAATAAAAATTTAAATATTTATGAAATTTGAACTAAAATTTGTATATTTTACTCAAATAAAGAACAATTGTTTAACAATAACAAACAGAATCAAATTTCAGGTGAATAATTTCACACACCTTGGATCCTACAACGTTTATGAGTTCTACCAGAGCAAACTGAGTAACTGAACTCATTACTACCTTTGTAATTTTCATATCTAATATCTTTCAAGCTTAGATTTATAAAGCATTCAAAACAAACTAACGAAAAAAATTCATTATGGCGTTATTTACACTTTCTCATCATCCTTTTGTTTCCAATTGTTTCGTTCTTTTTTCTCTCAATACTTTCACAGGCTCTTGCAGCATTATTCTGTGGTTTCGTCTACATTGTAGATTCGCTCTGTAATTAATTTGTACTTTTAAAAAAGTGGCTATGAGCTGGCGTCCTGGCATAGGGCTAGAGCGTCTTCCCCGTGACATGGGCGTCCTGGGTTCGAGTCCAGGTTCGGGCATGGTTGTTCTTCATCTTTTTTATCTGTGAGATGTATGAATGTGCCTCCCTGTAAAAAGTGGTTGTGCAAGCGAATGTAATGCGTGAGTAACTAAGACGTACTCTTGGCCCTAGTTGGCGCTACTAAAAGAAGAAACTCTCCCTTGGCTTAAAATCGCTGACTTTGTCAGCGAGCTTGTCCATGGCAAGTGCCATTATAAACAACAACAACAAAAATTGGTTGAAAATTTCAAAGAGAATTTTGATTTCCTCTCAGTCAAACTCAACGACACATTTATACTTACTGATTTTTTTTAATGATATAGGCAGAATACTTTTATGAAATAACGTCAACCAATCCATATTGTTTCTTTATCCTATTCATTGAAATCTATTTGAATTCGTCGAGGCGTGCAAAATTTTACAACAGTTTTCGAATACCCCCCAAAATAACCTGCCTATCTTCAGAGTACCTTCGACTAGATTTTGTTATTGGGAAACTTAGAAAATACACTTCCTTTACAAAAGTAAGAAAACCTGTAGCTCCTGATAAAATGATTTTCTGAAACATTACATTATAGAAATATCATTCGTATAAGATGGATTCTGGGATTTTAAAAGATCTCCCATAATCCCTGATTTTTACACCTCCATTAAAACAGCTGCAATAGCTGTTTTTAAATGGGCATTACTCCAAGAATCCTTATCTGTGAATAAAACAGAATCATTTATAAAATAAACAGGATACCCATTAGGTAAAGGATTTTTGGTACGGGGTAATATCACACTTTTTTCACTATATAAAACCTTAATTAGGCCAATACTTACCTATGGCTCAGTGACCTGGACCCTGATCAAAGTTGGAGAAAATAAAATAGCCATTTTCGAAAGAAAAATTCTGCGAGCCATTCTTGATGGGATAGAAATCAACAATGTGTGGAGAAGAAGATATAACTTTGGGCTATATAAAATCTATAGAGAGCCAGATATTATAAAGTTCATAAAAATAAATTGGATCAACTGGGCGGCTCATATATTTAGAATGGATGATGATTCCATATTAAAAAAATTCTTTTATATAAACCTCTAACAAGTAGAAAAAAGGGTAAACCCAAAATGAGATGGATGGAGTCGGTGGAGAGAGACTTCCTGGCTATCCAAGAAAGAAACTGGCGTACAAGTGTCAAAAATTGAATGCAGTGGAACAGAATTCAGAGGAAGGCACTGGCCCACTCTGAGCTGTCTAGCCACATATGATGAATATCATACTTTTATTTTGATATTGACACGAAGATGTAAAGAACTACGCCGTTAGTTTAAACAAACGATTAGATTTATTAGAATGAAATAACTCACAATAGCATGAGACTGAGAACTTACCCATAACTGATGGGATTCAGTTTTTACATAAAAATAGAATGTTCGAGAAGAATCCCTTTTGAACATTTAAGTAACATCTAGAATATTCTGGAACTGAGATAAATAATAGATAACATTTCAAATAAAAGTATTTCATAAAAAAAAATCGTCGCTGGAAATCGAAATATGGACCACCAGCAGAGAAATGCTTTGCTAATAGTTATTCTTATTGGAGAGGCGATATGTTCTCCAATAAGAATAGCGCACAAGTTGTCGCATTGAACAGAATTATCCCACACAGAATTTATTCCTTGAACAGGTGTAGTTTCAATTAAAATTTGCTAAATTGACTAAATAAATAGCCCATTGTTTTTAAAAACACTGGATCTTACAATATTTGGAGATAAAAGCATTTAATTGATTGCGATTATTTGAGGAGCTATAGACAAAGACATTTTTTGTTTTTTGAAATCTGTAGAAATGTAAGCAGTTAAAAATAGCTTAAGAAATTGATGTTCGAATTTTGTTGTTTTTAAAAGAGATTCTTTTCTTCTACCAGAAATAAAAAATCTCTATTTTGTTTCTTGTGATATCGATTTTTTTCAAATGCTTTCAAAATTTGATTGCACTAAAATACGAAGTATGTAAGATCTCAATAAAAATTCCATTCTGAGCCAATATTAATATTTTTTTAATGCATTTTGGTTCGAATGAGCAATTATAAGACAAAACGTGAAATAAAAACTTTTCTTGTTTATTCTGGAATTCTTTAGTTTAGAAATGAAAAGTTATCAAAAATCGTTTGAAAATTATATAATTCTAATTAATTTATTTTTGCGTTCATAGAATATTCCAAAAACAAAATAAAATTTTTAGCTAAATGTTCTTTTTTTCCTTCTTCGTTGTAAAAAGTTTAAAAGAAAAGCAAATCCCATTAGGGGAAAACGAGGTATATTTCACGCAAAAGTTGTTTTCTAAAAACAAGTTAATCGAAAAGTTCAGTTTAAAAACACTGATAAAAATAAATTGGTTCAAGATTTAAAAGTTATTCTTTGAAGTATTACCGATAAAGACAAACTCTAAGTATTTAGAAAATTAGACATTAAGAGATTCTGCTTAGGTTTTGTGTATTTTTTTTTCAGAAAATCTATACGTAAAGGTCTTTAAAGATTTCGGTAAACTTTTCAACCCAGCATTTTTGTTTGAATTTTTAGTGTAGTATTTTCACTTCTCTAAATATAACTTTAGTTTAATTAAGTAGCATAAGATATATTACGATATCTTTACAATACTATTCGATTTTCTGAATGCCGGAAAATATCTTACGCCTTTTTGTGGAAACGTTTTATTCATTATCTATTTGTCGAATTTCAACTTAGAAATGAAATTCCACTCATAAAAGTAAAATAAAATTTTTGATTATAAAAGCAACAAACTAAGTTATTTTAAAGGTTTGCAAATAATGCTAAATAAATGCGTAAAATATAGTTTTCCTATTTTAAGTTAATGGAATCAATTCGAGTAACGTCCCAGTCATACAATAAACGTAACTAATTGCATATACCTTACGTTGCCTTGAGCAATAATACAACAAACAATGAATATGATACATGCAATGGATTCTAGATTTGAGGATCACAATTGATGCTTTTCAAGTGACATTGAATTGAAATAAATATAAATTAATTTAATTCTATTTTATATCATTGATTCCATGAATCCAAAATTTATTTTTACAGCGAAAAATGCAGACTTTCTTTAAAAGAATAATGTAAGAACAATTCAAAGTTCTGATTAAATTTTATTCAATTGAAAATTCAGCATTTCGAATTTAATATTTCCACCTTTTAAAATTCTTTTGCCGAATTTGTTAGTCTTGGTCCAACAGTCTAGTCTTGAATGCTAACACACACACAGCCTAAACATATATACATACACAATATGGCATTATGGAAAATTTGTTAATTTTGGTCCAAACATCTAGTCTTGAATGCTAACACACACACAGCCTAAACATATATACATACACAATATGGCACTATGGTAAATTTGTTAATCTTGGTCCAAACATCTAGTCTAGAATGCTAACACACACACACACACACACACACACACACACACACACACACACACA
>JAPMOR010033545.1:676766-697920 GCA_026543865.1 Argiope aurantia
CACACACACACACACACACACACACACACACACACACACACACACACTGTCTAAACATATATACATACACAAAATGGCACTATGGTAAAAGGCTTTTACCAATGTTAATACAATAAAATATGAAATCATATCAAATAAGTTCAATAAAGGTATTCAGTTTATTCTAGTGCATGAACAAAAATATTTTATTACTGTTCATAATTTTATATCATATTCTTTAATGACCATCTGGTTTCGAGAAATGTTGAAGTTTTTAATTATTCAATCTATTTTAGGTATAAAAATCAACTACAATCATTTAAACATCAATCAAACTCATTTACAATCATTTTTACATAATCTGCTATAATTTTCGTTTGCTGAATGATCTGAAATATTTCGAATGGTCGATTCTGTAGAAATCTGGGAGGAATGTTACAAACGACTTTTGAAGAAAGAGATAAAAAATTCCATTCAGAAAAAATGGCACTTATATAGAGATTTCTATTCGAAAAAGTTTTTAGAAAAAAGTTTCAGCGCATTTGTGATGATGGATGTTTGTGATTTGGCAATTTTAGAGCATTTGTATCTAAAACTTCAAAACTTCCACTTCAGGTTGAAAACTAGGGAGAAAAGTTCTTTTCTGATTTCGAATCTTCAAAGAATTCTTAAGGCACAAACAAGAGCCGGAACTTTAAATTCAAGAAGGTATTTGATTGTTCGAAAAAGATTTAAAACTTGCTGACTTTGCAGGAAATGTCATTTATCAGGGAAATTTTTAAGAAAAGATATAAGTTTATTCTTTTCAGAAATGCATTTTAAATCCTTATTCGATTGTTTGGAAATCGAGCATTTATGATTCCAGTGGAATTTTATCAAATAAATTAATTTATTAAGTTTTAAATTATATAAATTATTCAAGTTTTCCTTACGTTTTTACTTTCTCGTATATGAAGTATACAGAAAGTATAGCAATCGTCAAAATATTCGAATTCGAGATTTTAACAAATCGCCACATTTTTAGATCTCCATGAATTCAAAATCCGTTTTTGGAAAATATCTGTATGTCTGTCTATGACAAAATTAACTCAATGACGCTTTGAGCTGGACTGATGAAATTTGGTGTTCGGTTTTACAACAAATTTTGAAATATCTATCAAATTTTGGGCAACATAGGTTCGGAAGAAGTCTGTCTGTCCGGATGTCCGAATATAAGTTAACATGATAACTACAAAACGAAGAAATCTATATGAATAAATTACGGTACACAAATTTAACATCTATACTTTAGACACCTATCAAATTTTGAGCCAAATCCAACAAATTGTTGATTGTCTGTCGGTTTGTACTTTCAGAAACATGTAAACCCGATAATTCAAAAACATAATGGCTTAAGTATATGAAATTTGGTATTTTTGTGACCACAAAAGTGCAATTTTATATCAAACTTTTGTTCACACGGTTGAAAAAAAAAAGTCTAAAATATAAATTCAATTTTCCATATTATTAATGGAAAGCTAAGAATTAATCGCCAAAAACGTTGGCCAAGAATCACACAATAGATTCAGTAAAAATGTTAAATTCAAACCAAAGGATAATATTTTGAAAATATTGTAGGCCACTGCCATGCAAGGCGTTCTCCGGTACAATACCTTTTTTAGAGAGTATGCCAGAAAGTTTTGTTGGGATCACTCCCACTGGTTATAAAAAATTTCCCAGTAAAATATTCAGAAACTCAAAATTTCATATGCATAAAGTTTGAATAACATAAATAAAAATCACTGCGCCTATATATGTACTGCATATGTATCTGCTGCTCCGTAGCTTCTGCTTAAAAGCAGGGCAGAATTAAATCAAATTTTGCATCTCGATTTTTGTTTTAAAAAATTTAAATAAGAAAATAATTTAAAATATTAATAACTATTTAACATTAATTAACAATGTACAAAGCAATCAATTAAGCATTTCAAATAAATTGACAGAATCTCGGATTTGAGATTTAAAGTAAAAATTTTATGAAACGTTGAAACAATTAGTAATTTCTACTAATAATGAATTTTTTTCGGTAAATAATGCCAACTATGTTTTTGAACTAATTTTGATATATTCAGTTACGTTACTTTTATTAATATGTTATATATTCTTTGATGAATATTGGGTTTTGAGAAATATTGGGGTTTTTAATTATTCATTGTATTTTAGGAATCAAAATTATTTTAACATCAATCAAAATCATTTGCAATCATTTTAACATCATCTGCTATAGTTTTCATAACCTGAATAATCTGAAATATTTCAAACGGCCGATTCTGTAAATCTGGGAGGAATGTTGCAAATAACTTTTGAAGAAAGAGATAAAAAATTGCGCTTCCATTCCGAGAAAACGGGACTTACACAGTGATTTCTATACCAAAAGGTTTTTAGAAAAAAAAAAAGTCACAACGCATATGTGATGATGGATGTTTGTGATTTGGCAATATTTGTAACTAAAGCTTGGTAATTTTGACATCAGGATGAAAACTAGGAAAAAAAAGTTATTTTTGATTTTGAATCTTCAAAAAATTCTTAAGGCACAAAAAAGAGTCGGAGGAAGAAATACGGAGCTTTCAATTCAAGAAGGTATTTGATTGTTCGAAGAAGATTTGAAATTTGCTGACTTTGCAGGAAATGTCATTTATCAGGGATATTTTTAAGAAAAGATATAAGTTTATTCTTTTCAGAAATGCATTTTAAATTCTTATTTGATTGCTCGGATATCGAGCTTTTATGATCCCAGTGGAATTTTATCAGATGAATTAATTTAATGAATTTTAGAAAAGTACAAATTATTCAAGTTTTCCTTACATTTTTACTTTCTTGTATACGAAGTATACAGAAAGTATGGTAATCGCCAAAAAAATTCGAATTTGAGATGTTGACGAATCTTCACTTTTTAGACCTTCCCGAGTTGGAAAATCCATTTTTGAAAAATGTCTGTCTGTCTATTTCTGACAGAACTAACTCAAAAAAAACTTTGAGCTAGACGGATGAAATTTGGTATACAATCTTTGCCAAAATTTGTAGATTTCTATTACATTTTGAGCAATATTCTTTCAGAGGAAGTTTGTTTGTCTAGCTGTTCGAATGGAAGTTAACACTGTAACTTCAAAACGAAGAGGGTGGATAAAATTTTGTACACAAATATAACTTCTACATTGTAGACACCTAACAAATTCTGAGTGCAATCCAACCAGGGGTTGACTGTTTTTCGGCCTGTACTTTCCGAAGCATGTAAACGCGTTAGCTGAAAAACGTAAAGATTTATATCTATCAAATTTGGTATGGGATTTTTTTGTTTAAGTGTTTGTTTCAATTGATTTCAAAAAACAGGTCTAAAATATGTATTTCTATATTATTAATTGTATGCCAGTAATGCTTGGCAAATGAGATCTCCACGGATCACAGATAGTTTCAGTAAAAAAATTCACGCCCTAGGCTAATATTTTGAAACCATTGTGCCTATTGCCATGCAAGATGATCTTCAGTATAACACTTTTATTAGAGAGTATGCAAGAAAGTTTTGGGAAGACTTGTTTGATTTGCATTAATCAAATAAGATCTATTCTTATAATATTCCGCCTTTTATTTGTGTTCAGTTTTTAACTTAATATTTTTATGAAGGAAATATTTTTTAAATATTTTAATTGAATTTAAATATTTTCTTTGATATTTAACTTGTAAAAAATGATTATAATGATATTCAAATTCAGTTTAATCAACTCATATAATGTTTTTCGGGTTGTGGTTCGTAATATTTAGCCATAGATAGATGAGAGAGGGGACGGACGAAGCAAAATAACGTTATCCTAACCATATCAGCAGAAGATCTCCATGGATATGACGTGCTTCATGGCTCATTCTCATGGTGAATCATTTGAGAAAACTAGTATCAAATTTAAAATCCTCTTCACCTGTAGCCAAGTCAACATATATTCAAATCCTAAAAACTTTAGTGGAATCTTTCACATTTTATTTCTAAGAGGATAATTCAAATCCATGGAGGATTTGGCCGTCTCTCTCTTTGTACTTTTGCACCCATGTAAACGCGATAATTCAAAAATATTATGACTTAATTAAATAAAAATTGCAGTTTTATATCAAATTGTTGTATTTATCGGCCCCTCCAAAAAAGATAAAAAGATGATTAAAATGAAAAAAAGTTTTTTTATTATACTAAAAAGCACAAAACTCTCAATATGAGACTCGTAAAATAAAAACCTGAGCACTGGTGGCGTTCATGACCTTGCCTCCAAGGTCCACAATTATATGTGGTCTTGTGAGAAGGATCACTTTTTTGTAAGAAAATAAACAATAAATATTTGGGGAGAAAAAATATTTAAAAAATGGTTTAATATATCATTATATCATGTGCCAGCTTTTCGAGCCGTGATAAATGCCCTTTCTGAATCATTGGTTTCATATTTCTAGCAATATTTAGGATTGTCGAAATCACAATTTATTAATTTGAGCTTCATTATTTTCTAATTAAAAGTTAAGTAAAGGCAATACTATTTTGTTGTACTTGTTAAGTATTAATGATGTAACTTTCGAGTTCGCAAAACATGTACTGTGTGAAAAAATGTAGAAATAATAAAAAACGATATCCAAGTTACTAAAGAATGGAAGTCAATAGAAAAATTTTAGACAACGACATTTTATTTGGTATAATTTTTCTGTTATCCAATCGAAATTTTGTATTTTGATTGTTATTTTTGAAAATTTAAATGAGAACATTATTTAAAATATAAATATCCCTCATTTTAATAGATAATTATTTAATAAAACAGTAATGCAAAATGTAATCAATGATGCACTTCAAATTCACTAACAGAACCACGGATATGGAAGCTAAGGTTAAAATTGTATGAAACATTTTGAAACTATATGCAATTTATTCTAATAATTAATATAATTTGGTAAATAATGTTAAACTTTGATATTAAGAAATCAACTATTTTAATTACCTAAAAAGGAATTATTTCATTTGAAACATATTGTTGCGAAATTTTCTTTACCGGGGTTCGTTTGGATAGTGGAAGTGATATGGTGTGTAGAACGCTCAAATCAGCAGGCAGAAGTAGAATAAAAACAACGACGTTTATTTACACGAAGACACACAGGACAGCACAAAAGCGACAACTATATACAGCACAGAAGACGAGTATCTTTACCCGAGACGTGTAGCATATAACAGCACACACAGCAGCATACAACTAGAATCTACTGCAGACAGTAGCGCACAGCTCAGTTCAGCACTAGCTTGACTCAGTCGCTTCCGACTACTCCGTCTTCTACTTCTCCGACTCGGATTACTGACTTCGCTCCGTCGATTCCGCTTACTCTTCTTTGACCACTCCGTCCGCTCTGACTACTGGCTTTTCCGCTCCGTCTTCGGACTACTACGTCGTCTCCCCTTGGCAGCGGCGGCCGCTTCCTTTTATAGGTCTCAGGAGGCGGGACTAGAAGCCTCTCAACCAATCAGGAACGTTCGAGGCGTATCTCGGTTCCTACTGGACGGATCGGGAAAATTCTCGAAGTTTCGGGTATTATCTATTTTGGCGCCAAAGTCGCCAAATTTGTCGCCAAGTCGTCGCCAAGTTTGTTGCCAAGCTCTGGGACCTCCGACGCACACCTGGACTTCGTCCCATTCAGATGACTGTAAAACTTTCTTTCTGTTGATGGAACAAACTATGCTGAGAAGCCGAATTGCAGGTTTGTAACAATATCAAAATGGCATCTGTTGTGGTTGCAGACAGCATGACGATTAAATAAAATTTAATTTTTATCTCTTTCTTATGAGCAGACGACTTTTCCTATCTTAGATTTTGACAATACTTTGCATTTTAAAATAAAACATCATTATTAATCACGTCTTATAATTCCAGTTAAGTCACTTCTGAAATCTCAACTTAGTCCGAAAGTTCTTTCAAATAAGAAAAAGCTTAAATCGGTGCTCGAATTCGCTAAAGGGCATGTGGAGAAATAACATATACATAGGGACAAATTGCATTTATAAAAAAATGCCTTATTAAAAAGGAAAATCCTAAATTGGCATGCTTCCAGACTCTCTCTCTCTCTCTTGCTTTCATTTCTCACTTTATCTAGACTTTTCTCCGCAGATTTTAATATATTGGTTTAATTATTAAATGTGGTATTTCAAGTTTATCACATATTATTAAAATGCCTCCTATATTTCTCTTGATATAAATTGTTATTCATATATAGGTAATCATTTTTCATGAAAAACATAAACATATTTAGGAGCACAATTTTAGAAAACCTTAATTAGAACTTAGCATATGAAGCAGACAGATCTCTCTCATTTATTTTAAAATGCCAGAAATTTATATTGAACGCAAATATATTTAAGTAAAATAAATCAAAAGATTTAAAAAAAAATGTTTATCCTTCATAGAACTTTACGAAGCCCCTACTTACTCGAAATAAAAAAAAAGTGTAGTAAAGATAATAGTTAAGCATTTTGTCTATTTTTTATTTTCCTTCTTCAGTCACCTGTAGTACAAGAAGAAAAATAAGCAAGACCATTAGGACTATCTAAAAATAATGCCAGATTAACAGAGATTGTACGAAAGGTCAAAGCAACAGGTAATAGATTTCTTATGATAAAAGGTAAAATTTCTGGACTCTTTTAGCTTTACTTAAATGCCATAAAAATTTCAAAAAATGGATTTATAGGGAAAAAATCTCGCTTTTTATGGCGTATTCTTTTTTCCTCCCAAATTTAATATGTTATACTTTCATAATTTCTGTCCATCTATACTTTTTTTCCAATAAAATAAAATGTAATTGTGTATTTTAATTTGATTAATCATTAATTAAAATTAATATCCATAAATACTTAATTATATAGCAAGATAGTTAATAAGATAAATAAATTAGTAATTTGGAGGTCAGAAACTTGTTTAGACCTATCAGTAAATATATATATATATTTTATTAATAAAAATATTTTGTGATACATGCAGTATTCTAATATATTATTTTCTGCTAAAAACGGTACTATACCTTTGAAACTTTAAAACTGCAATTCATTTTTTAAGTTAAAATTAATTTCTCACTAACTGTATTGAATATCTTGAGTAAAATACAGAGTAAAGAAAATTTATGACTCCTATTAAATAATTTTACATAAAATTTTTCAGAAAAGATAAAGTAATTATTATTTATGATGCCTGCTCAACACTAAGATTATTGGGAGAGCAAATTCTAAACTGCCTATTTTGGGACATAAGTTATTCTTGAAAAACATTACAGAAACATTCTAATGTTTGTGCTTAATGCACATGCTCAGTTCACTCAAAGCAGCGCCATCTTTTGTCTGAAGGCTTTAACTATCAGTAAGTCAGTTTTAGCCGTGACCCAAAGAAGCAAAAAAGAAGAGAAAAAAAAATGTATCCAGGTTTCTTAATAATAATAAAAAAAATTTGCCAATATGTAAAAATTAACATCAGTTTTTATTCTTTGAGAATGCACGTCTATGTCATATGAATATATTAAATGTAAATTATTTTAAACGAGTCTCTGATATCATATGCTACATTTACTCTAAATTTATAGTTACATTTTTAATAAAGTTGGGCATCGAATAAAAGCTAGTTCAATATTTCATATTAAATATATATTTACATGCTATTTTCTAGTTTAATATTTCATATTAAATGTATAAATACTATTTTCCTGAATTCGAAATTCATAAAATTGTAGTATGTTTCTATAGTGGATGCCTCTTGATGTGATCTTTGATAATGTTATCATTCACTTTATGCTATTTATATCCCCTGGTTCTTAAGCAATATATTCATATGTGCACAAAGATATTAATTTTATATGATAATTTAATATTTATAGGTTTCAGATAGAAAACTGACCAATCCTTCATCTTCACCCAGACGGAAAGACTGAAGTTCAGGAATTTCTTCTCCACTTGTAAAGAAACTGGGAGCCATTTTTCCCATAGAGCGATCTGGATAGTTGTAGACGGACGTTTAGGCTGTCAGTTCTGGCTTGAAATCTGTATATCAGATATGAACCTCTGTTGCTTGTAATTCAACAATGAAAACAAAATGAGTAATAAAAAATCTGATTTGAATGACGAAGACAAAATTGAAATTCTTACCAATATGAAAGTTTACATAAAATGAGGCAATGTAAAACTGTGGTCCAGCTGAAAATTTCATAATTTTTTTTTTGGTAAAATTCTGAAATATCTTGAGCTTTCTGTGAGCAAAATCGAGCAATAAATGCTGATGATTCCGAGAGGGGCGAATGAGCCAAGTATCTGCTAAGTTGAAATCTGGTGGGAAGCATAGTTCAGTATAAAAAACAAAAACAATAAGAGTACGAACAAAAAGTGAAAATATTAGTTGTTATTTTTGAAATAAATCATATATAGCCTTAAATATAAGTTTTTTTTCTCTTCATTTTCTTTGATGTCATAAAAATGCAGTTAATTTTATCTATTTTGATTATTGTTATAAGAATTCTCAAGTTAATGTTAATGTTATAAAAATTCTCAAGTTCCGAAGTGATTACATAATGCGACAGCTAATACATAACTTGACCAAACTATTAACATATTTGAGCAGTTTAAAATAAAACAGTATTATTATAAATATTACGTTTTTTTTCTATGTAGCTCGACAATTCTTTTCAATTCATAAAAGTGCAAGAAATTAGAAAATTCTATAGAAAAAAATACTTATGAAGATGCTAAAAATTATAAATAAAAATAAACGACATTTTGATAAATTATTGTTTTATTTCTTGTATAAAATAATTTTTTGAATTGATTAAAAATATTTGTGGAATTAGAAATAAATAAATAAATAGAAATGAAGATTTTTAATTAATATTTGGTATCGTCTGAAAATAGACTTTATATATTAGAGCCATTGCGTATATTCAGAATTAATATGTAAATTTGTATTATTATTATAAAAATCTGACGAGAAATTTAAATTATAACGAATTTTTGTTTTTCAAATAATACTTTTATTAACATAGAGAATTTAAATTAAAAAGTGCGTTAAATTAGAGAATTTAAATTAAAAAGATTTACATTAAATGAAATTTCTTTTCTTTTAATAAATATTAATTTATTCTTCTATTGTCATGACTTGATTCTAAATGTCAAAAGTACGTTTTGATTCATTCTTATTATGTGCAGAAAGCATTGTTCTTCGACTTTCAAATCCTCCAAAATATTCAGGAGAATATGAAAACATTTAGGAGAATATTGTTCTCTAACTCAGAATTGTTGAGCATGGAATTTTGCCATTTCGGGAATTATCGTCTGCTATTTCAACTCATTATTTCCTGAATGATATTCAGACGAATGCTATTAGATTGGCGGGAAATGCAACTCTTATTCGAATACCGATAGAGAAATGGTAATTACACTTCATTTGTTCATGGCTATGCTTAATGAAGGTCTAAGATAATTCTGTTGAGATAGTTCATGAAGTTTGGTTTGGTTTCTGATATTAGTGTATTATTAATAATTCTGACACTATTAATTTACATTCAATATTGAATTTTAATGTTGAGTCGTTCAAAAAAATCATTTCAGAACAATAATTTGACTTCGAAATAATGTCAGAACAATAGACCATGTTGAACGATTTTTTTTAGGAATTCTAGGGAAAAGAAATTTGGAAATCAGATTGAATAAAAATCCCCTTAGCTTTAAAGATTAAATCCTATTAATTTTGTTTGTTTTTTGTTTATAAACTAATTAAAAATATCGACACTATCCCAATTCTAAATATTCGGCTAGCATCTTCTCTGAATCAAAATAAAATCGAATTTTTTTTTTCTACAAAGGCTTATTGAACCATTTAAAAATTCTGTCATTAAAAAATTCTTTAAATTTAAATTTTTAAATTGTTATGAAAACGCCAAATTTATTATTTTAATGATTACTAGTCGTTTATGGCGAACAGCTAGTTAGCCAGGAGTAATGCTTTCTAAAATGCTTAATTGAATATTTATGTATCTTGGTTCCTTGATAGATTCTTCAGCAAGACATTTTTAAGCTTCAAATTTTGATAGTCATGTAACTCATATCATTATAGAATTCGACAATTAGGAATTCTATAATTATAATGAAATTCAGTACATTAAATATCTCTATAATTTTCTGTCAGGTCCCTAATGATATAAATTTGAATTTGAAATGGAAGAGATAAAATTTCAATAAATTCGAAAGTTTTTTGTTGAAACCAAATTGACTAAGGAAAATCCAATCTTTCACCACAGAATTTTTTTGTTAACAATTTTTGCAATATTACAAAAAAAAAATATTCAATAAAAATTTAATTTATTATAAAGTTTAGGTTTACTTTCAAATAAATATATTTGCGGTAAATAATATTGCATTTTGTTTAAATTTAAATATGCTTCTGAAAACAATTACGAATTCGAAATTTTATACAATCCTTTGATTATATAATCAGTTAATCGATATTTGATGCTAAAAACATTTTGCTGAAGAAGCTATTAAAAGACTGATATACATAAATATTGAATTGAAAATTTTAACTAGCAGCATTCCGGACGAACTAGCTTGTCGTTAAAGCTATTAAATTAAAATAATTGGCAAAATCAAAGAATCAGTTCCCCATCTCCAATTGGAAAGTGTACATTAAATGCCAGACGTTTCTCAATTCTATTTCATCAAATTTTATTTCATTTGAAAGTTTATGACATCTAGATATCACATCAATGTCAGCCTGAACTCCACCATCATCTTTGGAAGTGATCTATAAAGAAAACGATTTCACTGTATATTCTCTATAGCAAGCAAGCAAAATAATAAGTTCAATCAGTGTAACGATTTCCATACTTTTTTTATCTAATTTGAAAATTAATGACGTTTAGATACGTCTTTAGTGATGATCTACTCTCTTCCGACCTCCAATTTCAAGGGCTCTTTCAAAATAAAACTTTGAACACAAACCCAGCCTAAACGGTATCAATTTTGCCAATTTTATCGCCTTTTTGCGAGTATAGCTAAATCAGAACGCTCAGTGGTTATTATGTAAATATAATTTAAAATAGTACTTTCATTTGAAGTGATAAGACGTACTAGTTCATCAAAGTCGTTGATGTGATTAAATTAATGCTATAAATATGGCTTTTGGACAGCTGATCGCAAAAGGCGGATGTCAAATATACTAAAGCATTAATAATGCCAGAAGAAAGACCTTTTAAAGTATCTTCGTAAATTCAAATAGAAAAAATTCTAGCACCAATCAAAAATGGATAGAAACAGATTTTACTTTATAATGTGTTCATTCATCAAAATATTTAAATTAAGCTGCATTAAATTTTCGTAGAATGGACAAATATAAAAAGTTGTTCGGGCAATCGACTATTATTTTATAAAAGAAATCATAACCAAAATAAAAGCTTAGCAAGAATATAAGAATTTTGTAAAGTTTATAGAAACATATAATAATAAAATGTCTTTTTTTTCTGTTTTCCCACTAACATTCTACTTTATTGAAAACTTAATATGTGTGACACGTCCTTCCAGACTGCTGAGAAAAGAAAGCAGACTGACGACGGCTGAGCGATTAAAACAGCGATTGCAATTTATGATGCAACGCCAAAGCTGAAGAGTTTTTTGATGGCCCCTTTTATATATGCGGAGAAGAGTTTTAAGAATTATTTAAGTCTTAAGTTATTTCTTTATGCTACTAGGCGAGATTCCCTATTATAGATACATCTACTCAAATTTTTATAGTTTTTGAAGTAAAAAGATACACCCAAAAATGTTCTCAAAGTAATAATTGAACCTTATGTAGTTTTTATAAATTTTTAGAAGTTTATAGAAACTAAATTTCCGATTTTTTTGTACGCGAGGATTACCGGTCTGGAAAAAGAAGAGCTTTGTTTTTATTAGCAGTAAGGAAATGATTTTGAATTTTCTTAAATTTTTGTAATGATGCTTAACAAATTATAGACCTGTAATATCAGTGTTGGACACAATTTTACATTAATTTAAAATTTAACAGTGTCGATAAGTTGTTACGAATATCGAAATGTTTCTTATTTTATTTTAAAATGAGCTGCAGTATGACCAGATTTCTTATTTGAATTTCATTGCTCTTTCTTTCTCGTGTACGTGGTACAGAGTAAATATAATTGCAGCCGAAAGATTCGAACTCGAGATTTTGACGAATCTCCTCGTTTTCGACCTTCTGAGGTCGAAAAACTCAATTTTGTAAAACTTGCAGTCTGTCTGTCTGTCTAAGATAACTAAAAAACCCTTTGATCTAGACCAATGAAATTTGGTATACGGTCTTTATAACGGATTTGAAGATTTATATCAAATTTTGATCAAAATCTGCTGAGAGGAAGTTTGTCTGTCATGCTATTGGAATATAATTTTACACGATAACTACACAGAAAAAAAGGAGCAAGATATATAAAATTCAATACATAGATTTAACATCTATAGTCTAGACACTTATCAAATTTTGAGCAAAAATTCAAAAAGGAACTGATCGTCTGTCGGTCTGCATTTTTAGAAGCATGTAAACGAGAATATTCGAAATTGGAATGATTTAATGTGGTGTATAATTGTGTGAATACGAGTGTAATTCTGTGTCAAATTTTTATTTCAAACGTTTGGGAAAAACGCATCTAAAATACAAATTTGATTTTTGTATACTGCTAACCGCTTGCCAGGGATTAAACACTAAAAAACTCGTCAAGGATGACACGATAGACTCAGTGAAAATTCTAAATTCACGTCAGAAGTTAATATTTCATAACTATTGTACGCAAATGCTATACAAGGAGTTTCTCTAGGATAATATTTTTATTAAAGAGTATACGACAAAGTTTTGGAAAGACAACTCCCTTTTTTTTGGTAGAACGTTGTATCTGCGTATAGATCATATTTTTCTTTTTACAAGTTTGGCTTTAGTTTCCCAAAGCATTTTTACTGTCTTTAAGAATACTAGTGCTTTAAATCCTTTCAAATTTTATGTTTCATTTTCTATACAAGGTGTTTGAAAGTAGTTCTGGAAAGTTGGAAAGACACTTGCAAGGAGAGTTTATTTTATATGTAGTTGAAAAAAAAAAGAGTATCATACTACACAAGTTGGTAAAAAAATCGTAATTTTTTTGAATAATATCTGTCTATTTGTAAACTCGTTTGTGTATGGACTATACAGTTTAAAATGAGATCTAGATAGACTGACGAAGATGTCTAGTTTTTACACGAAAACACTGATTTGCATTAAACTTTAGAAGAAATTCGTATTTTTGGTGACTGTTGCAACAACTGCGCCAATTGGCGAAAAATATGTGACAATTGTGGTAGAGCGACAGTTCAAGGTGAGAAAGCGAGATAAGAACGTGACAAACGTTAGATGTGAATGGCATCCGTTATTACGTATTCCAGTGGTATGATTCGCTTCGGTTACTTGTCAAAGCTTATTTTAGTATTACGTGGCTGTGTTTTTGTTTGATAGTATATGCCAGTCTTGTCCATGTGTGTATGTCAAGAATAAAAGTTGTTAAAAAGTTTATGTCATTGGCATTTTTCCATGATCCAAAAAAGTACACTATCTATTAGAAGGGACAGAAAAACAATCTTTTTCACAATTCTCTTTACTCCTTGTGCACAGGTAGCCCTTCAGTAGCAACAGTTCAGTGTCGTTTTTCTTCATTTTCTCATATTTGATGTATATAAAAAGAAATCAATGTAATCATTATAGCTTAATTTAGTTATATCAACGTCCCGTTTTAGAACAACGCTAGGGCTATTTTGGGAGGGACCTCGTAATTTTGAACAGTGGTCAGATGACGAGGACGACACCTAAACTGGCAACCTTCTCTCTGCACCACACCACACCACAACAGCGGAAAGACATTTGATACAGACAGTTAATGTGCACCAGACCCATTTCCGGTGGAATAGAGCCTCGAACCTGAAAACCCTCCGGTTCTGAAGCCAAGACCTTATCACCAGGCCACCGCGGTCCATAATCGTTTAAAGATTTGAAATCGAGTGTTTGCTGAATCTCCAAATTTCTGAACTCATCGAATCTGAAAAACCTATCATTTAAGGAATTAATTCTCTCCGCATCTCAGAGAACAGGAGAGCCGAAGATAAATCAGAGCTAGACAGAAGAAATTTGGCACGAGGTGTTTACACAAAATTTGTAGATATCTGTCAAATTTTGTGACACGAAATTTGAATTGAGACGTTCGCGATGTTGTTGCGAGAGTTGCGTCATAGGATTCGAAAATCGCGTCCAAACAAATATGCGTTTTATACATTTTGTTCTAAATATTATTACTCTCAAGGTGTTATTTTGGCATTAAACTGAAGAGACTCTATAATTTTGTAATTGACGTTTCCTCCTAATCTTGTGAAAATTTTGAAATTGGTGTATTATTTTGAAATAGGATTATCCACATTTGAAATAGGATAACTAGTACAAATGATAGAAATTAAAGTTCTTAAAAATGTACTTTTATTGATACACGTTGAAGAAGAAATTAATTTTTTTTTGTCGAACAGAATCAGATAGAAGAAGAAGTCATGATGCACTGACAGAGATGCTCTAGTTACTTTGAAACTTGCATTGATTACATATTTTTAAATTACATTAAACAATAAATATCAGATAAATGCATAGAAGTATTTTTTCTTATTATATTAATCGAGGTCCAATTTCTTTAAAGCATTTTTTTCAGCGCTTTAGTATTTTACGATTTTGTTTTGACCTATTTTTTTGAAGGAGAAAAATTTTCTGATTAAACATTGCGCATCATTTTCTGCTGATTTTTCTTTAATATATTTTCCAATCTTTAATTAAATATTAAAATTTTTGAAAACGATTTCTTACAAATTTATATAATATGATGCCTGTCTTTTGGAATCAACGCTTAGTTAAAATTAATCAATTAGTTGAAAGTTAATTTCGAAATATTTAAAAAGATTTTATTATTATCAGCAATACATAATTGAACATAATTACAAATCTCTATTACATCAAAAAGCTTGTTAAAAATAATTTCAATATTTCAGTTTTGCGAACTAGAAATTTTTCCAATTATATAAAAAGTGTGAAAATATGAAATAGATATTGCCACATTTAAAGGAAATGAAATCGCTTCGTTGACTTCCTTTCTTTACTTCAAATTTAAAAATCACTTTCACACGAGCAAACGATTCTTGCTCCTTTATTTAATTTGTAGCCTTTGGCAACGTTATGTAAAATTATCCGGCAAAGGAAGTTACAGAAATTTCTGGCGGTTGTATAAGTTTAAGTAAATGCTTTAATTTTCTTAAATTTTCTCATTACTTTGATTGTAGAGGGAGAGTACTTTTGTTTTCTATTTCCATTTTGAAATAAATCAAATTATTTTCTGGAATTCATTTTGCTTTATGAAATACTTTAAAATAAAATTCATATTCAAAAGAAATTAAAACTGTATCAGAAGAAGCAAGTTTCTCCTTAATAATGTAAAATATCAATTTATGGGTTAACTTTTTATAAAAATCCTCATAAAAATGGTTTGTTTTATATAATCTATAAAATATTGGAAAATTTAGCTTCATATTTTAATATATTTATATTATTTGAATCTTCTAGTAACATTACAGTACCTCTCCTTTTTTAATTCCTAAATAAAACCAGAAGGAGTTGTCTTCCCAAAACTGTCTCGTATAATTTATAATAAAATTATCATGCCAAAGAACGCAATACATGGTATTAGCTGCATTAGTTACGAAATATTTTTTGGCGTGATTTTAGAATTTTTACTGGATTCACATCTCACCCTTGGCTAGTTTTTCTACGATTTTCTGCTTTATAAGCCATATAACAGCCTCCGGGCAAGAGTAATCACTTTTGTCTAGTGGTCATGTTATTCGGCTACAAGCCTAAACGTTGCGAGTTCGGTCCTCGCTATCGCCAATAATTAAATCAAACAAAAAAATTGACACAAAGCTGCATTTGTAGTCACAAAAACCCCTACTTAATTCGATACAATTAAATCATTGCGTTTTTGAATTTTCTCGTTTACATGTTCCTGAAAGCAAAAGTTGATGGTTTTATCCCTACCTCTGACCAGTGTCTAGGCTGTGGGTGTTAAATCTATATACGGAATTTCTTCTATCTTGCTGTCTTCGTTTTGTAGTTATTGTATCAACTTATATTCGAAAAGTCGAATACACGGACTTCCTCTGAATTGATTTTACTTAAAATTTGATAGAAATCTGCAAATTTGGTACAAAGTCCATATACCAAATTTCAACTCTCTAACTGAAAGCGTTTTTGTGTCACCTTTGTCACAGACAGATGGACATTTTCCAAAAATGAGTTTTTCGAACTAAGGGCTGTATGAAACGTGCTGATTTGTCAAAATTTTGAGCTTTAATTTTTTTACGATTAGTATACTTTCTATATACTACTAGAAAGTAAAAAAGGAAATTTGTTTTACTATTTTGTATAACTTATAAACAATATGAGAATTTATATGTATCTTTTATGATGGACTGGATACTTGATGGACTGGATACTTGATGGACTTATACTATTTCATCAATATTAACAAATGTTACACATTTTAAAGTGCATATATTTTACAAAATTTAAAATTTCTTACTGATCTTTATACAATTTATGGAAGAAGTGGTTTCAAAATACAGTTTTCCTCATTCAAAAAGATAAATTTGATAAGCTTGTATTCAATTTCCTAGGATAACATATGAAATGATACAAGTTACAAAAGACAAACAAATTCTTCATAAACAAATTTCTTCCTCCCAGCTGAGATTTCTATTTTAACTTCGGTAACTTATTTTGGCAATTTCTTCTAATCACGATGTTGTCAAAACTTCGTTAAAAATTAACTAGGATGCACCGTTTAACCTTATCACAGATAAAATTATGAAGTAAACAATGATATATGAGTCTCTGCATATGAATCATAAGCATAAATTTCCATCTTACATGTCAGGTTATGCATAGGCGAATTCTATAAATAGAAAGAGATGGACTTTTGTTGAACATTGAGATAACGAAAATAGAAATTTTATAAAGTAATGGAAGAAAGATAAGGATGGTACTGATTTTTTTGACACCCAGATTGCTACACATGCAATTTTTACATTATTGTATACATAGTATAGATAAAGTGTAGTAATTATCGAAAAATTCAAACTCGTAATTTTGATGAATTTCCATGTTTTAGACCTCAATGAGTTCGAAATATACATTTTTGGAAATGTCTGTCTGTCTGTCTGTGACAAAGATAACGGAAAATCGATTTCAGTAGACAGTTAAAATTTGATATACGTCTATATGCCAAATTTGCAGGTTTCTATCAAATTTTGAGTAAAATCTCTTTAGAAGAAGTCCGTCTGTCTGGATGTTTGAGTATGACTCGATAATTACAAAATGGAGAGAGCTAGATAGATAAAATTCTGTACACATATTCAATGTATGTAGTATAGATAGTTACTAAATTTTGAGTCAAATCCAACCCCAGGTTGACTCTCTGTCGATCTGTTCTTTCAGAAATAACGTAAACTCGATAATTCAAAATTGCAGGTGCTTAAATATATCAAATTTCATATGGGAATTAGTGATTAGATGTGAATTTTTGCCACATTTTTATTTCATATTTGATTTTTGGGTCTGTTAAACATGCCAGGGTTTAATCATCAAATAATTCGCCAAGAATGATACGATAGATTCAGGAAAATTGCTAAATACACTATAAAAATTAATATTTATTAATTATTGTACACCAATGCCATGTTAGGTGTCCTCTGCTATGACAAGTGTGTTAGAGAATATGCGAGAAAGGATTGGGAAGACCTTCCCACTTTTCATTATTATTTTTTTTAGGAAATTTACATTTATAATGAAGAAGTTTCTCTTTTAATTGATTGGTTATTAGGAGCTTGTAAGAAGTTGCAATGCCTGTATAAATTGACCTTAATATCTAGTTTTATATCACTGTTTACTTAAAATTTTTTCAATTAATTTTTTATTAAAAGTTTATCGAAAATTTTGAGAATCTTTTTTCGTGTGCACTTACTGGCCCTAAAAGTGCATTTTTCCAAAAGAAGTTGTAAATTCAGAATCAAGGAATTCCACTATAAGGTATTTATCATTACATTTAATGAAACATGAACGAAAACACAACTTACATACAGATGTAAACAAAATATTGTTTACATCTTGTCAAACTATATATAAATTACTTAATTAAAAATTATGTCACAATTTTGTAATTTTGACATTAAAAAATTAGGTCACTCTATTGTGCTTTCTAGATTTTTCTAAGCATGCCAGAAGGAATACTTTTTTATAACTATGAGCTCTGCAATCTGAAAATTTGAAAATCGCCAAGTAACCCCGGGAAAGGCAGCCTTTTGATGATATCATAGAATTTAGATTATAATAAAGCTTGGTAATCTTGGCATAATCAGAAAATCACCACTCAGATTTGGAGTCATAAATGTAGACAAATACTCGAGAAAGCAGAGGGGAGAATAATTTAATGTTATGAAATTTTACTTACCTCCCTAAAGAAAATAAATACCAATATATTTTTCAGATCAATAATTTCTTTTTCATTAATAATCCGAAACTACATTTCAAATTTATTTTGAAACTTCAAAAGTGATCAATAATTTATTCTTATCTTTATTCTATACATCAGTAAACAAAATCCTGAAATTCTATATGGTTGACTTTTTAAGTTCCTCGGTTTATTTATTTTTTTGCTGCAGAAAAGCTACCTTTTGTGCAAGAGTAAAAGAAGTTTGATTAATGACGTAGAAACAAAATCGTTGATTGATTGGTTGACTTTGGAATCAGGGAACTTTGTTGATAACTATACTAAAAGAAAAATCTTTTATACTGGTAAACTCAGAAATTAATTATTCATTTTCAAAGATTCTTTTTTCTTTTTTTGAAGAGGAAGAAAGTGTCAGATTTTAAATTTGATACCTGTTTAGAGATGAATTAATATTTGAATTTTATACAGTATTAGATTTTGATGTGATGAATAAGTTAATTATCAGCAAATAAAATTCATTAAGTAATGAAGTCTTCAGTTAATTAATCTTCACGCTGGAGAAATTGGATGTATTTATTTTCTTAAAGCTGCATGAAGAATTTTTTTGAAAAACATTTTTAGTTTCATGAATATGTAATATAGAGAAAGTATAGTAAACGATAAAAAAATTAAACTCGAGATTTTGACGAACCTCCACGTTTTAAACCTGTCTGAGTTCGAGAAACACATTTTTGGAAAATATTTATCTGTCTGCTTGTGACGGAGATAGCTCAAAAAACGCTTTGTTTTAGACAGATAAAATGTAGTACTCAGTCTTTATGCCAAATTTGTAAATTTCTATAACATTCAAAGCACAATTTGTTCAGAGAAAATCTGTCAGTCTAGCTGTTTGAATATAATTTAACTCGATAACTACAAAACGGAGAGAGCTAGACGCATAAAATTCGACATACAGAATAAAAAACTTTAGACATTTTGAAAATTTTGAGCGAAATTGAACAAGGGATTGACCATCTGTCGATTTGTATTTTCAAAAACATATTAACATGATTGACAATTCAAAGAAACAATGAATAAATACATCAAATTTGGTATGGGATTTTGTGACTGCAATTGTAGTTATTTGCCAGATTTTTATTTCAATCGCTGTGGAAAACGAGTGGGAAAAACAGATTGGATTCTTGGATGTTATTAGCAGTATGACAAGGATTAATCGCCAAAAAACTGAGGCAAAGATCATATGATAGCCTCAGTAAAAATGTTATATTAACCCCAAAGACAATGAGTATTATGTGCTTGTAGAATATTTAATGAAAATCAGTTCTTTTGTATTATTAATCTCAAACCATTGACGAACAGTTTTAACGAAAAAGACTACTAGAATAAGATCATTCGTGATTTTTTGATGATTAATCAATGGAATGAGACAACTACAGAAGCATCAACAAACCAATATGTATTTTGAATGCTCTTTTTTGATTGATTAAATCCAAAATTTGATATAAAGCTATTATTGCAATCATAAAATCCAGTACCAAAATCTAAGCCATTGCTTTCACACTGAAAAAATACATATCGACAGACGGTTAACCCCTGGACAGATATGATTTCAAATTTGATGTGTACATAGATACATACATTAGATATTAAATTTTATGACTTAGGCCTCTCTTTTTTTGTAGCTACCATGTTAACTTATATTTGAAAGAAGGACAGGCATTTTTTTAATGAATTTTATTCAAAATTTGAAAGACATTTACAATTTTGGTGTAAAGAGCATATTCCAAAATTCATCCGTCTAGCTGAAACCGATAACTCAAAAAATTATTTTCGTTATCAATAAATTTCTTCTCCTGTAACCATAATTGTCAAAAATTGCTTGAAAATGAAATTCTAATTTCAATATCGCCTGATTTCTGCTTTTCCATTAAACAGGAAATATTTAATACGTAAATTAAATCTTATCATAATTAATTTAATTAATTAAATCTTTTCATAATTAATTTAGTTAATCATTTTATAATTAATTTAGCGTTCTGTAAAATAAAACTACATTCAGAAAAAATGCATCAAACATTAAGAAAATAAACAGAATCCTTTGAAATAATCTGCCGAAAATTTCTTAAGCCTATCCTCTTTAGCGTGGGGAAAAAAAAAAAGAAAAAAAAAAAAAAAAAAAAAACCTGAAGCTTTACTCATTTGGCGGTGGGGAAAATGAAAAGATTTTTTGGTGGGGAAGTTAGTTTTTAATTAATAATTAAAAATTCAAAAAAGAGACCACAGGTGCACATTCCCGACCTCAAAGGTATAAATGTACCAAATTTGGTAGCTGTAGGTCAAACAGTCTGGCCTGTAGAACGCCAACACACACACACGCGCACATTGATCTTTATATAAGTATAAATTAAGATATTAGAAGGAAAAAAAATAAAATAAACAGTGGAATGGTAGATATAAGTAATAAAATAAAGTAATAAATGGTAATTAAATAATAAATGGTAATAAAAACATAGTTAATGAAAGTAATAAATGGTAATGAAATAATAAATGGTAATAA